>OZ016504.1:337726-585636 GCA_963966595.1 Physocephala rufipes | reverse complement strand
ATATATATATATATATATATATATATATATATATATATATATATATATATATATATATATATATATATATATATATATATATATATATATATATATATATATATATATATATATATATATATATATATATATATATATATATATATATATATATATATATATATATATATATATATATATATATATATATATATATATATATATATATATATATATATATATATATATATATATATATATATATATATATATATATATATATATATATATATATATATATATATATATATATATATATATATATATATATATATATATATATATATATATATATATATATATATATATATATATATATATATATATATATATATATATATATATATATATATATATATATATATATATATATATATATATATATATATATATATATATATATATATATATATATATATATATATATATATATATATATATATATATATATATATATATATATAACTAATATATAACTAATAATATATAACTAATAATATATAACTAATATATATATATATATATATATATATATATATATATATATATATATATATATATATATATATATATATATATATATATATATATATATATATATATATATATATATATATATATATATATATATATATATATATATATATATTATATATATATATATATATATATATATATATATATATATATATATATATATATATATATATATATATATATATATATATATATATATACTATATATACACATATATATACACATATATATACAAATACATATATATATATATATATATATATATATATATATATATATATATATATATATATATATATATATATATATATATATATATATATATATATATATATATATATATAATATATATATATATATATATATATATATATATATATATATATATATATATATATATATAATATATATATTTATATATATATATATATATATATATATATATATATATATATATATATATATATATATATATATATATATATATATATATATATATATATATATATATATATATATATATATATATATATATATATATATATATATATATATATATATATATATATATATATATATATATATATATATATATATATATATATATATATATATATATATATATATATATATATATATATATATATATATATATATATATATATATATATATATATATATATATATATATATATATATATATATATATATATATATATATATATATATATATATATATATATATATATATATATATATATATATATATATATATATATATATATATATATATATATATATATATATATATATATATATATATATATATTGAAATTTTATACTTGAAATTTGGTCCCTATATATATAATGTATGACATATATATATGTATATCATAATTTGTTGAAAAGTCATGAACCCTATCCAGTTTCGTTTACTCCTTCCCACCTTCTCAAAACAATATTCCCTTGGCCAAAACGCATTTATGATGAAGCCTTCGTCATTTTCAAATAGAAGTTCCACAACACCGTGACCCCTCCCTTCGACTACCTTTCATAAAAGACTCGATTTTTAAGAAACGGTTCATAACATGTATTGTCACATTCCCATTCACGAATAATTTTATTACAATTACAATCCCTAGGCATTCCGGCTATCAATCATTTCAACAACAGTATATAATTTGCCTTCTAAACTGTCTCGAAAATTATAGGAATTTTAAGGGTACACGACCGTGTCCATTAAATCGCGAGGTCCCTGGACAAAAGTCCTTTTCTCTCTAACGACACAAATCGCTTAAACGTTCGAATGACGGTTAAGACGCAAAACGACAACAAAAACAACAGTAGCAACAACGACAATACCAACATCAACCGCAGTCCTCTAGCTAAAAATCCTTTTTCAAATTCCAATAATGACGAAGTAAGGGAGAAGACTTTAGTAGTACTCTGCAATTCTCACTTAGTCTATTTGATGAATTTGATCGGTTTGACCGATTTTTTCATTACGAAATTATAAAGTATTTTGTTATTGCCGTTTTATTTAGCCAATCAGAAATGGAGGCACTTTTAAAGAAAGAATCGAGTATGAAAATAAACATGTGTTAGTGACACATTACACGACGTTTCGAGTAAATGTCAAAACATTTGTAATTTTGATTGACGTACACGGACAAGTGCCCAAAGCTAGAGACTGAATGACTTGACTTTTAAAGACAAGAGACGCAGATACATTTTCTAATTTTCTTACAATCCCATCCACTTCATTACGTTCCCCATTCCAACTGAGCCCATCTTAATCTGAAGTTATGCTCTTCGATTTAATTCAAACCTACACAATCCCGTTACCCGAGTCGGTCTATTTCTCTATTGCTTGTCTAGTAAAAAAGAATTGCACTTAACGAGCAACGTCCGCTGTGAAAAATCAAAGCAATTTCTACCCATGAGATTGTTGCTATTGGTGCTGTTGCTAGAAAGGGTAACGTCAGACAGTTGGTGTTCCGATGATGCTGATGGTACCGTTGGGTGCCAATCTGAGGGCGCGAAATTTACCGCTTGCAACACAGCGGGTTACCGAATGACACTCATGCTTTCATCACAGAAAAACTCCCGATCCTGCTTTCACCCTTTCCCCCTTTATTTTATCGTTTACTTTGCCAGAGTCACGAACGGTACTGTATTCGGTGTCGCAAACTGTCAACACTCGAACATAACAGAAAATTAAAACCAGATTTTTATAATTTTTTCAATATTTGTTGATATAGTTGTTCCCCGAGGCTGTCGTCGAGTTTTCAGAAAAAAATTGCAACAGTGAAATGACGGGCAGCAGCAGCTGGTGTAAATTTTTGCCTTCGGGCTCAATTAATTGATAAATTCTAAGTAAATTACAAAGTGTCTTAAAAGAGACATAATAAACAACAAAAGCGGTATGATTCACTTGAGAATGTAATTGTATGAGATCGTCAAATGTCAGCCAAGTTCAAAATCGTATGATCAAAGCGATTTGAAATTGATTTGAAATAATTATTTTTGATCAATTCAGTTTAAAATTTTAGACCATGCCCCTAACGGGCTAAAGGATGTTAAATGGTTACTAATGTCATTTGAAATAAGTACAGAGGCGGCTTTCTCGATGGGTTATATATTAAAAACATATTTAAAAGTGTGTCATCGAAATTGCCATCAATGTTATGGAAAAGCTATGGAGAAGCTTTTGAAAACCAAAAATTTCTTCACATCAAAATAAAGATACTGAAATTCTTATCTTACAATAAAAACGCTTGATGTATGACAAATTGGTCTCTAAATTAAAATTAAGCCTTACAATTCCCTTTGAAGAATTAAAGATTTTTCGAAAATTATTCGAAGCATTGAAGATTATTCGAAGCCTACAACTATTGCCCTTGCCCTCTTGATCTACACCCAGGCCTAACCACCATCCACTACTTTCCTAACAAATTAATTCCATAAAAAATTATTCAAGATTTTTTAAAATGTTCATAATGAAATACTGGATATATTCGAGCAAAAGCTACCACAAGAAAGAGTCCGGGCTAATGACAGATATCTGAACTACAGCGGATGTCCGGTTTTGGAGAAATATTGATTGCTAATATTCGTTTTTCCTTTCGAGGTTGTTTCAAATTGAAAGCCGGTGGATTCGGGCCGTCAAAAGAAGTCAACTAATTAACTAACAATGCATGGATCGATAGGTGGATACATGGCTAGATCGATTGATGGACGTATAACAGATCGCATGAAATCTGAAAAGAAAAGCTGATTTCTCATGATCGATTCGGTTGTTAATGAGAAAGCTTTTATTGATATTTAAAATGAGAATCAGAAGAGATTTTTACCGCCAGGAAACTCCACTTGAAGACCAAGACCTGAATTCATTTAACAATCTTCGTAACATACGAGAACAGCAAATATTCTCTTTTTTACATTTTCTAATAAAAAGTATTTTTAAAAAATCATAAAAGATTTCAATCTTGTGAAGCAAATCAGAAAAATCCATAAAAATGGCAATAAAAGTCGATAATTATTACTTTAATCAGTTGAAATTTAAGCGCGAGTAAAAAAATTAACCACATCAAACTGAAATAATCGATTGCTGAATTTAACCGATATTTTACCTAAAACGCGATGGCATCACCGATACAACACGTTTGTAAGTCAAAAGCCCTAAAAAATATAAACGATTTATAATTCTCCAAAAAAACCAAGTGACTATTTATTTAATTTTAAACCAAAAAAAAATGTTGAAGTTGTTAATTACTTTGAAATTTAATTTGTATTAAAAAGGCGGGAATTATTTTTCAGTTTCCTTTTTTTTTTGTTCGCAGTTCTTTAATTTTTCCCACAGCTGCTCGCCCACTTTCGACATAAGTGTTACCAATTTACCGATTGGCACCAACGACAACCGCAAGTGGAATCCAGCAATTTTATTAACGAAACATTTTTTTAACGACAAAGTAAATTAAAAATTAAAAAATAAACAAAATAAATTAAATAAATACACGGTCGGTATTAAACAACAACATTAACAACAAGCAAACGGCGGGTTCGCCTTGTTCTTCCATCACCATCACCACCATTATAATATTTTACTTTGGGGAGGGGGAAACTTTTTCTGTTTCTAAAAACGTATTACCCCATTCACTCAATCACGTCTCACTAACGCGCGGTCTATGATTTGGCAACTTACGAGTAGTTAACAAGCGGCACAATCGCGATTTTAACGCCATGCCAAACGCCTAAAAGTATACACTTCAAAATTTTTAAATGGCAACAACAATAGCTGGAGGAACAACAAAGCGGCAGCGAAATGCCGACACTAATGACAACAACATTTGCAATAACAACAAGAGCAAGAAATATAAATATGAAACAAACGAAAAAACAGCATTGAACAATGAAATGTTTAAAACTTTTTCGCAAAAAAGTACACAGAATATTTTTCGCAAAAATGTTGAAAGTCAGAAGTCGGAAAAACCTATTATATAAAAAACTATATAACCTCTCAAACCACTAACCAGCCGCCCCCCCCCCCACCATCCATCTACTTTCCCCTGGCTAAGTCTATTCTATGCATGTGTTTGGCAATATACATAGAGCGTATATATGTCCAAAACACTTGCTGTTCAGTTTCTCGGTCTCGGTCTTGGTCTTGGCTTTAGTCTCGTTAATGTTTGAACAACGTCGGCAATATTTAGAGAAGATAGGAGAGAGCAGGTAGTCGCAAGAGGAAAAGATTCTAGGAGGCACACTAAACTTGGTGTTGATTTCAAAATCGGTTTTTGTCTGAGTTCTGAAAGTATGAATAGAGAGAATGAAAAGTGTGAAGAGGGTCAATGTGGCGAATATGAAGAGAGAATTTGCAGAAGAGCAGTTATTATGTGTGAGCAGAAAGTTACACGGTAAATGAAAGAATAAGAAAAGAAGATGAAGCAAAAGATCATATAAAAGAAGAAGAAAATGAGACACGAGAAGTGGTAGAGAACGATAGGAAGATTAAGGTCTAAAAACGAAGGCTAAAACAATATTGAAGGTGCAGAAAGTGAAAAAAGGAGGTTAGTGGGGGAGGGAGGAAGTTAGAGGGGGATATGGGCCCCTTAATGTTTAGTGCACAATTGCAACTTTTTTGTTTTGCTTTTCTGAATTACTTTTTAGAGTGCTTTTCAGTTACTCCTTTCCTGAATAATCCTAGCCATCCCCCTAAAAAACTGACTGAGTTTCGGAACGCGCCTGCTTTTAAAATGGTGTTAGTTTTTCTCTTTTCGAACGTCATTTCTAAACACTTTATTTAAATTATAATTGAAACTTTTTGGGCAGCGATTCAAACATCGAGGGACGTTGCGGAGGCTCCTTCTTTGCTCGAAAATTTTAAACATACGTTTCGTTAAAACAGCTATAAAAAATAACTAAAATTGCAAAAAAAGCAGGTGAAGAACTTAAAAAGCATTTAGAAAATTTCATATTTTATGAAATTGAGGAAATGTACTATGTAATAGAAAAAATAATTATTTGAAAATCTCTAAAATAATTTACTTCAAGAAATTGAATTCATTTCACAAATTTGCGAATTTTATTGTGCGAATGTTATTGTGCGTAAACAAATTGTTCTAAAGGTGCTAAAAAATATGAAATGATTCATTATTTTTTCCTTCATGGAATGATTATTCCCAGTCAATTTTTTAAATTCGCACTTATTCAATATTACACCGCTCCGCACCCCGTCCCGTCAAAACCATCTACAATATTCTTATTATTATAAACATCATCGTTTTCATTCTACTTCCTCACCCTTTAAAGGGCATTGCCAAGAACGCGTGCTTAAGTAGCCATCTCTCATAACGCAATTCACTTGGGACTGTTCTTTCCTCCTTCCCTTGAAAAAGTTTTGGTTTTGGGCTTTTCGTTCAATTTTTTTTGTGATTTTTATATCTAAAAGCAGCAGAATCATCATGATTCTCATCATCATCATTATCGCCAGCGTCAACGTCATTATTATTATCATGCGGTCTTTATCAAGGCTCAGACTATAATTTGGGTTGTCATACAATTTTGCAACAATATATTTCAGATATTTCAGCTAAAACAACAATGGCAACAATAGCAACACCTAGAACAGAAACAATAACTGTCAGCAAGGCAAGTCTTTCTTAAAGGACACGTACGCAATATTTTCTTCTTTTTTTTTTTTGTGCGATCTTATTTTATTTAACTTTTTTGCACTTTCATCTTTTTTTCGAGCTGAGAATGAATAATTCGCTGTCGTTGCACATTTGATGATCATTTGATGAGCAGTTGAACGATTTACTTTTTGTTTTTGTATTACCTTTTAATATAAATTTTGTATCAGTACAAAATGCACAAGCTTAAATTTTTGTGTGCTTCTTCTCGAATTTTTACAAATACTTTTCAAAAAATATTATTAAAAAATGTTAATAAAATAAAAATGATAATAAGCAAAACAAAACAAGAAAAATTAAATAATTCTTATCTCTTTTGTGGAGAGGATATTTGATTTTTTATTGTTGTTGTTATCTCTTGTTGTCAGAGTAATTATTTATTGCCAACTGCATTGAAAAAACACGAAAACATAACTCGAAGCCAAAAAATTTTGTTTTTGCGACGCCACAAGATTTATAAGATAAAAAAGAGCGATAATAATAAATGCCAGAAAAATACTTCTTTAGAAACAACTGAATATTTTTTTTAATCTAGTGCTTTCGGGACTCCTAAAAAAAGATTTCGAACGAACTTTTATAACATTTTTTAATTTATTAAACGATGCGCTCGTAACTTTTGGTTATTTCTTCTTAAATAAAACGTCTCCTTAATGCCTTAGCCTTAACGAAGTCTCTGGTGGGGGAAAATGATACTAAACATAGGTACAGAAATGGGCGCGGCGGAAGTTTCTGTAATTCATAGTACGAATTCATTAATTAATCAAATTATAATTTTTTAAAAGTGTTGGACCATTCTTTGAAAGTGAAGTAATCTGTTTAATTTAACGAATTTAACGAATCTCGATTATTCGAATCAGTTTAAAAATCGTCAGATTAATATAACCTCTGACCTCCGACGTTAGTTTGCGTGTCTTCTAACAGTCAATTATTCTTGTTATTAATTCGTTAATCAATTTGAAATAATTTTTATGGTCACTTTTCTCTCAAAAGATAGCGAAATTAAGAAATATTTACAAAAAATTATTTTAAAAAATTAAAAATTTTTTCGATTTTTTGAAATTTTTTCTAATTTCATAAATTTTTGCTTCCAAACTTTACTGTTTCCCATATAATTATTATCATTATAATTCTCTTCTTTTCTGATAACTTTTTGATTTATGTTTCTGTTTTTATAATTATAGTTGCTGTTGTTGTTTTTGTAATTAGTTAAGACAATTGCTTTTAATGCTTTTCTCATGTTCGACATCGGCTAAATGGCGATTTTATGCCGAGCAAAGTGTTGAAAAGAACATTTAAAATCTAATTTCACTCGACACAATGGAAACAGAAAAACAACAACAAAAACTAGTAAGTGTTTTCATTGTAAGAGTATGTATTAATACTAACATTAGTCAAAACTTAGAACACGTAGAACGAATGTTTTATACAATTCCATTGAAAATATTCGGACAAAAACAATTCTATAAAGAGTCATATCATCGATTTAAATATATTTAATTAGAAGCCGACTAGTCGAAGCATAAGGAAAGCAAACTCGAGCTGGAAAATATTTGCATGTGATACAAAATTGTAGAAAACTGTAAACAGACTCAAACGAAAATCGGAGACGTAGTCTACTCTTTGAAGGATCTCAAATATTAATCCTCTGGTTTAATACAAATGAATTTAATAAAGCCTACCAGAGCCCTATAGATATTCGTGGAAGAACTTTGGCGTCATCAAAATCTTAAAGCTTGCTGCTCAAAAGGTACCCCTGAATTTATTTGGATGATTTTATTTTTCATATTTTCCGCCTCCCCCTTTTTGTAAATTGTCTTTAGGAAAATACTTTTTCCGCACCGTTTTTATTCTCGTTTTGAATCTTTTTAAATAAAGGATGATTTTAATTGGAATCATATTCTTGAGATTGTTATTGATGCGATTGCTGTTATTGCTCTGCAATATAACACGATGATTAAATTATCGCATTTCATTCTGCTTTATTACTTCAAGGTAGAAGAATGCGAAAGTGTAGAAACACTAAGAATAAGTAACAGCATCGAAATGAACAAATCGAAATCATTCAACTTTTGTGGCTTTAAAGTCTTTGCGGAAACTGCAAACAGACAACCCCGACCCCGACAAAACAAAAATGGACAGAAAACAAAAAGTTGGACAGAAGATTAGACAAGTATATAAGAGAAAATTTAGAATATCACCTTAATTTATCACGCAATTCATATAAATAATCTATCTAATTTAATCATCAAAATTTGTTTGCCCTTTTTTCTCAATTGCTCTCGTTCATCACAAGAAATTCTTCTTGAAAATATTCGTAAAATTCTATAGCAATTCAAAAGCATTACAAAATACAGAAACACTTCAAACATGATCATAATAATTATTTTGGAAGTCTAAGAATTGTCTTTTAATATTTAAAAAGCTTATAGAAAATTCGAAAATTGATAATTTTCAAAACTTTTGATTTTTTAACTGTTATTTAACATTACTGTTATTTTCTTTACATATTTATTTCAATTAAGTTTTAAGCGTTTACTTAACCGAATTGAAAGCACTTTATTGCGAATTAATTTGTTAAATTTATAATTTTTTTTTATATTACCGAATATTTTTTTAAAACTCATTCCGCGGTAAGTTTTTTGTTATTAAAGTGATTTAGAAATACAAACTCTTATCTTTTTACACGAATTCGTATAACCGCGAATTAATTACATTAATTTTTTTGCGATTTTGGTTTGAATTAAATCGGCAATAAATTCATGTTTCAAACGTTTTAACTTTTGACTATTGCATAAAAAGTAATAGGTTAAATTAAGTTTAATTAATATTAATTTTAAATTTATTTCAATCAGCTGAGAATCTTAAAGTACTTGTGAATCTTCCCAGGAATAAAAAATTCTTGTTAAAAAATTCTAAAAGTTTAAAACAAACTGTTTAAAACAAGTCCATTCACAAGATTCGCTCCGAATATCTCTCATAGTGTTTGAGTTATGAATTTAATATAAAAATGGTGAAAAGATCGTGTAAGAACTTTTGCATTTTGGAATCCTTTGCTAATCAAAATAATTTGTATATAAAAGTTAAATGATAATGATTGATAAATTATAGATAAATAAAATTTTTATTACTTTTAAAACTTTTTATTGAGAAAAAGAATTATGATTATTGAAAAAAATGGCAAATAAAAGTTATAAAATTATGTGTCCGTTTGTAAGATTTCATAGATATTTCAGGGCGAACTGTATTTATCAAAAATTTCAAAATCAGGATCAGAATTAACTTTTCGGCTTTCAGAACTCTGTTGAATTAATTCAGGTCATTAGAAGATCATTTGAAGAAGAAAATTTTGACCTCATTGGAAGCAATTGTCCTTTTAGATTGAAATATATATTTTAATTTTTTTACTTCTTCTGATGTTATTTTATTTAGTATAAAGAATATATTTTTATTTAAAAAGCCTTTCAAAATTTTTTTTGTTTAAATTATTGTTTAATTAATGTCAAAAATTTTGAGCTCATTAGAAGCAATTATCTCTTATATTTTTAATATATCTCGTAATTATTATTTCATTTTCTGATGTTATTTTATTTAGTATAAAGAAAAAATTGTTATTTAAAAACCCTTTTAGTTTTTTTTTTTTTTTTTTTTTTTTTTTTTTTGACTATTTTTTATTTAACGCGTATTCACAATTTAAAATTCTTTTATATTTCGTTTAAAAATTTTAGGTTTTAGTATTATTTTATATTTATATTTAGTATTTATATTTAGTATTGAGGTTCATGTGCATCAGATTTTAATTTGAGATTTTATTAAAAATTAAATTTTTCTATTTATTTTTTAATTAGAGGAAAAATATATCTTTCAACGAAAACTTTCATTATTTTCAAGAGCATTTTATCTTTTTAAAATTTTAGCTATTAATTTTACTTTTATTTATTGATTTTTTTCATTAGAATAGTTTTTGTTTATCTTTGTGAGGCTCCAAATTTTTTATTTTTGCCTTTTTAATAGCATTACTTTTAACAAAATCCAGTATTTTATGTTTTTGAACACGCAGTTATTGCGCTGATTTTTATTTAAGCCAAAATATATTTTTAATTTCGAATTTCCTCCGATGACCTTTAAAGTTTAAATATTTTGATGGTGTTTAAATTTTTAAAAATTTTAGTCAAAGCATTCGCCAAAAAACTTTTACACTTCAAAATTATATTCCGTCAATAATTATTTTTTCCTTCCAGTAAAGTTTCTATTTTAGGATCACTTTCAATTTTTTAACCCAATCGATGAAATGGTCTTTGCTGAAAAATATACTTTAAAGGCTGCGATAGATTTTTTCAAAACTCTCGGTTTTTTGTGTCTTTGAACTCTGTCTTTTCTTTTCTGTTGCCAAATTACCGACGGTGATAAGCTGTTTGGTTTTGATTACACTTTTTCGCATTTCAGAATATTCATCCTAAGCAACCGAATTGTTTGAAGGGTTTTCATTTTCTTTTCTAATTTTTTTTACTATTATCACTCACCTGCCGCTTTTTGTGATGACCATTTCGGTGCCCAACTTATGAAACTTTTCCCAGAGATCTTTTCCTTCGAGCGTCACTTTAGGATCGTCGACGACGCCATCATCCTCTGGCTGAAGAGCGCGCAGCGGTCTCATGGCTGGGTGTAAATGATGAGCTACGGCTGAAGCTAAAACAACATCTTCAGCGGTTGTGTAAGGTGTACCCAGACCGGGATGATGGGCGTGCGGATGATGCGGAAACCGAAGACCAGCGGCAGGATAAAGACTAGGATGTGGACCGGCCGGACTTCCGGCTAAGGCAGCTAAAGCGGCAGCAGGAAAGTAAGCTTGTTGTGGCAGGTGCGGCCCCAGAACTGGATGCCCAGACACCGGTGAATGATGCGGATGTGGAGGCGGTTGTTGCGGATGCGGAAGAGGTGCCGGTTGTTGAAGTGCTGGCGGCACAGCCGCTTGCTGAGACGGGTGCGAGGAATGATGCTGCTGCTGAAATGCAGACAGCACACCTAAATTGCCACTATTGCTGTTGTTTTCGTTATTACTACTGTTGTGATTACTATTCGTTTTATTGCTATCGCTGCTGAGACTAATACCGCTGCCACCCGAACCGCTACTGCCGCTATTGTTGTTATTGCTGATCGTTTTTTGCGTGCAACTATTGCCGCCGCTGCTGCCGGTACTGCCGGGCGAAAGCGTTGGCGGCTGCTGGCCACCCACGGGAGAAGATTGGCCGCCAATGCAACTGATAGACTGCAGCTGTTGATGATGAGGGGAAGTGGCCGCAACGCCGGTAGTGTCGCCGCCGGCGGAGGTTAGCGGCGACGCAGTTGACGTTTGGTTACCCGCCGTCAACAACGACGAGACACTAAAGTCAGTGGGTCGTGAGAGCTGCAGAAATGGATGATAGGCCATCCCATTTGTGAACCTGGCGAATGGATCCTCAGCAGACTGATGAAGCAACTCTTGGACGTCGTATCTCATTACATTACAATTAATCAGAGCGGCGAGGCGGTAAGAAAACGTAACGGTTCAGCGAAACTTCACGAGGAAGAATCTGGTGGATGCAATTTTAGATTTTGCTAAGAGTAGAGTACTGCCAGTCAATGCACCAGCAGGACGTTTCCCTTGGGAACACTTAATTTTACTTGAAAAAACACACGCACTTACACAGATTTTCAATTCTTTAAGTAGCTGTTTATTTTTTTTTTGTTGCTTTTTATTTCATTTTGTTCACACGGCAGTTGGCGTTACGTTGGTGCTGTCAAAAGGAAAAGGAATAGTTTTTAAATTGATTTTTACGTTTTTCGATAAAGTTTAAAGCTTTTCACTTGATTTATACGCGATGCAATAGGTCGGTGACGATGCATAGAGAGGTGACCTCACCGACGGTGAAGTGGCCAACTAGCATGACTGGTATTAATTTACGATCTTAGAAAAGTTGGTGAACGACGCCAACGGCGATGGAGCGACGCACTAAACGCTACTAAGCACGGGATAAAACCCGAAAAAGAAAAAACAACGCAAAAACACATTCAAATCTTTTACACTCACGCAGCCGATACGAACCACACGCCGGTCGCAAGCAAACTGGAAACAACAACCACTCGTCTGCTCAACGCAACCCCCATCACTCGGAGTAACGACCGGCGCACTTGGTGTTTGACACACAACCTCACACGCCAGAAACGAGACCCACGCACACAATAAAAGTTCGACGAAAGCTAACAAAAACAACAACGATGTCGTCGTCGGATTCCAATAAGAAACCAACCAACTGCAGACAAAGCGTATGGGCCCTCCCTCGAAACGACCAAGAACTGGTTTTCAGTCATTTCTTATCTTCAAGTGTGTGTGCGTGCGTTTGTATGGGTGACAACGAAGAGAGCATCGTTAAGCACATAATCAGAGAGATAAAGCGTGACAACAACGGACAACAAATCACCTACTAGACGTGGTAAAATACTAAAGCACCGCGATCGACCGTGGGTGACAAAAACGCCTGAAACAGGAGAGGAAAATGTCTCATATTATTTTTCTCTCATTTTCTACATGTACAGGATTCACAAATTGAAAGACAAACTAATGTCGACACTTTGCCAGGATGGCCCAGTAGAAGTGAGCCAACTGTGACCGGAATAAAGAGCGGGACAACCAGACTCTAAGCCGTTAACCACTGCCGGCAGGTGACAAATGTACAGATAAGCGTCGATGCAGCGACAACAGAATCAGTTGTGACGGCATCAGTAGTAACGACCGGCAGAACTTTAAATTTACCGAGAAGAATCGAACAACGGGTGACAAATTCCCACACGTGTGACAAAAAACAGAGGAAGCATTCGTTTCAATAAAATAGTAAGAAAAAAATCAAGGAGAACATTTCCAACATAAGAAAAATAGAGAGTGGAAGAGAGATAGAAAGAGTGTACTCATTGTGTGTTCAGGGATTTGGTGACAAATTCTAATAAGAAACAACTGGCACAACGAAACGTATAAGCATGAAACAACAACAACTATGAGAGCAAACCCATAAGAACACAATACCAACCCCAACAACCATGTGGAAGGAGGAGTACTAGTGTCGAAGGAGAACACAGAATACGCCGCATTCTCACCGCCTACGGTATTAAGAGCAAAACGAATTCCCTAAGGTTAAAACAATAACAACAAGGTGAGAATCTTGGGCATAAAAAAGTCTGTGACACAAACACCATCAAACCTTTTACACCACAATCAGCGTGACAAGGCGCACCGAGTTTGGAATGGGAGGGAGCCTAAGTAAAAAGCGCCAATCGCATAAGTGGAAAAGAGTGCGAAGTATGTGAGATTCGAAACGCTCGCGTAATGGCTGCAAACGACAGAACGAACAGAAGCAGTCAACTATATCGAACTCGTGCACAAACATGGTCAATAAGAGCGAGGACGAAAGGAAAGCAAAACAAAAAATTAATAAAAGAAGAAGAAAAATAAATTTTGAAGAGAAACCGCAGCTACGATTGAGTACAGTTGGCTGAGTGCAGTTGACGGAACGACCACAGAGTCGGATAGACGCAAGCAATGTTTGGTTCTGCCCTAGGGTGGTTGCAAAGTCTACGTCAACGTACTCGTTGTGTGTTCGCCTGTGTGTATCTACGTTGATGGGTTTGAGCAAAAAAGTTATACCTGAAAGAATTGTCACCAAACTTTCGAAATGGCACGTATTTTCCTTTCGTAAAATTGCTCTTAGAGCAAGAAGGATAACCAGTGACTCTAAAGAAGTAATTGATCGCCCGCCCCAATAACTTTGGCATAGCAGTAATAAAAGAGCATTGCAAGAGAAAAAATCGAGAGAGGCACAAAATACAAAACGAATGTAAAGAACGAAAGGTAAAATAACAAAAGACCTTTTGTGGACAATGTTCGAGAAGAAGCAACGACATTAAGAGAGAAATCCCACAAAAAAAAGATACAACCGCGAGACTATCAACACCGTAAGGTGACTCAAGGTGACGCGCTAAAAACAAGGAAAAAACAAAATCTCAGCTTGTGCTGACTCAATAGAGTGATAATTAATGAAGAGAACAACAATTGCATTTTACTGGGCAGGGCCAGTCGCTTAAAGCTCTCACGCTTAATGTCAATATGCATACGTGTGAGTAGGTGTGTGTATTGATTCTAGGCTACCATATTCATCAAAATGGTGTGAGGATGAGTGTTATAATAAGCTATTTCTCGGCCACTCCAACTGGGGAACACACATACGTATTATAGAAAAACGTATTAAATATACATCAAAGCACATACACACAATGATTGCGCTCTCACTTCCTTATTCTCTGAAATATTTATCCTAATCAATGAACATTTTTTGTTTCTGTTCCAGTTGATACAGTGGGATCATGTCAATGTTAGCGCGATTACACGCGGATCGTTTTGTAAACCGATAAGATCTGCAAAATAAAATTGGCAAACAATTTGATCAGGCACAATTTTGGCAAATATTTATTAGTTTTTGTTATTGTTTTTTATAAAAACGAATTTTAAGAAAAACAATGTTGCTTGAGGTTTTTTCCGAATCTAACACCATATTAAAGAATTTAGCAGAGGTATGATGATTGATTTGAAGGACCAGAGTAAAAAATGATTTGAATGTCTGGATATTAATTTTTTCATTATTTTTTTAACCTTTGTTGGAATAAAATATTTTTCCTTTGCTACCGTTTAGCCGAACGAGATTCAAAAGGAAGTATGACTTGAATTTGAAGAGAAATTTTGGAATAATCAAAAGCACAAATACAGCAGAAGGGAGAGTATAAGATAATTAACTCCTCTTACGACTCCACTGTCTTAATCGTGACACCCACTACGCTAATTTCTATTATCCGATTTTATCCGATTATATTATGCGACCTAAACATTTCGTTATTCCTCTCAAAAACGAACCATTAATTATATATTTTTGTTGTTTCGTACTAGAAAATTATATATTCCGACGATGGCATTTTCTCCTACCGACATTTTGTAATATCACTTCATATTAATCCATTCGTGGTGAGTTTCTCAAATTTTTAACCGCTTGTACCTTCTCTTCGCCCTCTTATCAAATCCTTTAAGACCAAACTCCTCGTAGATGATCATAATTTTGTTTACCCGACACCAATGCAGCGGTTAATAGTTCATAAATCTAATACTGGCGTTGTTATTGTTGTTGGCGATGGCAGTGTTGTTATTGCTGATTCGGATTCAACCGTTTGCCAAGAAGAGCTGGATGCTGCTGAGTTGGTTATTCAATGTTCTTAACGAGGCTTGATGAAAAGAGGAAGAGAGAGGGTGGAACTATCCGCTTATTAGTCTGTCGACTACCATTTTTCTAGAGGGTGGGATTCACGGCGGCACATCGTCCGAATTCGTGGAGGTTTATTCCATCTCTTTTTGTGTCTTCCTATTTTGTTTGGAATAGATCTCTGAGAGACTAGATTACATTGCAGGCAGGGTTTTAATTTATAGTGGAAACACAAGCACGCACACACACGCAACCTCTGCGGTATACTAATACTCACTGGAAGTAGTTGGTACATTAGAAAATAAATATAAACTAAATAGAAAACTTCTGAAAGGAGAAGTAAGAAGCAGTGGCAAATAAAAGCAACATCAACTAGTAGATTGTTGCAACTTTTTAACTTTTTTGCTCCACTGTCGCTTTTGTGTACCCACACTTTTGAGTACATAAAAGTTGTTCGAGAGTATTTTTCACACCTACGACCAGATTCGCTATAATGTAGTTGGTGGCGTTGCTGTTGCTGTTGTTTTTGTTGTTATTGTTGTTGTTAGTACTGCTCTTGACTGTTATTGCAGTTGGCTATTATTGTTGTTGGTTTTTCCGTAATATGTTATACGATCTTCCTTTGAGATTCGTTTCGTTGGATTTTGTTCTTGCTCCTTAATTTGGCTCGTTCTTACTCGTCTGGATTGCCGTGGTGGGTCGTTTTTTATTTCACTTATTATTATTGGTGTTAGAGTTCTCCTTGTTGTTGCTACTCCACCAGTTAAGCACAAGCTGTCGGTTTTGTTTGAGTGGCTGCTCGGTTGTTTATCTTCCAATGCGATGGCCTACTACTACTAATACTACTACTACTACGACTACTACTACTATCACCACCATTGCTAACAGTGTTCTTGTTGATTTTCTCGTTGTTGTTGTATATTTGCCATGTTTCTGTTGATTTGCTCGTTGAGAAGCGTTGGTATGCGCCGCAACGCGCCCATAAGTAGTCAGCAGAAGGCTCTGCATATAGCACTTACCGAATACATAATTTATGAGCCAACATTTGCTGACTGAATGTGTATGGCAAGTGTTTCCCAGCGACAACGAGAAGAAGAACAACAACAACACCATCAATTTTAATAACAACGTCTGCATTAACTTCAGACAGAGGAAAATACATAATGTGTAGAGACAATACATATATAGACAACTTATATGAATGTGTGTGAAGATTCCTTTTTAATCCATGCAAGGAGACTTTATTTAATTGAATCTTTGGATTATTTAAAAATAATGGTCATGCACCATAAATTTGCTCAACCCTTGAAAAAGTGCATATACGTAATACCAAACATATTAAAAGGCTGAGCACATTCATAGCCTTTCATAATTCAAATAATTATCGAAACTTTATAAATATCGCAACATTAAATACATTTTTTGTGGAAAAAAGAGAATTCTTACAGTTCTAACGACTTTTTATAATGAATTCTCAAAATGAATTCTGTTCATTTTTATATTTTCCCTAATTTCTTGAGAAATTGATCTCCTTTAATTTCTTCCAGTGTCTTTTTTTAATGAAGCCTTGATTGCGTCGAAATGAATTCTTAAACAAATTTTCCTTTCACTATTATGTAATTTTTTTTAATATCAAACTCAATCCTATAAAACATGAAGCTTATCTTTACATTTTTTAAAATATTAATTTCAATGTACGAAGGTTTTCAATAACTTAGTTGCCGACAGCTCTTTAAAAGGAAGTCGAATGAATCATTACAAGCTTGCAAAAAATGAAAATGGTATTTTCAAACACATGATTTATGACAACTTATTTGTGAAATTATCTACAAATTTTGGTTTATTTAAATCAAGGAAAAAATGATGAAGTATAAAAATTCTTTTAATTTAAAGAATTTTTTAATTTTTTATTCTTTAATTTAAAATTATTGTTTAAGTTATAGAAATGAACTTTGTTTATTATTGACGTAGAAAATTTGTTTGATCAAAATCTTCGAGAAGTAAAAGTTTATAAATTGTCATTTAAGATATATTTGAACTAATTGATAATTTGGAATTATTATTTATTTAAATGTAAATATATAGATAAAAATGAATTTTTTTAGTGAAGTAATCTAATGTTCGTAAAAGAATAACTATTGTTTAAAAAATATATTTTTCAAATACTAATTTTTTAACATAATTTCTTGCAATCCTTTTAAAATTGATCATAGTTTGCAATAATTTTTCATTTAAAAATCCAGCAATTTAAGAAAAAGGAAAAATATTTTTTGACGTTTTGTATGTGTAAAAAATCTAACGATTATTTAGTGCCTAAAACTGTCTACTGTATATAAATGCACACGTAGGTGGGCACGTCAATCCGCCTACAGTTACGAGAGTATTCTCGTGCTTTTGCCGGCCTCTCTTAATCCAATTAGATTCGTTTGAACGAATGTACAAAATTTTTAACTTTCATATTGGAATTTTGTTATCCCTCCACACCGCTTTTTTTCCAACGCATAAATGTAGATGTAGCTGTTGTTGCTGCTGCTTGCCTATAGAGCTTTTTCTCCTCTCTTGCAATGGGAGAGGGGAACAATTTGACCACCAAGAATGAGGTGAATTTTACTCACCGGAAAGCATACGTTTGTATTCTTAAAAGAGGATTGGAGGTTGTTGGTATGGATGTGTATTTTTCTTGTGTGTTAACGAGTGTGCGTATGCTTGGTTTGGATATGTGTTAGCATTCACGTATTATATATCTGAAGTGTTTTATGTAAATCAAGAGTAACATCATCATTCAGCCAACGACTGACTGACGACTCACTGCATGAAGTGTAAACTATTCGCCACTCTTGATGTTTAATTAACCCGCAAAATAAGGCACCAGGCATCAAACGATAATGGTAGCACATACAACTACAATAACAACAGACAGACAGATTCAGGAAGACAGGAGGCAGTGAAACAATACCAGTCGCACCAACAACAGGAGCTAAATTGATGTCGACAGCAACAATAAAATAAGTGCAGTATAGTATACAGAAGTACCAACAGTAGCAACAACAACAACGATAATAACAATAATATCAACGCTTACAGTGATGATGAAGACAACAACAAAAGGAGCAGCGGCTTTCATATAAAATGATTTCAATAAATGCTTTAACTACGGACGAGGAAACAGCAAAAAATACCACAACAACAAACCACAGCAAGAATCACAGTGATAGCAACAACAATGCCATCAACATTAACAACAACAGCAACATAAAATGTAAAGTTAATCAGAATGTGTGAAAAACAAAGTGCATTCCATGCATTTAAAACACCCTGTTTCTCTACCCGCTAACACTTCTCTACACTGCTCAGTTCATCCTACCCAATGGTTGTTGTTTTTGTTGTTATCTTTTAATATTGTGATAAATAAATGTAATGCCAACACCAGCCCGAAAGTTAATCCATGAAATCCGATGGCAAACAATCCCGGTTGGCAATCCCCAATAGGCATTTGCCAATCTGGCAATCCCAGTTGGCAAACTCCGTTGATAGATTTCTGTAATAACGCTTAGGCGAAGCTTTTCAAAGGATTAGTTGGAAATTTCGTAAAGAGATCCGTCGTTTGTTTGTTTGTTATAATTGAAACGTAAGGATCGAATCAAAAACCCTTTTGTGAAAATTTTCATACAGGGCGCTTAAATAATTGAGAGGTAGGGAATCTTGAAATAAGGAGAGTGTCTGATTGATGCGATTAAAGAATTGTCATAACTACAAGAAAGCTCTCAAATTTATTAAAGTGTTCTTCGAATCCAAAGGGAATTCTTTATTTAATTATCCGGCATTCAAAATGTTTGAGATCGAACAATGTTTGAGTCTGTGAAGATTTAAAAATTCATAAAATTATCCTTAAGATTCACGCAGTAGTTCAAACATTGGAGATAGGGCTAGACCTTAGGAATATAGAAATAAACATATATCTATCCTCCTTTCTTCTCCTCTTCAATACAATTTTAATTAACTCTGCTTTCTTTTCTTCTTTCTAGCTCATTGTCTGCCTTCTTGACCCGTTTCTTTCTGTCTTTTATTCTGTTTTCCCTTCTTCACTAAATGCATATGAAGACAGCGTTTGCGTGCATAACTGCGTCGACAAGCGTCGCGACGTGCATGTTTGGTGACGTTAATTGATTTTTGTTTTGCTAAAGCAGCAACCCAGCAAAGAAAAGGACTGAACGAAAGGATGACGCTGGGGTCACGAAGTAGGTAAGGGGTTATAAGAAAGGGAGTAATAAGAAAGGGAGTAATAAGCTCTAGTCATACTAGGAGGACGCAAACGCAAGTGAAAATCTTCACAAACGCGAATGAGGAAGAAAACATTCCTCTGAACTCTTTCTTAATTTGTTGCATTGCGTTCCGTTTTTGTGTTGCATTAGATGCCCGTTTCCGACCCTGTCTCCCCTTCATATTTACTTATTTACTACACTTGCGTTTTGGGAGGCACGGCACCCTGTAATGTAAGCCTTTAAAATAGCAAACATTCTCTGCTTTGAATCTGATTGATTGTCGGAGGGTTTGACGGACTAATGGAGTCAGAGGGCTGACCGACTGGTTCCAGCCTATCCATCCAAACCACTCTCTCTTTTTATGACATGAAGGCTCGATTAATAATGGCCGGTTTGGTTATTTTTCTTTGCAATATTTTTTATTTCTCACATTGTTCCCCAAAACGCCTTTAAACTAATGTTTATTTATAATGGCTCGACGAATGAAGAAAACCTTTTTTAGACAGTTTTGCATAATATATACTGCCAGTTAGAAGATTAAAACTCTCTCTAACTGCCAGTTAGAGAAGAAAAATTGTAGACTGTTTCATTTTACTTTATTTTTATATTATTATGAAATTACTTTATTTAGTATTATTACACAATCACGAATTTCTTTTCTGTTTGAAACCAACATCACGTAATGCTTGTCTCGTTTAAGTTAAAGCTTAAATATCCGTGTATTTACATATTCCTAAAGTTAACAGAAATGACTTTGACTCGGGACCAATTATCTTGGGTCTGATATCAACGGTGTCTTCCTGGGCTTCATGAGCTTTACCCTAGAAAGTCAATGACCCATGGCCTGTGGCCTCTGATTTTTTACAAAGGATCAGCGTCCTTTGACCTAAAGTGAAAAATCTTAGCTCTGAAATGAATGAAATTCGGCCTGCGATCATCGAACTTTAATCTGCGCAAGATCATCGAACTTCCGCAGGAATAACGGAGACCAATTGTGTAAGCGTTAATGATCCGACACCTCCTATATACTCCTGCCTAGTCTCAAAATTACACCAACGTGCTTGTTGCAGACGTTAATAATTTCGCAAGGATTCTTTTTATATAATTTGCATTATCGCCATTTTGATAATTGTTGTTGGTTGGTTCTTTGATTACACTTAAGATTTTTTTAATATTAAATTCTTCGTCTCCGATTACTTCACGTATGTAATTCGTGTGCAACCAATTGTTGGTGTGATTATTATTATGTTTGCTGATGCTGTTGTTGGTGCTGTTTTTCCTCTTTGACTTCTGGCTGGTGTCTACTCTCGCACCTCGAGTGTTGCTGACCTGTCGGTGTTTGGTTTATCATTTCCCAACTGATAGAAGATAGCACGCTTTTCTTTTTCACGTCAGACCAAATGAAAAGAATATTAAATGAATGGATGAATGTCTGAATGAATTAAAAATGTTGCTCCAATTCATTGAAGCAGAGTTCTTACATCAGTAAAAACTCTCAGCACATTCGTATATTTTTGTATAACAGCCGCAACCAAACAACAACAACAACAGCTTGCGACATTCGTATGTAAATATTCAGAATTAAACACATTCGATACAAATGGAATATATTTACACGTTCTTGTGTGTTTTGCCTATGTTTGATTGCGCACGCGTGCATGTGTGTGTGCGTCTCTTTTTTGTCTGTTTGTGCGTAAATGCATCCAAAACACCCGCACTGTCCAACTGACATTCCTGTAAATGGTGCAGTCGGGTGGAAACAAAAAATCTTGCTGTTAGTTGCAGATTTTTTACAAAGAATGTTAACGCATACCCACGCAACGCCATAAACAACAACCGTCATTGTTAGGAGTGAATTATTTACAACCAACGCACGAGCATTGTGATCACTTCGTCATCTTATTAAGAATTTATGACTTTTACATTCATCACCTTATTCATCTCCGTCAACATTATTATAATTATTATCATCCCTAACAACAATTGAATAGAATTTGAAAAAACAGATTAAAAACTGCAAGAGAAATGTGTGAAACATAATATTGGAACGTAATAGTGGAAATCAAATTCCAGAAAAAAGTCAGAGTTCCCAGAAAAAATCAAACTAGAAGAAATTTGAGAACGACAAGTTAGAAAGAATAGTATTTACACCCTACCTTCGCAATGTAAATTTAAGAGTATTCTCTCTTCTGACACTTCTCTTTTAGTATTACAGTTTCCTTTCCTTGATCATTTGAGATCTATTAACTTCGCAAATCAACACAATTTTCCCCAAAAGTTTCACACATGATATAGTATAATAATGAGAGTGTGACCCCATTTATGACACTCAGAAGGTGATTTTAAGCAAGCAAATATCTATTTTTCCATGTTTGCCACGCCTCATTTAATGCGCTACAAACAGAAGCATAAAATTAACCCAACCTGTCCCTTCAGGTGTAGGAAATAAAAATGACAGAAAATTTTAAAAAAGTCAAGGCTTTGCAAATTGGAAGGTTTAATAACAAAAACAATAGAAGCAATTAATAACGAATTGGCAGAGAGAAAAAACGCGATTGCACAATGTTTCGGAGAGTGAGATGACTGGAAAATTGGAAAGTTTCGAAAGAAGTGGATTGGAAGGGAGAGACACTGGTTTACAAAATAATGATGGAAGTAAAAGACAGCGCAATCTTTGTCTTCTGTCCGGTTTTGGGAGAGTAAGTGAAAAACTAAACAGAAAAAAAGAAAATTTGGTGATAGGATGGTATAGTTTTGCAAGAAAAGAAGGTAAAAAGAAGAGAAAGACGATTAGGGAATAATAATGGTGGTGAAGGAGCTAGAAAGAAAAAGTTAGAAACTGACAAAATCGAAATGAAAGGCAGAAAATAGCCTTAAATGTCTAGAAGGAATAAAATCGAAGATAAACAGAATGAACATTAAAGAAATGGTTCAGAATAGAAGATTTTAAGTCAAAGTACTTAAGGAACGTGAAAGGAAAACGAAAAACAGACAAGGAGAGAAAGACTGCATTAGAGAGAAGAACGTTTGGATGTCTGGAAGGAAGGCCGTTTGATATCTGGAAGAGGGCAATATGAATATATCGAAAGAATCTCCTAAGAAAATTTCAAAGTCTGGAAGAAACGGTATCAAAGAGAGGGAGAAGAGCGAATAATTAGAAGGATAATAAATAATATGGAATAGTTAGAAGAAGAATACATTATTAATTTATTAATTATAAATGAACTGAAATCCTTTGCGCTGCGTTCATTTTACAGCGATGTGAAATTGTTGCATAACTATTGTGCTAATATTTGTTGTTGTTGTTGCTCTCATTTTTAAAGCCATTCCTTGATTTCTTATGTTTGTGGTGCTGAAAAATGCTTTGGCAAGTGTTGCCGATAGTCGCCATCTTTCGCAAATTCTTTCTTTAATTCTGTTGCGACAACAATTTGGGACTGTTGTCAACTTCTTCACTTCGGTCAACAAAGCACCAATTAATTCTGAATAAATTTCCGCTTTTTGTTAAATAATTTGTTAGTTTTGTTTTTACTATATTTTTCATATTTTTGCTTTTTTCGGTCTTGTCGTTTTTGTTAATCCTGTTGCTGTTGCTTTTGTTGTTTGTGATTGTAGTTCAAGTCGATTTTACTCTTATATTTAAAATCTGTTGCTCGCTGTTCATTACATCACAATGATGACGATGACGATAATAATCATCAACATAACAATCTGAAGCTTTAACAACGCAAATAGAATTCGCAAAAAACGCGAATAGAATGTTTTTGGTTGTTGACGAGATTTAGTATATAATGCCTTTACGCTTCTTTGTCAATTGGACAATAGATGTTGGTGGAATGCCAAAGGGGGGGGGGGGGGAGTGCACTCCTTATTTCTTCAAATGTCCTTAAGTTAGAGTCTAACCCAACGCCATCAGCTCATCTTGAATTAATATCTGCTGAAGGAGTTCACCTATGTCATTTCATTCCGGTTTACCCCTTCTCCCCCCTCCCTCTTGTAAGGTATTGTCATTGTTTTGACGCCCTTTCTTTGTTATATTTGGTCTGCCCGCAATTGATGACTCCTACGTGCCACAATGGGTGGCATCCATCTTTCCTTCCTTTCATTATCTATGTAGTCATCCTCTCCTCATATATGCCCACGCCTGGCGGTGTCGTGAGTGTGAATTTTGTGTACTTTAAGCCACTCCTACGGTTTCGTTACGCGCGCCAAGCGACGCCGATTGGTATCCCTCAACCAATCGTTTGTGTAAATATACGACGCGACATAACGATCTCCCGCCGATATGACATTACATTCCTCTTCACTTCGGTACCTTCTTTCAAAGTTTTCCTTTATTTTGTTGCAACACCCAACCAACAGTGGCAAAGTCATTGTTAATGATGACGATGATCTGAATGTTGGCGATGGTGGTGTGTTGATAATGATGATGGTCACAATGATTATGATCATGAGAATGATAATGATGACGTTGAATGCATTTTTCTATTTTATTTTGCTCGACTTCAATTTTCTTTCTTTGTTACGACTTAACTGCGTTTGCGTCGCTCGTTTATGAGCTGTCGTCACTGCCACTATCATCATCATCATCATCATCATCATCATCATAATCATCACCAATTCCATCGCTATCCCTAGTGGCAATGTCAGCTCGTGTGGCTTGATTCTACTACTACTTCTTCTTCTTCTTCTTCTTCTTCTTCTTGTTATTCCTCTTTCAGTTGCTTTGGCTCACACGATTTACCTGTTTATTCCTGGTTGTTGTTGTCGCTGTTGTTGTTGTTCGTTTTCTTCTTCTTCTTCTTGTGATTTTGATTTTGCCTCACCGACGAATGCTTTGCGTGCAGTGAGTTATTTTATGTGTGAGAGAATGTGTGCATTTTCATGCCGATGTATGCGATAAACTGCGCTTCCTCTTCTTCCTCTTTTCATTTTCCTTTGTCTTCTTCTTTACTCTTGTTATATGCAATTGCTGTGGCGCATTCACGATTGACCATTTTTCTTACCATTTTCTTTGCTTTTGTTTCTCATGCTCATTTCTCTTCCTCCCCCTTCCCCCCCTCTCTGTCGTACTTCTTGGTCCCTTTTGTTCTTCGTGGCGATTTAGATTTTCTCGTTAAGCACTGGAACTCGTTCTTTCTTTTGCTCGTTGATTCATTTGTTCGTTCTTTTGTTTGCTTTTACCTTTTATTGAGACTGGGTTTAGTTGCATGCATATATGGACGTGTTTGTGTGCATATGTGTTTGTGTGCAGACTACCATCTCAATTTGAGTGCCCGCTTGTGTCGAGTGTTGGGAGAGTTCTCGCGTTCGGCGTTGAAGCTTTTGTGTGTTTAATTGTTTGTAAAGCTCGGCAGCATACTATCGTGAGAGCGAAGGAGATGGAGTAAGGTAGAGATCTCACTCTTCTTTTACAAATGACTGAGCAGTCAGTCCATTGAACGCGAGCGTCAGCGAGGGGAGGGATTCATTGCTTTTGTCTCCAAATGATGGCCGACGTTGTTTATTGTTGGCAACTGTTATCATCGCCAATCTCGTTTCTGTTGCCGCCGCTTGGTCAAATCTGGTTGTCATTATATCACAAAGGTTCAACAAAAAGGCAACAACAATTCGACGTCCAATGAGACTCCTGTCGTGATTTACTGTCAATCTGTTGTCATCACGTGCGACGCTTGCCACCATTGATGGAACAACAACAACAACAGTACCCAAACAATAGCAAAAACAACAATGAAATTTAAAATCGCCTTCCAAAATATCCCTCTACCTCTCACACTCTTCTTCTTTCGTTCCCGCCACTTTTGCTTCTGAATCTTCTGCTTCTTCTTTCATCTCATCTTTGTATCCTTTTCTTCTTCATCTTTGCGTCATCGTCACCATCGGCTTCACTGGTTTTCATCTTTGTTTCTCCAATTTTTTCCTTGCATTTTTAATTCAATTAATTTCTTGATGTTCCCGCCGCCACCGGTTTTTCTTCTTGTTGTTCTTCTTCTTCACCTTATGCCTCCAATATATATTTTCTTAGTTTTTTCATCGTTTTATCAATCTGTTGGTTTTTTGCGGGTTTCAAAAAATAACTTAATTGAACCTTCGCAGATTTTAATTAATTGACAACCAATAAAAAATTGATGCCACGTTTTCGTTTTCATTCTTGTTTCTTTCTTTTTCTCCATTTTTTTCCAAACTTTGTTGCCAAATGACTCTGAATTAATCAGTGAGTAAAAAAATTTTAATCAGTGAGAAAAGGTTTTGTCAAAAAACAAAGAAAACTTAATTATATGAAAAATCGTTTTTCGAAAAAAGCGAGGATGGCCAAAAATGTTAACAAAACTGGATAAAATTAGAGCATTTTATTAGAGATGCGGCGTAGTGTAAAGAACGGTCATATTTTATAAAGACATCAATTTTATTACGCGAATTAAGATGAAACGTCCTAAGAAAAAAATGTTGAGTTTTCCTCAAAAAATCCTCAAATTTTTCCTCAAAAAATTTCCTAAAAATACCATTCCGTCTCGATTATTCACAATTAGGAGACAGGGACAGAGATAGAGAGAGAGAAAAAGAGTTTGTTAATTCGAAAAATTCAACAAAAAAGTCTCTTAACTGATTTCGATTGCACGCGGTAATTATTGACAGACGGCGATAATGACCACCACCTCTCGGCAAAGAGTACAAATGACAGATAGGCAATAAAGTTTAATTGACGAAATGGTTAAATTTTCAAATAAAATTTATAGAAACTCCATCCGAGGAACCTAAAAGTATCAAAGGGTCCAAAGTGCTGAAAATAGGATCAAGATGAAAAAAGAGAAAATGTGAGAGAGAAGAAGGCTTATAAGAAAAGGAAATAGGGAGACTAAGATTTGTGGAACAGACGAAACATTACACGCGTCTGTCACCCGGAACTTGTCAATATGTTCATGATCCATTTATTTTCTATCAGCAATTTTCTGTCGTTCTTCTTCTTCCTTTCACTCCTAGAAAAGTGTTAATGATTTAAACAAAAACTTTGTGGACATTTAAAAGAAAACGAAGATGAAAAGAGCCCGTATGAAAAATTCTTTTCTTGTTCTTTTCTTTTTCTTCTTCGTTTTTATAAACTTTTGAATTGGCTGTCTTCGAGCAAGAAGCGAAAAGACAAAGAGAATGGCCAATATTTTTTCCTTATCTTGTTCTTCTTCCTCTTAAAATAACGACTAGTTGCCAAAAACTTGATATTTATCTAAAGCAAATAAAAAGTCAAAAAATAAGGCGCAGAAAAAATATGGCGAGAAGAAGAAAAGCATCGATAACTTGACTTGGCAATTTGTTACGTCTCAGAAGTTAAAAGGACAAAAAGGGGAAACAAAAGAGGCGAAGGAAAAAGCGATGAAAAACTAAAGAAAGCCAAGAATAAAAACTAGAAAGACTCTGAAAGAAAAGAAAGGAAATCTTATAAAACGGCAAAATGAATAGATTTTTTTTGCGAAAATGTCAGAAAAGCGGTCTGGGAATGAGCGGCGCTAGCACTTATAGTCATTTTCTCATCCCAGACTTCATGACTGCATCCCCCTTTCAGAGAGAAAAGCAGAATCCAGTACAAGTGACACCAACAGATATCGTTTCCAGCGCCTCAAAAAGGACCTCAAAGGAAATTTATGGGGGAGCGATAACTTTCACTCCCCAGCCAATCTCGTGACCATCTCGTGACTGCTGGGGACAGTCAGCAGACCCTCCAATTTCAGCTTCAATAGAAAACAAGAATGACCGAAAGACTTAGGAAATCAAGATGCAAAACGGAACGGGTAGAAGGAAAGGAGCTTCTTTTAATTTCGTCGAGGGTAGTTTTACGCGAAACGGCCTGTAGTGTTTCTACCCTCCAACAGAACCATCCCATGGAAACACAACTCGAATCCACTTAAATATAATTCACTTCTACCCCAACACATTGCGATGTTGTTGTTGGGTGTTTCACCATTCTTATTATTGTTGTTTTTGTCTATTGATATCTCAATTCTTTGAGGAGGCAAAATAAATTCGATTGATAAAATGAAATGATATTGAATGCGTCACGTATACAGGATAACGAATAGATATCGATAATATCCTCTAGGACATCTATCCTGCGAGCAATGCCATCGACAAACGAGGGAGGGAGATGGAGTAAAGAAGAAATAAAGCAACAAACACTGTTGTATCCAAAACATAAAATAATCGTCAGTCTCTTCCTCGCTTCCACAAAGCACAGAATTCCTGGGAAGGTCCTTCCCGCCAAACAAAACTTTTGAGACTTTCGGCAGAACCGCGCAGCGCGCTGGAGCAATAAAAACCTTCCCGATAAAACGATTTCATTTTCATTTCATTGCGTCGGACTCAGCGCAGACACAATACATCCATACACACATGCACACTCAAACAAATACCACTACCCCGTCTCGGCCCGCTTTTACTTATTTATATATTTCCACTTTGCCCACATACTCATCCCCTCCTACTTTTGACTCATCTCGGCCATACCACCCCACATCGCGGGCATTCGCAAATGAAATCAGTTTTGGTGCGTGTACGATCCGCCCCCACTCCAAAACATTAAGTTTTCAAAGTCGTTAACAGACGAATTCACTTTATTCTGCCCACACCGCACCTATCGCGTCACATCCGACACTCAGCTAAATGACTGCAACGATTTTCGACAGCTATCGAAAGAAAACGGGTGAAATAATTTTATTGGTATCGCAAATAATACCACTGACCGAACACGCATCCAGAGATAGACCATTTCTTTTAGTGTATCCATTAGCCTGCATCGACTCTCCAAATTTTTGTAGCTCAAAGCTACGAACTGCATTCAGTCGCCACTAATTGAATAGCTTTGTCGACCTTCAGACGCGCCGGCAAAGTTTGATATGAAGTGGCGTCAAATGCGCGTAGCACGAACGTCATCAGTAGATACTTCTAATGCGCATTTGGAATATAATTTTGGGAAGGGTCTCAAACTCAAGAAGGTATCCGTAGTCCGATAAAGGATGGGACAAATAAAAGTAAGGACACTTGAGATTTCGAGCAAGAGGGTAAGGTCATCTGCTCCATTTTCGGATATGATGGCGTAAATGTTCCTGGTTCTTTGTTCTGAAGGACCCAAGGATGGCAAAAACATTAAAATATCGAATATATGAAACCACCTCGCGAATCTCGTCATTTGAACGCTAGAAGAACTTCATCCTGCGAGCAAAACAGAAATGAGTAAGCAGTAGCGAGATATTCAGATATGTTTTGGATATTTTGCCAGTATTTAATATCAACACATTTATAAAAATTGGGGACTTTCTGAGGGTTATAAAGAAATCTAAACGAGTGACCAAAATTGAGAGATCAGAATGGACTTCTATACTACATCTAAGAATCTTAGCGTACTGTATGTTTTGTCAGATTCTATCAACAATTTAGTCCAAGTATTTTAGTATTTTTTGAAAACCAGTTTCGAGGAAATATAAATATAACCGAACCTGGACACATTTTAGATATCTTCAAGACACTGATAAAGTAATTTTATGAAAATAATTCACGGACAACGTTTACGTTCACTACCAAGAAGAATTTATTAAGAAAAAATTCTTGATGTCTTTGAAGAGGCTTAGAGGAGGTTGGTTTTTAGTATTAAAGCGCCTCTAACTTTCTAAAATAATTATTTCAAGAATTAAGCAATTAATGGGCCCGGATAGTCCCCACAATTCACAGGTTTATATTTGTCAAATTAGTTTTAGTTTATTTTATAAAGTTTTTTAGCAAACACCGCAGTTTTTTTCCAAACCACACCGAAATTTTCTTCAACTTCAACGTGGCGACTTAAGGTCGACTCATCCACCCACTTTCTGCAGACTTGTGTTTGTGAAGCCGAAGCTGCGGATTTTCTCGTGAAGAGGCATTTATGAGATTCAGAGGAATCGACGAGGGCTGATTTCATCGGTTGTGGGATCTTTTTAGTCATCGTTGTTGTTGCTCTCGCTGTTACAGTGGGTACGGCCGTGGTGTTGTTGGTGTTGGTTTTGGTTGTAGGGGTTGGTGAAATCTTCGTTGATGTGGAGAAATTTGGTTTCGACATTTTGATTGTCTGAAGCGTTTGTTGAAGCGGAAGAAGTGAAAGTGGGTAAACCAAGTGAATAAATGAATGAATGAATGATTAAATGAATGAACCAGGAATTGGGGACTGAATGGGAGGGAGTGGCAGCGGAAGGACTGACTGCCAGTGCCATTGACGGCACTAGCGGTGATGTTTGTTGATGAGTCTTTCGGTAATGAATTCACTGCGAGCTGTTCAGGTTTGCGACGTGTTTTAATCTTATTTACTGGAATTTTGTGGCGGAATCAGAAATCAATTACTTATTATTTAATCAAGGAATTTACGCTGACGTAGCAAAGAAAGCACATAAAAATGAAATCGCAGATGGAAGCAAATAAAAAGAGTATATCGGGATAGAAACGAAAAAACAATATTCTTAGACGAATTGACTTAAACACGAACAACAGTGTTGGGGAAGAATTTGATGGGTCCTGTGGCTCTCTGTCCATCCAAAAGCAACGTTTTAAATATTTGCGGATCTAGCAGAATCATTCAATATGACATAAATAACACAAATACGATTTCCATGAACCGTCAAGTCAAACTTAATTAGATCTTAGTGGAACTTGGGTGACTCGAGCCACTGCGCAATGAGAGCTTAATAACTCTCCATAAAATCTTAAGAGGATGAAGGTTTACTGTAGCGGAATGAAAAGGAAGCGGTCAATCAATATTTTTATTAAACTGGCCACCATTTGAATGCGTTTATAAACAATTAAATATATACTTCTCATTTATTTTCTGAGGCTCAAAAGAGCCTTAAGAAAGGTGGACTCTTCTCTTGCGACACTTCTCCCATGTGAATTCTTGAAAAACCTAAACGTCTTCTATTTTACAACGGTCTGGTTAAAAAGCTGTCCTAGACCTATAGATGTTCTTCACTAGAAAGAAGAAAAACAATTCAATTCAATTCTTAAAAAATTAAAATGTTTTGGAAAACCCTTTTGAATGTTTACCCCATTTTCAAAGTTTTCTTCAAACGGAAATGCTGGTTGAATAGAACTCGAGAGGGAGAGTGAGATAGCGCTTGTGCCCTTACATTTAACAAAAGTTGAACTTAGTAACTTTTAATACAATCAACACTTGTACCAGATTGTTTTGAGAACAAAAAAGAAGAACAAGATGAAAAATCTGGCGGGATATTTGTATATAATAAAATATTTGACCTTGAAGAATGTTGAAAGTGAATCATCAAAAAGAATAATAAAACATAAAAATTAGTAAATAATATCGTAACTGACATATTTCTAAGATGGTTAAACCAAGTAAATTTGAAAATAGAAAAAATTCAACGCAAAATATTTGCGTAAAGAAAATTCAGGAAAAAATTAATTCAGTGTAAGCTCAAAATTTTCAAAACGACTTTATCAATTTTTGAACTATTTTTAAATTTAAAGTCTAAAATTTCAAAATTTTGATTAATTTTTTGAAAATTAATTATTTGATTTAAATAACTGGTTTTCAATTTCAAAATCTTTTAATTTAATAGTTTAATATTTTAAAAGTGTTTTAACCTTTTAAGATATTTTGTGATATCATTTATATATTTGAGTTTAAAAAATGTATATTTATAAATATTCAAAGAATTTTGAAAAGATCAAAAATTTCGAAAACCAAACGAATAAACTGCTTACTTGTCGAAAAAATTATTATTAAAATAAGGTTTTAATTTAAATTTTATTTTTAAAATAGTCTTCCTAAATGTTTTTAATTATATTTTTAATATTATATTTTCCCCCTTAAATTTTCCTGAAAATGTAAGTAAGGAATTTTCTTCTTTCTTTCTTTCTTGACTTATTGTATCTCGGTTGAATTAAAAATTTCAAGGAAAAAAAGGAATAAACTAAAAAAAAACAAAATTATTCTTTCAAATACTAAATTTCAAAAAACCACGATTCGTTTATTATTTAATTTTATTAATTTTCGATCTTTGCAATTTCAAAAATTCTGAAAATTCTTTTTAGGAGACGCCGACGCCAAAACGTTTTTTTAGTGAAAAGCTTTTTTACTTCCTGTGTGTCTTTTTCTAGAATTGTGATGAATTTTTTAACAGAATACAAACCTAATAGTTATCGAAAACTTCTAAGATAATTTAAATTATCTTCATCAACATTTTTGGTGTTTCTGTTTTCTTTTAACTTTTCTCTTTCTGAAGGAATCGCTTAAACATTAATAAATTTAATCATAATAAATAATTTTTTTAAATATTGTGATAATTTCATATTTCCATTTGTTATTTTTTTCTCGTTATCGCGGCGGAAATATTAAACTTTTTTATTAAACTTTTTAAATCTTTAAACTGTTTTTCATCAGTATTTCTTAAGAAGATTTTTATTTAAATATTGAGTTAAAAATATTGTGTTCAAACTTCGTTGTGTTTTTTCTTACTTTCACACTTTTTGGACCATTTTCCCACTTTTTTTATTACAATTATTTTTTTCATTTTTAAGTACTTTTACGGCCTTTCGAAATTTCTTGCACTTTTCCAATTTTTTGATTTGGAATTTTATTTTAACTTTTTTAGCAATTTATTTGTTCAAATTATTTTTTATTAAAAATAATAGTTTTATATAGTTTTAATTTTTTTCGTAGTTATTTCAATTTATTGATTTATTATAAGTTTTTAATTTCTTTCTTGCTTCCCAGTTTTTCGCTTTATTTTAAAAAATCAACTACCTTTTTAATAAAATTACGATCCGTTCTTTGTGGAAGCGGCGGCAAAATCAAGCGACGGCCTGTAAAACACTGGCTCACTGCGGTGACACTGACGGCTGACAGCTACGCGACGCGACACGATGCCACACAAAAAATCAGCGCATTCAATGACGAACTCGAAAATGATGCAGAGAGCGCCAACAACAACAACAACACCAACAGCAGCAAATACAACAACGGCGAAATAGCAAAAATCAAAATTTTAGAAAAACAAATACAACCCAACGAAACAAAAACAATTTAAAAAACATGTGACAAACAAATGAACAGCAGCAAACGGTTGCGGTTTGCGGTTGGTCGTCGATCGATCATCGGTCGCTTGGGGTCAGTCATTCCTTCGATCACCTTATTGCGATTGTTAATTTTTTTATTTATCTGTGATGTTTTTAGTGTGATTTTGTTGTTGTTTGTCCTTTCGTGTGATTTTGTTGTTATATTCTTCTAGTTTTTATTTATCATTATATTTTTCAGTTTGTTTGCCGCGCGATCAATTCATTGCAATCATTTTAACATGCTGTAGTTTTCTAGCGCGTTTCGCGTCCTTTACTTTCCTTAAGACGAAGCATTGATGACAACGATGGCGACAACACGAACAACAAACAACAAACGTGTTGTTTGGTCTCTCCGTTTTACACTCGTCGTTAGTGGCAAAAGCAACTGAAAAAGACACGCCGCAGATACGCGAGATACTCAAACACGTCGTAGATACACGCCACAGATAGACGCCGTAGATACACAATGAAAATGAGATGCTGTCTGCCGTTGGTGCTGGTGCTGTTGTTTCGAACAACATGCGCGCCCAGCTACGTAGCTACGCTTTAAGGCACGGCGAGCGAACGAGTAAGTAAGCAAAACCATCGACCAAGGGAGCAAAAGAGAGTAAATGAAACACTGCATCCAAAGAAGGAAAAGATAAGAAGAAAAAAATATGTTTTAAAATGAAAGTGCAAAACGACAGAAGCAGCGACGCGTCGTAACGCGCGAAGTTGCAATATTCGTGCCTCGTGAGAAAGAGTTCATGATGATAAAAGTGGTGTGAAAAAAGAAGAGAAGGAAACTGTTATGGTAGATCAAGAGAATAAACGGCCAGATAAAATCTGCGGGAGACACACCAAACCCACAAACCGATGACTTTTCTACATGTAGATGAGGCGAAATATATACAAACCAAGCACAAACTCACGCACACACATATACGTGCGCTCCTCACTGGCTTTTTCTTTCACACATTCATAGGCGCAAACAAGAACAACCCGTTCATATTGACGCAATGGCTGCAACATTGCCAGCAAGAGAGCGTGGACATAAGACCAAAAGCTGTGATTCGTTGTTGTTAAGTTGCTGTTAATATTGTTGTGCGCAACAACAAAACTTAAGAGAATCAACTCTAGAATAGAAGGTAAATCGCTAAATATGGACAAAATAAAAACCAGGACGGAACGCTCGAACACGTTTGTTAAAACTCCTTTTGGGATTGTTCTGGAGTTGTTATTATTTGTTTTGATTTGTGGCAATGTGATTGTTATTGTTGCAACAATGAATGCTGATGGAGTGGTATTAGCCCTCTTGCGTTAGCGATGATCGCTGGAGCCCCTTATGATAGCAAACAGAATTAGTAAGACCTTCAGAGCATCCGTATGAGTGAATGATATTCTTGCTTGTGGCAATTCAAAGTAAATCTGTTGCTCGCGAAGCACCCGTGATGAACATGATGATGAACGTAGCGATAACACAACTCTAAGAAAATCTACAACAAATTAAGAGTATTTCAGGATTTCCAATAAACAGCGATGGCGTCGGCAAAAATCGCCAAGAAAGCAGCAATAAAATACAAAAACCAACTAAAAATAAAAATGAGTTCGTTCATTCTGATACATTCCCACTGCTTCGATGATTCACTCAAAGAATGAACACACGCGCTCAGGTCCGCACACACACACACTCGCACTCTTGATGAATATTCTCTTTATATACTTTGTAATACACACTCTCGCACACAAGTTTACGCCGTATGAACATGCGTTTTCTCACGGTGAATCAACTCACTTATTCATCCTTTAACAAATAACTCTCTTTAGTTCACTGCAAGAAGCTCTCAAAATATGCTCAACGCAGTTAAATTCTGCTCAATATGCGGTTGCAGTTTCGAACTATTAAAAGGAATAGTCATCAGACGCAGTAACGAAACAATATGCAGCAGCAGAAACGGTGACTGAATTTTAACACTTCTCTAAGATTTCAGTCTTCTTGAGCCAAAATTCAGCTAATACAATACTAAAAAACTTTGCGAAATACTTAAAAAACCCGAACTATATGTCACAGAACACCATCATCCACGTCTTGGATATTCAAATAATTCTTTTTATACCCTACACCCGAAGGGATAGGATATTATCACTTATTGCTTCCGTTTGTAACGCATTAAATGAAAGATGACAATTATAGAAAAGTGTATATTTTCTAGTTCAGAAATAATGTCCTGAGTCGATTTAGCCATGTCCGTCCGTCAGTCTGTCTGTCTGTCTGTGGAAATCACGATTACAGGCGAACGGAGGGAGACATCGACTAAAAATTTGACACGAATATTCATTGTCATCAAAGGCTGGATTAGAAATGGGCAAAGTCGGACCATAACCACGCCTTTTTTCATAGCGAATATGAACACATTTATAGATTAATATCTTAACCTCTAGAGCAGATGAGTTTATGTTCTCATGAATCATTTTTTTTAAATAACCGCCCACTGGGAACAGAAATCAAGACTCAAAAGGAACGGATAAGGTAATCGGCTTGTAATTTAGTCGGATCATTCGTTCGCATCAATGGCTCCTCGGTGATAAGAATAAAAAATGGGTTCCCGACACGCATACTTTTAGACAAAGACCAACAGCAGTCAAAAAGGGGCCTTCACCAAGATTTATCAATATAGAGTGCAGTTTTAATGATAAAACTTCATAACCGGAATAACCGGCTCGGATATCTGCATACCACAAAATATGAACGTACTGATTATTAGGTTTAAACAATGAATGTATGATGTGGCAAAAACATATTAAAATATATCATAATAAATGGCAATAAATGAATATATAAATTAATTAATTAGGAAACGTGTAAATAACTAGACAAATTAATTAACATCGGAAATAAAATATATAAAAAATATTAAACTAAAATATAATTAAAAACATAATTAATTAAGAAATATATAAGTATACAAATACATAAGAAAATGGATGAATAAATAAATAAATAATTAAATTCAACAAAGAAAATATAAAAAATAAGTATATTATTTAACAACAATTAAACAACGAATAGAATAAATAAATAGGAAGCAATTCCTGCAATAGAAAGCAATTGCAGGTTCTGAATCCAATAACCAACGGGCAAGGGCGCCCATTATGATATTACATTTATCTTTCCTTGATTAGTTTTGATCAATCCGAAACAGCCTGTAATGGCAAGGAATGTTCATGGCATATTTCATGTCGATATCTATTTCCATTTGGCTGTAATCGTGATTTTCAACGGCGAACAGACGGAGAGACAGACTGACAGACAAATGGACGTACGGATAAACATGAATAGATCATTGATACATCGAGAATAAGATTATATATAACTTTCAATGCTTTCTTTAATGCGTTACAAGTAAAGGAAATAGGTTATATGTCCTAACCTTCGGGTGTAGGGTATAATTAGATTTACAAAGAAATGAATAAACAATTCGAAATTTTAATAAACAATCTTATAAGTAAATACATAAAAATACTATTATACAAAACTAAATAAACTCATATTATGCGTAATTGAATAGAAGAAGACAGCGAATAAATTAAGACGTAGATAAATAAATGCTTAAATTAATTAATTAAGAAGTAAGTCAACAGTAAAAAACATATAAATACACAATAAAATAAATAAACTGATAACTAAAATAATTAATAAAATAAAAAGACAATATTTATATAAACAACATAATTACGCTAAGAAACAAATAAATAATGAAAAATTATGAAAAATTTAAAAAATATATAAACAAACCAAGATATAAATAAATACAATAAATTACTAAATAAATAAGTAGACAAAATTAATAAATTAATTGACAAATAATTACGGAAATAATCAAATAAATAACTGAATAAACTTTCAAATCAAAAGAGCTAACAAAAAAAGAAAATATTTAATCTAGTATTTAATTTAGTTATTTAGAAATATGTATAGCAGTATAAGTATAAGTATAAGTATAAGTATATACAAACATAATATCAATCATGAAATTTAATGGAAAAGTAAATAGTAATAAATTTTTGGGAATAATAAAACTTATGGAATACAAATGAACCGAGAAGAATAAAAAATATGGGATAAAGTATTGTATGAGAAACTTCAGAACATAGAGGAAATTAATTAAATAGATTTAAGTAATTAATTAAACAGTACTGGCAAAAAATTATTTGGCGGGATGCAGTCGGGTAAGGTAGGCATAACAGAGTCTGCTCTTGAAATCATCTGAAATCATGCTCTTGAAAAGATCTCCTTTTGAAATCATTAATAAATTTATTGAACCCTTTTATAAAAATTTATAACATTCTATTTTGTAATTATAAAACATTTTTATAACATACTTTTATAACAATCACGCTAATGTAGGGGAAATGTTGAAGATATAAATAAATCATATCTGTAAAAAAATTTGCTAACTAAAAGCCAAGAATCAGCTGCAGATAGTTAGTTATTTAACCAGATATTTGTAGAGAAGGGGCAATCGGAAAAGTGGGAGAAATTGACCGTAAAAATCAGAACATATTACTAAGAAATCTTCGAAAAATTAATACAGAAATTTCCACAAAATAATGGTGAGAATATAATTTTCTTTTTGAAAGGAATGACATTAGAAAAGAATGACTACTCACAGTGTGGGAATTTGTATTAATTTAGAAACCCGTAAATATTTACAAAAATCTAGTATTAAAACACGAAGGGGTCACATAAAATTTTATACAGAGAAATCTCTGAATTCTCTTTTGTAGAATGGAAGGATAATTATTTCAGGTAAAATGATTTAATTTAAAAAAGTAAGAAACATTAAGAAAATTGAGTAAAATAAATAAAAAGTATGAATAACTTGCTCGAGAACATAAAAATTTTATAAATCTTAATGCAAACTCAAATTAAAAACAGGATAAATTTCGATAGAAGGAAAATTAAATTAAATTAAACAAAAATGTATCGAAAATGTACAAAGATTTTGTAGAAACAAAATTCACACAAATTACAAAATAGGTTTTCAAATTAAGACGAAATAAAACTAAAATTGGTAATGACCAAATAAAAATAATTTGAAATTAATAATAATCAAAATTAAATTAAACTTAATAATAATTAATAAAATAATTGTTTTGAGTGAAATATTAAACTAAGATACAGAAAAACCAAGAGATTTCCATCTTTACAGAAAGAACACTTTTTTTAATTTTTGCAATGTAAATCCTTTGAGTTTTTCCGCAACGATTGCTGCTCGATTCATTGCTCCTGATTCTTATATTCTCTGTACCAATTCTTGAGAAGGACGAATAACAAATTATAAGAGCGAACATATATGCAGCCCTAGATGAGAAAATGGGAAACCCGAAAAGTTTTGTTTTGAAATAAAAAGAGAACGATGTAGTTTACGCCTTCTCCGCCTGTGCTCATGAACACAATGGCGACCATTTTTGTGAAATCGAAAACCACAGAACAGGAGAAATGTAATTCAGCGGAGCCAGATATTAAACAACAGCACTATCGATTCAACAGTTGACATATTCGCACTAATGGGAGATGAGAGCAAATAACGGCTGAGAGTGGCAAGAAACAACACTTCCAGATAAATAACGGACTAGAGAACAGGCAGTGTCTATATTGCAAAATCAATGTGATTTATTAAAATACTCGTGCTAGAAAGAAATGTATATTTGTACGACCAAGAGAACCGAACTGAGAGCAGTTGCCTAATGGGTGGTTTTGGTTTTCGAGTAAAAATAATATACACCACAATGGAAAGCTCTTAGTATTGAATAAAGTTGAGGTGAATATCGCAGAAACGAACGAATAATTCTCTCCTTCAATCAGAGGGACTGGTTTTTAGTTTGTGAGTAGTTAAGGTGAATTTCATTCGAACTGATGGTATGCATGTTTGTTTTGTTGTTGCTGTTTTGTTGTTGTTCAACGTATGTTTTGAGTGCTTGGCTTGTTTCATAGCAAGCATTGAGCCCTCGTAAACGTCTTTTCTTTGGTTTTATCTCGCTCGTTTCGCTGTCTGTTCTTTCGCTTTTTTTTCTTCCAACGATTGCTTACTGCCTCACGAATGTTTGCGATTGTGTCACTGCTCACTGATTCCTTTAAATATCTTTGTTTTTTATTCCTTTGGTTTTGCTTTTACATTTTGGTTTTGCTTTGTAACGATCGTTTCGCCCCTGGGCGGAGTTTCAAGAGGAAAACCTTCATACTACATTGTGTTATTGTTGGTTTCGTTGTTATTGCGCTACCAAACCTTGTCTGAGCCTGAGAATATTTTCTGGTTCGAGACGATCTTCGATATGGTTCTTTTCCTTTATTAAATAATAATTTCCCAAGGAATTTTCTATCGTTTTTTTTTAATCCGAAATTTTTAATTAAAGAAAATTAGAAATTTTATTACATTTTTTTACAGGGGCGGGAAATTTATCCGCTAATAATTTTGTAGAGAACTTCTTTGTGAAGAGAAGCTCAATATATGTAATTCTAAAATTAAACCAATCATGATGAAAGAGTTCTGATTAATCTTTTAGCGCCTCTTAAGCTGCGAGATCATTAAAAACTACTGAGCACTATGTCAGTGAACCCTCACCCCACTTCCTCTCGAGCTCTCACGTTCCACGATCGATATAATTTCGATCTATAGAAAGATAGATAGAAATAGCTTTCTGAGGTATTGTGGTAACGATTATACACGGTTTTTACCTCTCTTTTTGCTGTCTCTCCTTTTTCCATTTATCCCGTCTATCTGTCTGGCTAATTTGTCTTGTTTTTGACTAAATACCTTTTGCGTGACACGCAACGCAATCAGCTGCTTTCATTATATCGTCGACTTGGCTAGCCTCGAAGCTAGCGTCATCAGCGTGAACGTTCGCTATTTTCAACTGCACCTCGTCAAGCTATCATTGAAGCATTAAAAATTATTGTATCCAAACACTAGAAAACAAATTGAAATAATTACAAACGAAGCCCTAGAATAACCCGAGACACGAAGAAGCGAACGAACAAAAGAGTAAGAGAATAAATTGAATGAATAGATAAATGCATCTGAATGAAGGCAAAGACAAAAGGAAAGCGATGGAGAAGGCGGGCGAGAGGACAGGGCGAGACGAAGGTAGATTTCATTTGTTGAATTTTATGTTTTGAAAAAATTACAAAAGCCAAAAACCGAAATGAAGTGAAGAAAATGTTGCATGTTGCAGCCGTGTGTGACCCATGCAATGTCGAATTTCCTATTATTTACTAATAATTGTTGTTGCTGCTGCTTGATGTGACTGCTACTGCTGCTGGTGCTTCTGGTGTTCGATTGTGGTCATTAAAGTGTCTTCCTTTGTCTTCAAAACCTCATCGAAGCGAAGAAATAATTATTAGATGCGCGTCGAACTGTTTGCATTTATGTCGACTCTTTATACTACATATCATTGCCGTTGTTGTTTTTATTGTTGTTATTATTGTCGTAAGTTTTGTTTCCAACGAATGCTGCCACTCGGTTATGCACCGGTAGAAGAGATTTTTTTTGTTCCAGTAAAGAGAATGAAAATGAATAGACTCTAAAAACTGGGCTCTTGTGGTTGTCGTTGTGGTTTTGTTTTTTTTTTCTCTCGGTCTTATTATCTTAACATCGTTGTTGTTGTCGACATTGCCCAACAATTCTGCCCAAGTGTTGCAACATATTATTGACGTGTAAGCGTCATTTTCCGCTCACTAACAATTTCCCAAGGCCATGAAGCGATACGTTTTAACAGAAATTATTATGGATAGCAAAAAAAACAACAATAAACCAATTACAGTGACAAGGCGAATAACAATAATAATTAAGCTTGAGAACGTATTTTCTATTTTTTTCTTGCACAAAGGGTTTCAGATGCAAATACAGGAATACTCTGAAAAGTCTGAAATGTCACGCATGGAGCAGAAGTTATCCGGAGGAAAATTCCAGAAAATAAGCAAAAACTCGTTATAAGTCCGGGAAGACTTGAAAATTAAGTTGTAAAATTAAAATGACGGGACAAAATTTAACTAAAAAATTTGAGATTTTTGGAGCGTTTTTCCGTCATCCGTTCTCAAATGTCGGAAAACCAAAAGAATATCAATAATTGAAATATCTTCAAATTTAGGAGATATCACTGATGAATTTATTCGCTGTGGAGCGGAGTCACAGACAAATAACTGAATTCTTTTTAACTCATAGGAAATTTCCCAAAAATTTGAAAGAAACTCATAAAAATATTTATTGTTACGGATAATTAGTTCAATTCATTCTAACTCCAGAGAAAATGCTTTTGAAATTATTGAAAGATCATCGAAAATTGTTTATTTAGAATCAACTCATGAAAAATGAGCGGAATTAATTTTGGCCTCTCGAGAAAATTTGACCTAAAATAAAGAAAAAATAATAAAAATGGTTTATTGTTTATTTAATTCAGTTCAATCAAAGGAAATTCTTCGCAAACATCTTATATCATTTGTTACTTCATTTATTACTCATTAATCTCATTCGAGGTGAGTTGCTTTCAAATCAACATAACAAAATGTCCTCTAACCAATACAAAAATCCCTTAAGCTCAATCAAAACTGTCACAAAATATGTACAATTTCTTTGAAAATTTTGTTCTACCTAAGAGAAAAATATAAACGCAATGCTTTTTTCAAAAAGTTGTATTTTTGTCTATCAATTTCATTACCTCAATCGTCACAGACTGGGACCTCTGTTCACACAAATACTAAACACCATTTCTTAGATCCTTTCCCGAAGCTTTTTTAAGCATTTCTCTTATTCCGACTGTTTTAATACCCATCTGTATTTGTTACAATTTTCTGTAGAAACTTGTGAAAAAGTCAACTAATCATCACTTCATTAATAAATTTTTTCTGTCGGACATCGCAGCATCACAAACGTGCTGTACCGAGATGACTTTGGTGTTGGTTCACACAACGTGTTCCTTCGAGTACATTAAAATGCTAAAACAACAAGAGCACTTTTCTACGAAACCAGAAGTAAAGCCAAAGATAAAGTGAAGTCAGTAGAATTCAGGATAAATGAGGCTGAAAGAAAACAATGACGCAGCAGCGCAGATGCAGCATAAGAGCAGTAGCAGCAACAGTGTTCGTGTTTCCTCCCCTCCTTTCATTAATTGTTGGAGTTGCCAACCCGTAGCAGCAGTGGCTTACGTGGAAACTTGCAACACGTCACAATTAATTACAAAAACAATAAAAAAGGACAAAATTAAAAGTTGCAAAAACCGAATAAATGACATAAAATCATGGAACACCAACTAGAAGAAAACCAGGAGGGAGGAAAAGAAGAAGATGGGGAATAAAAATAAATAGAAGGAAGACAAGACAATAACAAGAAGAAAAAAAAGAAGCCCAGCAACTATAACAACGAAGAAGAAGAAGAGAACGCCCTAATTAAATTGAAGTAGGCGCCAGATAAGACTCGCTTACAATGCACGTTCATCTTCCTCTGGCGATTCTCCATTCGGTTCTGTTTCCCCAGACAAAATAAAGCAGAAAAGATGGAGTACTCCTGGCATCCAAGTGTGCAGTTTTAATTTGACACATATGATCACAAAAAGTCAGAATACAAAACAAAAATTTGAATAAATCTTTTTTAACTTACAAGACGCAACGACTATGATGCTGTTCAACAACTACAACAACAATATTAAAGTAAAATTGTTTCTTTATTTAAAAAGAAGAGAATTACATGCGAAGTCCTGTGAAAGATGACCCCATTGATAACGCCCACGGTTATCAAAGATGGCGATAATAAATAAGAAAATGAATGCAAGAATAAATGAAGCTGAAATTGGAGGGAACCCGACCGACCACATTGGGTGACACTACTAGGAAATTTCACTTTCAAAAGGGAACTAAAATGGCGGCACCGACAATGACAATGTAATTGATACACGATACAATGATTCAACTCGATTTTTATATCTCGTCTGAAGTGTCTGACTTCTGAGAAGTAACTTCATGAAGTGATTGTAGAAAATATTCCCTAAAAGGATTAGATTGAAGACATGAATGGAAAAAGGCTTCTTCTGCAGAGTTTTTTCCGAAACCGATGGAAAATGAAGAACCTAAAGAATGGATTCGATAGTGGCTCAAAAGCGCTCGCAATTATAAAATACTTCTAAGGAGATCTCTTGAGGTTAATGGCTCTGAAGAGACTATAAAATTGTTCTTCGTCAGGATGCAATATAAGTATTGAGACTTAATAATAAAAAACCTACTTGGTGATTCCTTAGTGATTGCACCCACTGCGATGACATTCCTCTACGTTGACATTTAAGTAGCGAACCGAGAATGCATCCTAAGACTTAACAGAAGAAAAATCAAACACAATGAGTCAAAATATGAGAAATACAGAAAATTATGTGTTGATTTTTCTAGTCCATTAAAGGTGGCAGCTCTTCCAGTACTTTATTCAAAACAGATAATGAAAGGAAAATGGTTCAAATCTATGACTGAACTCAAAAGGTAACTCGAGGTGACGAGTTAGAAGAGACAATTCAATAGACCAGGAAATATCACACTATTATGGTCTAAAGACTCGCAAAGTACGAATAACTCAAGGATAATTAATCTCTATGATGGCTTCTTCAGGATGAAAACTCTGTTACTTGCTCTACAGGATATAACTGCCATAGAGTTATGAAGCTTAAAGCTATTAAAAAGTCCTACATGAGTCCTGAATAATGACGATGACATCATTATTTTCCCCCAGAGATTTAACTGAAATTCAAAGGATTAAGAAAGGATCCCTTTGAGTTTTACGATTATCCTTAAATAATCCTTTTTATAGTAGACACCTCTATTTTTGTTGCTGTTATGTTTGTTATTGTTGTAATTTTAAACTCAAGAAGACGTTATTTTCTTTTGAAAGTCCTTTAAATGAAAAAACAAATAAGAAGCGATCCTAGAAATGGCAAAACGAATGAATGAATGCTGGTGGGAGTGTCGATGAGAGTGCGGGTGAAAACGACGGCGATGTTGGAGGGTTTGTGTTAATGATGGCGACAACGACAACGATAGCGACAGTAAGAACGGAAATGCATGCTTTCAAGTGAGTTACTTTGACATTTGCCTCCGGTTACCCCCTAGATCCCCTAGATATCCCTTAGCCGGTTTCAAATAAACAATGTTTGGAGGAATCTCTTCAGCTAAGGGAAGATGAAGGAAGAGCTGAGAACATAACGGAATTTGAAAAGTAGGAAAACAACAATAACAACAAACTAATAGAAGCAGCAATCTAAAAGCAGGAGCCATCAACGCCATTTCCAAAGACGACGATTGTTATTTCACGGTCGCTGGAAGGGGTCAGAAGGGATTAGGGGTTAAAGAGGAAGATTAGCCCTTATGTCGCTTATTTTACCTTTTCCATCATTACGTAATTTCTACCACTTCATTCATTCACTCCCCCATTCCTTTCTTATGAGACTGGCGATTAGCTCGCAGCCCTCTGCCGGCGGGCTCTGATGATTAGCTCGGGTGATGTGCGAAAAACGTACGGAAGTTCACTCCATTCGTGCAGCAACACATCTCAAGTACATAGGAGTGGCGGCAATAACGGCGGCTGCTGTTTCCGGCTCGACTCGGCTACTTCACGAAGAGTTTGAGACCTCTTTACTTTTAATAGCAGCTACTTTGCCCCGCTCCTTTTTGCTATTTCTTTTTCTTATTTTATTTGATTCTAATTTTTTCCTTTGCTTATAATGTGTTGTTGTTGTTGTAGCATTTCTTATGCTCATATCAGTCATAGTTGTTGTTGTTTTTGTACCGTTGTCACCGCTGCCATTGCCGCCACTAAAAGCATTTGGTTTGCTTATACTCATTACGATTGTGTAAGCGTTTGTATCAGTGTATTCGCGAGCATACGTGCGTGTGTTTATTTTTTGCTCTAAAACTGCATCATGGCCGCTCATTATCGTAGGGGTTGCCAAGTGGCGGCATTAAAATGCGCCGAATGGCTTCCTGTTTTGCCATCGTGTCATAAGTAGCTGCCAAAGTAGCTTCCACCTGGGGCCACAGTCCGGCCAACTACTCGGTGTGTTGGATTAATGTATTGAACGAAATTTGTGCGAGAAGGGGAGGGAGAGAAGGAACGTTGTCCAAGTGAAACGGTAGGCGGAGCAATCCTTTTTATCATCTCTTGAAAGGAAATCCTTGCTCTTGCTTTACTTCTTACTATTTTTGACGTTCTTTTTCAATCAAATAGGGTTGAAAAATATAAAGAAAACTAAGAAGAAAGTCATCCCTACACTGCTTTCGCTTTTATTATAAAATTGACTTCATAAAAAATACTAATTCGACATCGTTCAATATTCCTTTCGTATGGAGCAGAAGGTCATAAAAGGACATCAATATTTCCAAGCCAAATAAAAGCTGGAATTAATGAGCCTCCCCGCACATAACACAGTCTAGGAGTGATACCTTGATATATTTTGGAATTGATTTCATTGATCAAGACAAATACCGAGGCTGAAAAACTCTTTACCGCCATTCAAACATTGTCCATGCATCTCTTAAATAGAACTGAGGTGTAAGGGGTCTGTGTTGATGAATTTCATAACTTTGACTCAATTGTGAATAAGTGTTTTTAATTAAATACTTGAACATGCAATAAATTAATAACAAACCAACTCCTATAACTTCATGATGTTACTTCATGACACGAGATGATGCCAATGAAAAAATTGAGTAATATGAGGAAATATATAAAACCGTGAGGTGAAACCATGCCCATGTACCTTTAAGTCGACGACTCTATCAATATACATTTAAATATAAAACAACTACGAGGTGACTAAATATCTGAATGTGAAGCTCAAATTATTTGGTTAGAATAAATCTCAATTACCCTAAAAAATTGTGATATATTTCCATGAGTTTATGCGAAGGCTTCAAAACATCAAGACTTTAAGAAAATTACGTAACTTTTGTGAAGTGATTCGTGGTGATCGTAGTGTGCCTCCAAGGTGATGATTTTAGTGGGATAAATACAAATCAATAATGTGGTAATGGTGGTGACTGAGACGAACGCAACGGAGTCACTCGAAAATTATGGTAACGAAACATGGTTTTATATAAATAAAAAGCTATAGGATACCATTTAAATGTCGCGACATTCGCAAGATGAGATTGAAATGATTTATACTATAATGTGTCCCAAAGGGGACTGAAGAATTTAAACGTTTAAAAACCATAAGTTAGGAAAAACTTTTAATCATCAAATTATTCAAAAAGGTTTTTCAATGCCCCGCTTTTTGGTGATCGTTCTAAAGCGAGATAATGTAATGACTGTCCTAGATGTCTGGTGTGGCAGCCTTGTTGCGGCTCTGGCTTTGGGTAGCCCCAACGGTGAGTGCCAGCGATCACATAAAAACTGATTAGAATTCAAGCATATTTTAAATTAGTTTAAATTGGCTTTACCGCCTCATTCCCTTAACCCCGCAACCCTTCATTCATTGCATTCGATCTTAGTTGCGCCCACTGACCCGTCTTTTGCCCCACTCATTCAGTAACTCAACCTTTCATTCGTACAATCTTTCAATCTAAACCGCCATCCTAAACGAAAAGGCAACCAAGTAATCGGCGGTCGCTCACCGTCAACGACCCCGTTAATCAAAGGGTTGCAAAATTCAAAGGCATTAAAATTTTCGCAAATGAAAAAAAATTAACTACGACAAGAATTAAAAAAACAACGGCAACATTATCGCATGTTGGTTTGAAACGAGTACCTGCAGTACCCTCCCTCCTCTACACCCCCTCTCAGTGACGACAGGCGACTTTTGCAGTCATTGCGTCTCGCTCTATCTTTCACTTCTTTCAATCTATCTTTCGTCGTCGCTCGTCAGTTATCGGTCGCCATACTCGCTCGATTCTCATTATGGCGGCGTTAGTTGGAAAAAGGAATTAAGTCAACGAAAATTGAAAAAATTGCAAATTGAAATAAATCGGGTTTCGTTGCTTTCTCACCCCTCCCTCTCCCCCTAATAGACACGCTTTACACACAACCCCCTTTTTAACCCATGAGTGCCCTAATTAGCTGACGTGTGCGATCGCACTTGTGTTGATGTATGAGTGGTTTGTACTCATGTGTGAGTGAAGCATGAAGGTGTGCGTGTGTTTGGATGGATGTACATTTACGTGTACGTATGTGTTCTGTAGACACTTATGGCATTTGCATATTATTATTTGCTGCCATTTGAAATGTTTGTCGTTGCCTTTGTTGCAGTTTCTGTCGCTCTTTCTGTTGTTGTTGTTTCTATTATTGTCGTTGTTATTGTTTTTTCTGTTATTACTCATTCTCAAGTACTTCTCGTTAGCACCGATGGCATTTTAACAGTCTCCATCACATCATTAGCATACTTCACGATGTTGTTGTTTGTGTTCTTGTACTTCTTCCGTTGCTACCTTTTTTCAAATATAATGAACAACATGAGCGACGGCAACAGCAACGAAGCGAATGACAACAACATCAAATCATAAGAATGTTTTCAATTGTTAACGATAATCTTATTTTTTGCTACTTTGTTGTCGTTGTTGTTGTTTCTAACTTCGTAAGAAAAACTGTCAGTATTAGGCCGTATAAGAAAAAACCAGAAAGCAACAACAACTACTAACACTCTTGCACCTTCAGTAAGCCTAAAACAAAGCAACATCACCCCCAACAAAGCCACCAAAAGAGAATCGAAAACGCAAAAATATCCCTTCATAAAAACTATTGGCAGCCATTTTTTTTTTTTGATCAGGCCATTTCAAACTTGACGTGGCTGGCAGCGCCATCATTTTTTAAAGACTCCATTCTTACCCTTTTAAGGAAATCAACTAATGCAAGCTTAGCAACAGCAACAAAATCACCACCAGCAGCAACAATAAATTGTAAAAAAGAAAACTAAAGTAAATTTCTCATTTTTTTCTTGCTCAAAAGCAACACGAAGCCACTGAAACGACCAACGTGAGGTGTTCATTTTCTGGTATTCGTGATATTTCCTTTATTCACTTAGCAATAAAATAGTTGTTTCTGTGGTTGTTGTCAGTTTCATTGCGTTCTATCGCAGCCAGCAGTTTTAAGGTTTCTTTAAACGAATTGATTGCATTTGCGTCGGGCTGCATTTCGCGGTTTAGAGGAGTGGCAATGGGAAGTCTTCTGGGTGGTGGGGAGGCGCTGCTGGAAGGAGTATTAGCGTGACGTGATGTGAGAGAAAGGCAAAGGGGTGCAACTCACACAAATGGGTATAGCACTCAAGGCGACGGCGAAGGCGAAGGCGTCGCAGTAGAAATCTATCTAAGTGCAATTATTTGTGTGGCGGTTATTTTCATTGTCATTAATGGAAATTCGTAATCAAATTCTAAGCGCAAAAAAGCAATCAAAACAAAAAATTCGTTCAAAACAATTTCTTGGTCTAAAGGCGAAGAAAACACCGAATGGGCAGCCCAAGCAAAAATAACGAATAGGAAGCTAACGTAAGGGAGGAAGTAGAAGAGGAAAAAAAAGATTAGAGGTAGATCAAGTCATGAACGATTCAAAGATTACATTTAAGTAATAGAAAAACATTTGTCGCAATCATACAAATCCAAGGACAAGACTAGGGTGTCAATTGATTTGATAACGATATATGCTTTCCTGGAAATGGACTACTTAAGAATCGATCTATACGCGATATAATATCAAGTTATTCTCTATAGCTGATTTAGGGATATTCTACAAAATGGAGTGGACAATAATTACATGAAATTATACCTCCTGCTTCTTCGTCTCACGCTTGAACGGAAGAAGAAAACGTTAACAGCCTTTTTTTATAGTATTTAAAAAAGAAACAACTGGATGGTCCACGCCATTATTTTAGAATTTATCGATATCGAATCATTTCGTTTGAGGGTAAAATCTGAAATTTGCAGCTTAATTTGGCAGCACTTGTAACACGAAGCGTACCAATCCAAAGCAAACTTCAACTCAAACGAGACAACAAAGCAACAGCAACAAAAAGACTAAAACATCGAATGCAGCAGTAGGCGAAACAACAGCGAAGGCCGTGAACGGCAATACCAAATGCATTGCGTGGATGCGTTGATGCGACGATGCGAGGCTGCGATACAAACAAGCGTGCAAATTGCATGGCAGTTCAGTTATTATTGTTATTGTTGTCGTTTTTGTTGCAGCTGTTGTTGGAGACATATGTGCCATAATAATTAATGTATGCGACATAATTGCAATCGCGCACCTCTTACAAAACTGAACTGAACTGAGCAACAACAACTACCAGCAACAGCAACAAGATTACCTAAGTTATGTCTCACTAAAATACGAATGTGATGGAAATGGAAACGAAAGAGAAAACGCATTGGCAGAAATGAAAGAAAAACAACACCCACAAAAATTTTAATAAAGAACCAAAACAAGCTAATTGGACTGAGTCGGCAATTCCAAAAAAGGGACAAACATCAAATGGAATGACGTCTGTAATAAAGCAATTTCTTTACAAATTATTCACCGAAATCTTACCATTTTTGGCACTTGCATTTTTGCAACAACCGTTGCTGTTGTTGTTGTTGTTTTTGTTGCTTCCACTTGCCTCAGAAAAGTCAAGTGTTTCCACCCCGTTTTCACTCCTGTGACGCGTACCGATCAGCAACGAATTGTTCACCATTTTAATTTTTCACCGAGATTTAAAGAAAAGACCAACAAAAAAAGATGTTGCTTTGAAGGAGGAGGTTTCGCGTGTTGTGGGAGTCGCGTGCGGGTGAATTGGGTGGCAAAATACTGATGGGTGCAAAGGGTTTAGCCGTTCAGTTTGGTATCGTTAATTGATTAATTGACAACTTGACACGATGCGCGCCATCGTAATGAAATGTCATCGCTTTTGAAGCAAACAAATCGAGAAAAACTTATTTTAGTAAAAGGATAGACAATCATTTTAACAAAAAAAAACACAAAATGTCTCCTTAGATGAGATCGCGAAACAGAGAAACTTATAGTCAAAGAGGAGATGACTTCCTGAGAGGGATGTTTAACTTATCGAGAGTCTCAATTAGTTCCCGGTGCAAACCGCCAAATTTGTGTGAATACGAGGATAAATTGATGAAGAAGAAGGCATCGTATTACCGGAAGTCGATCAGGTTAATTTTTGATTTTGTTTGCATGGCAAAGGCCCGAAACAAGAAAAAGCCTTTATCTTTGGAAAGGACAAAATTTTTAAATAGCGCATAAGTTTTTAATCGAGAAAAGGCAGTCGGGAAGAAACCTTTATGGCATCGAGGGCACGAATGAGATCCTCTTCCTCTCGATCATCCTTTTCAACATTATTTTCACCATCATTTTATTTTCATTTTTTTTAACATTTAGAACTTTCATAAATATTTCTATTACTCGATCTTTGGCATGTGCTTTTGTGCCTTCCGGTATTTTCTATTACCATTCAGTTGTTGTTGTTGTTGATCGTGGGGATATTGGTGTTGCGCTACCGTGATGATCCCGAATTTGTCTTCTTCTCTCTACCCCTTTCCGAGGTATTTTTTAGCGTAACCTAATCAAAAAATTCACACTTTTTGTCTTTCACACCGTTTGAAGGTACAATTGATGGAACTTTTATTAGTTCGTCTCGTCTGTCTTTCTTTGTCTTTGAAAAACAATTAAACAGATCACACAAAGCTTCGAGTACATTTCGAGCTTGTCTTAAGTGCCCTTCTTCATTACTGACTTCAAAAAGCGGCGACATCAAAGAGATGTTTTGAAAAGGAAATTTGTTTGAAACGGGTCTGAACATACGAGCCAACTGAGAATTGGCGGTGTTGCATAGAAGCGACTATAAACGAGCTATAGAGGCGACTATAAACGAGTGTCTCTTTCTATTTTTTTATCACTATAAGCGGATGTTATTATTGTTATTGATGTTATTGTTTGTGTTGTTGTAGATGATTCTATACCCTTTTTCGATCGTACTCTTCCGAGCATGCAAATACACACAAAGGCCAAAAACAACGAACAAAACAGCATCAACCAGAACGTTAAAGATCACGTAATTGGTTTATTGCGAACAACAACAATTACAAGAACAACAACAACAACATAATGGGTTCATATTTAAAAAACGGACAGCTTCTTCCTCTTCACGAGCCCACTACACGCTAATTGTTCCATTATAGTTGCTGGTGATGCTGCTAGTGTTCATTCTTTTGTATTTTCACTCGAATATTATTCGGTTTTGGTTGCAAAGAAGAGTAAGATAGACAGCTTCTTCCTTATAAAGCTCACAAACAACAACGCAGGATGTTGTTGCTTTTCATTTTTGCAATTGTCTTTGTTTTTCCGTTCTTCTTCTTTCTGGCATTTGGGGGCAAATAATTGTCGGTACTTTTCATCATTTAACGCACGGGCTTTGTAGTTGTTGCTTCTTTTATTAGTCAATATATAAAGGCAATAATCACAACAACAATAACCACACGAGCAACAACAACAACATTGGCCTAAAGTAGATCAAAGTAAATGAAGATGGCAAAAGATCACAAACCGCTATGCTAATGCCGATCAATTGTGTTGACAAAGAAGAAGAACAGAATGATGATAATGACGATCAAACGAGGATAATCAAAAAGTGATAATGTCGTTGACGATGATATGAATGTTGCTGTTGACAAAGTTATTGCTGTTGTTGTTGTTTGCTGTTTATTTGTGAAAGCAAGCACCAGGTTTGTCCAACGGATAATAGAGACAGGATACAAAGGGGGTACACGCCGGAAAAAGATGGAAAATATGAGAAAAATGGAACAATAATTATATATATCATATATATAGACAATATGCGCCATGTTTAGCCCTCTGCATCTTCTTCTACTTCTCAAAAGTAGGTTACCTCAGTTTTCTCTAAATTTTTTGAGTGCATAAAATAATTCTCTTTTCCACCGCATTACCGTGGCGATAGCGATGGCTAATTCTATAGTAGTCGGCTACGGCTACAACAACAACAACAATGCCAGCAATTACACTAACCATGCCACGGTAATTACCATGGCGCAGCAAAGCAACAATGACTCCAAGCGTAACCTTTTTCCGTTGAGCGGAGCGGTTTTCATCCTTTCCAACATTTTTTCGTAATAATTCTGTTTTTTTTTTCTGTTGTTGTGAACTAACCACGAAGCAATTACAGGTTGCTTGTATTCAATAGCGTAAGAGAAGCAACAATAAAACAATAGAATAATTATTACACATTACTTAATGCATTATATTCAGATTACCAGATACAGTAGAGCAATTACACAAAACCAACAAAAAATAAGAAAGGAAAAAACAAGAGATAGAGACAGAGAAAGAGAGAGAGAGGAGCAGAAAAATAAATGAAGTTACAAAAACATAAAAGGAGAGCAAATATTATCAAAATCATATCCTTTCAATACCGTACCAAAGGGACTGTAAGAGGTTTCGTGACAGACACGAATGACAGATAAATCATTTAAGTCGAAATGAAAATTCTGAACGGAAAATGGAAGCTTTTAAGGACTACAAAATACACTCCCAAAATAATGCAGGTGGCTTTTCTGTAAAACAAGAGCCCACGTGGAACAAAATGCGAACTCAAAACGTTATTAATCACTTCTATATTCAGTCTCAAAACAATTTTCAAAAACTTAAATAAATAGATCTCGGGGACAAACGAAACGATATAGAAAAACCAGAAATTATACATCACTTCGAAGAAGAAAGAGACTTGGAAAATAAATGAATCATATCAATGGAATCATATCAATGTTTGATAAAAATATCTGGCGCTGGAGTAGCATTTCGGAGCAATAGTGCTTGTCAATCGAAATAAGTAACGATACCGCATCCTTCAATAAGATAGAAGCAAAACTATCAGAATGAATTGAACACATATCCACAAACGAGATTAAGAGAGAATTAACCGAGACAGAAAGGATTTTTGTAGCGAAATAATAGATTAATGTGATCAGTGCGATAAGCTCTCGTACTTCCCTAGAAGTTCTTGTTGGATACCCTTCCAAGGATTTAATTGTGACGATAGTTAGCATTTCTGATTGGAAAACCACAAATTGTTCTTTAAAAGTCAATCATAATCATTTATTTAATCATGGCTATAAACATTGCCGTAGGCAATTCTTAACTCGTGAAACATTTCTCCGCAAAGGTTTAATTCCGATTTGCACATAATTAAAGTTTAAAAACGAACGATTCAGCCGAACTTGCCTTGCCTCCACATCTTGCCACACACTCTCCTAATACACCGTCTAATTTATTTGTTTGAGATCTGATCGATCTTCCGTCAAACGAATTGATCTTGCGGCATCTGAATCAATTGAGATTCATGATGTAAGCCACACACGCGTACTTCAGTCTTCTTACTCTCGTATTTCTAAGAATTCATTAGCATCTTCTGCCGATTCTTCTTAATCTTCTCTGCCTTAAAGAATTTAACTTTAATGCATTTTTTATTTCATCCCGGAAAAGATCAACGAATGTTCCCGATTTTAATGAAGAAATTCATTGCAATGACGACTACTGTCAATTTATGAAAACCGAGAGAGAAATGTTGGTATCTATTACGCTTGGGATCATAATTACCGAATGGATGATTGTCACTAATGGACACTTTCAGCATTAGTGAATATTGATGTCATACAGCCCACGCCCACTCACAGACAACGGAACAATAAATATGACACACCCACGTATCCACAATTTTATGAAATTATGATTGCTACAAAGATTTCCTAAGCCGGTGCAATGGAATCACAGATAAACGGTAGTCGTCGCCGTCGCATTCGCCGTTGTCGTAAACGTCCATCACCGCCACCATCGGTGATGAAGAACAATAGAACAGACGCTGATCATGCGAAAAAAATAACTGCATAATTTATCGAGACGCAACAATGAGGGATGAGGCAGAAGGGATGAGGGGATAAATGGGGCGGATACACCGCTGTGTGCGGTATGATAAGACTCCAAAAGAGGACAGCTGGCTCGCTGTTCGCATGACAGCATCTTGTCACAACAACCATCGTTACATCAGCTAAGAGTTATGTAATCGTTCGGGTCTTGTAGAAAAAATCACCGACATTATTCTTATTGTTGTCGACTTGAGATTGCTGTCACAAACTCTTATGATTGGAGGATCGAAGGAGATCAACAATTTAAGAGGCCGCCGACTGTTGGTTGATGATGTTGGTTCGACGGTCATTCGTCGTCGTGAGATATTCGATGATTTGAGTGTGGGTGGTCGTAACCCCCGCCCCCCGCATACACTACGATTGTCATTGATTTGGTTTTTCGTAACCGCCACAAATTTCCCAACGATATTGCCGACATTTTGAAGTGCTGGAAACGCAACACGATTCGCGACGGAATGGAGTGGTTTTTTCTCCTAAATGTTGTTAGTGCTGTTGTTGTTGCTGTTGCCCAAGTGATGATTGTCTATATGACGGTTCAACTCAGTTCAGGTCATGACGATAACGATAACGATAACGATAATGATGATGATGTGCTTCGAATAATCTGAGAAATCACGTTCACCATCATTCACCGCCAACGACGTCGCCAAATAGTAATCATTTTTAATAATTGGGTTTAATTGAGTGATTGACGTTTTTTAGAGAATGCCTGAATGAAATTCTATACACACTGCCCCACGCTTCACCCACTATCAAGAGAATAACAAATAATAATAATAAACACAACAACAACAACAACAACAACAGCAACTATTACACCGCTCAAAAAATTCAGCGAACGGTTGATTTCAGTTTACTCGTAATTGTCTGTCGGACTTTCCTTCGGCTCCCTTTTTCCTGACTCCTCCTGGAGCATCAGTTTGTGCATTGTCCGTCCCTCATTGTTTTTTCAAAGAAAAAAGTTTTTTCAAAAAAAAACCAACAATGAGCCGGGAAGTCACCAATAAATGTTAAGGTCTGATCGTGTTGCTGAATTGTGAAAGGCCTACCAGAGGCCAACAACAACAACAACAACGTCGAGTGTGTTGTTCAATGAAAACATCAGGAAATCAGTTCGCTAGAAATGATATCGTAATGACGATGATGTCGAAGGGTTGTTGCTGTTGCTGTCGCTAACGTTGTCGGATGACTGAGATTATAATAAAAAATTATGATAATCACAAAGATAATAAAGCCAAAACTGATGGTGATGAAAGTACAGGCGACGTTGCCGTTGATTCTGTCACCGATGATTTCGATGATGGTTTCCATTTTAAACAATTGAACAGTAGCCGACAACAACACCACTATTTTTTATTCAAAGCATTGACAACAACAATAGAGTTACCCCAAATAAAACCATTTTCAATCTCAAAATCTTAGCCATTATTATCATAAGCATTACTGCGCCGTAATGGTCACTAATGGTCCTTATACTCCACTAAATTAAGAGCCGTTGCGATTCCCCATTGACACCCTCCGGCACTCCGCCATCTCTGTCACCACTGCCCTCATCATTGTCGTTATCATCACATGATTTAATCAATTCAGTGGGAACCAAGCGAGATTTCGGGAAGTCGTTTAAATCGGCAAAACACTTGAAGGCCTTTTTATGGCATGAGATGATTGAATGACGAGAATTTCGTTGTGATCACAGTCGAAATCTATGTTGCCGCGAAGGAGAATAACCAGCAGGAAGGGGACGTACCCTCAGCAAACATTTTAATAAAAACATTTTACCACACAAAATTCTTCGAAGAAATCTTCAAAAAAGCTATTTAACGTTTAATTCGGAACAACGAGATGCAAAAGGAAGGTTTAAATGTGTCGTCCGTGGTGGGTGCTTGGTAGTGAACCGTTACATCGACGATTAGATGATTGGTTTGAATTTAGTCAAATAGGCTCGAAATAATTAGTGGAGTGGACCGACTATGGAAATCATAAAACTCGTTTAAAATTCTCAGAATTTTTGAAATCTTCGTTACAGTTTTTCTCACAGTCAGAAGTAATCACAACGAAATCTAGGACAAGGATCTATAAATTTTTCTTCTCTCAAAGATTAATTTTAAAATAAATTTTTCTTTAACTCAAAGATAGTCAAGCTTTGAATTTTTTTCACAAGTAGAAAAAATTAAATCGGGCGATGTTCTCGATTTTTGCGACTAGAAATGCTATAGAAATATCGTCAGGGAAATCCTATAAAATGCTATAAAATGAATTTCGTAGCAAGGTGGTCTTATAATTTTTAGATACCGGACAACGCCTTCCAGGTGATTCCTGGAGCTGCAACCAAATTTCTTGGATATATTTCGCTCATTTTTTTTTTAAACCAGATGTAAATTATGTCTAATTTTTAGAGTAATTAATATTTAGTCATTTGTATAAATCGATTTACTTTTCTCCCTCCCTTGTTTGTTTGGTTCCCTCTTTGTCTTTCCTTCCGGTTTTCCCTTTCTTGCTCTTCTTGCTCTTATCTACTCACGGTTGTTTCCCTCTCTCTCACACACACATACAGAATATACAAAGGGTTTTCGCGCTCTACCTTTTATTCTTATTATTATTAGTTTATTCCCAAATTATTCATTTAGTTGTCAAGATTTTATTTATTTAACTCCTCCCTCAATTGATGATCATTTTCTGTTACGGAAGAGAACTTTTCTGTGTGCCTCCGGTCCTTAATTTAACCTTACTGTGCTGTCATTTCCCTTCACACCCATTTTATGACGAGTCCTATATTGTTTTGGTCTTACAATGTAAATGGATTAGGAGTATCCTTTCCTCGTTTTATGATTTTTAAACTCAATTGCCCCTACTCCCCCTCCCTTTCCTTAATATTCCTTACCTCTTCCCTTTGGCGTTTTATATTTCATGTAAAGTTTAAAACTCATAAAATCTTTCAGAACAAAAGCAAAATAGAAGAAGAAGGAGATTGTTTGGGTCATGACATAACAGCATTTAGACAGCTCTAGTGATGTAAGACTCATAGCAAAAAAGCGCTATCGGACAAATTGCTGTTTTGACATTTAGAAATCAAGCATTTGCCGACGTTTTGTCGCATGGTTTTGTTGTAATTGGAGCAGAAATCACCGGACGACGTTGCGTGCCGATGTTATTCAAGCACAACTTGTTCCGTCTACGTCTCGGTCTGTGAGAATGCCGACTGCGGTTTTATTGCGGTTCGTTGGTAGTTCGGAACTGCCGTTGAAGCTGCTGCTGCTTCTGCGGCTGTCAATACTGCCGTTGCTGCTGCTACTTCTTCTTCTTTTGCCTATTAATCATCTGTAGTAACAACAAAGAGCGCGTCATAAGACAAATTCGTGACACAAGCGACGTTCCCCACGATTCTCTATCAGCGACTAGTTTGTTGGATTAGTCGTTACTCGAATTGTTGTTATTGTTTGTTGTAATTTTTTTTTTGTTTTAATGCGTCAACTGGCACGTAACCACTGATAGCGGGCACGATCCAAACCCTGGGATCACGCTAAGTTCCCAAAGTCTACCAGGCAGACAGACAGTGTTTGTTCCTCCGAGTCCGAGACATTTTCTCAGTCACTTGGAGATGCTTTTTTGCCGCACGTCGCCTCAGCGTTGAAATTGTTATCAGTGGAAGTCGTCGTCTGCTGCAGTCGGTCTATCTGGCGGCAGGTTGTGGCAGATTCACTTCGTAGGCCGCAATTAGAAACATGATTGAGACGTTAATGGCAAGATGCAGTCATAAAAACCATGCTAGCTCTCGATGGAAACGGATAACCAGAAAGTGGATTCAACATCGACTGCGGCCGAATGACGGTATCTTGGAAATTAATAGTAAAAAAAGCTAGTCTGAAGAAGATGAAGCAACAATAGAAGACTTCCCCTGACGATGTAATTGCGTCTGATTGAATTATATCAAAAATAATCGTATCACTCTTGACAACTGTTTTAATTGACACAATTACGTCCAGTTAGACGGGAGATTATTGAGATTATGTAAAACTCGGTCAACTACATTCTACAAAATGGTCCAAGATAAACGTTTTATCGGTTTACCGATTTGGCAAACCAACCAGCGACAATTACGATTATCGAGTGTCAAACTCCATCGGAAGTCAAATTCGAACCCTTGACTGCACTCTTGTCTAATTGATCTTTTTTCTTAAGATTTGATTTCAGGAAGGAAGAAGTCCAAAACATCGGATTCTGATGGTTTCCCTCCTTTTTTTCTTCATTCCCTTTCTTATTATCATAGCCAAGATTTAGTTCTAACTGTCAGTTTCATTGACTTCCTCAAAATTGTTCTCATAATGGCTCTCAAAAAAGTCGACTTTAACTTTAAGCCTTTTTTATTTTAATCCTTTTTTGATCCGTTGCGGCAACGTCATCGTTAACTACTTTGTGTTTTTAGATAGTCATATTCCTGAGTGTTCGCCCAATTATTAATTTTATGGCTACACGATCTGATCCGACAAACAAGGCCTTCTGCACTATCCTCACCCATTAAAAAAGCCTTCTCCCAGGCGCAGGTTCGGAAAGTAAACCTAGGCATAAACCTAGGAGCGCACAATTTTCAGGTATTTAAAACCTGAAAATCGTGTGTTCTCTGATATTTCTTTTTGCCCCTTTTACGAGTGTCTCATAAAACCCAACAATTTTTCAGTCAGTAGGTACCCATCTGGTAAGACCGCTGACAGCCACTAAATAACTACGCACTAGAAGCTTTCGTGTTGTTGGAAACGTAATACGATGACTGAGGCGACTAATCATGTGTGACGATACCTGCAACGTTGCCGCGTTCTGGGTGTTCGAAGTACAAACCTCCGTTTAACTCGCTTTCAAATTGAAATTTTTTATTGAAATATTAGTTTGTGTTGAAGGCTTTGATGATCTCGGAGGTCGAGATCGTTTTCTGGTCGTCTACAAGATTAATCATTCTTGGCTTGTTTGGGTGTTTAAAATGTGACCAGAAATTAATTATGCGATAATGAGCCTTCAAATATTATCAATATTTTAATTTAATTAGCCGCTCCCTGAATAACAACAACTACTAAAACACCAATGGATTTTTGATTAGCCACGATTTTGATCGAGTTCTGTTTTTGGTGACGAGACGACAAGATTAAGACGATCTTACTAATGGTCAAAACGGTGGTAATTATAAAGAAAATAACTCTCTCTGACGGTGCTGATGAAGTTGCAGATAATTACAAGAACCCCAGGTTCAGACCTTCGGGACTTTGGCCACACGTCATTCTAATCATCAGATAAAACGCACATGGTCTTGCTTTTTATTTTTGATTGCTGTTTCTTTAAAAAGATCTCTTTATTCTTCTTGATTTTTAGTGTCTTTGCTATGCGTGCATTTAATAACGAGCTTGATGAGTCTATTGGCGCTACTCGAAGCGCCACATTCGAAGTAGCCACACACGAACTGAAGTCCGTCATTTTAAGCCATTACTTGCTTTTTCTCTGGCAAGTAAAGAAGGAACCATCCCCGCCTCATTGGCGAGTTCTGTTTTGTGCCGTTTTGGTTAATTCTGCACAAAATTTTATTGACTCAATCTGAAAGAGGGTTATGGGTCTTTTGACCAAATTGGATAATGAGCTACTCATTCATTGATCGACAATGCAGCAACGCAGTCAATCTTATTAGCATATTGATTTTGAAACCTCCCCGGAACTCAATGATGGCCAAGACAACCCTGGGAATAATATCGTTTTAAATGAAAACGTTCATATTTTAGGCAGGTCCTCGCAGGAGTACCGAATAACATACAATATAAAAAATGGATAGGAAGAACAAGAAAAAGGAAAACCAGAAAAGGAGCAGATGTATGAGCACAAAATTGAAACAAACGATATTCAGACGATGTTTGTGCCGCTGATTGGAAGCAGAACTTAAAGAGAATTGGAATGGACTATAAAACTCGCCTTCACGATCGTTGGCGTCAGCTAGTCGGCCATCAGATTGGTGCAGCGGGCGTGCCGATATTCGAAGCAGAAGATGTTATTTAATTCTATGTCTGTGTAATTTAAAAAAAAACATCGGCAACAACATGATCAATAACAATAAAAGAGTTATGTGATCACTGAAAAAATGTTTCAAATCGTTGAGTTTCATTTCATTGGTCTACCATAAATGTCTTTTAATTCATCCTTCACGGTGACAACACATATTTTTTGCCTCGGGACCGCATGCGTGATTCTCGAGGAGTGGATCCAACCGCGAAAAAACAAGGTCGAGGCAATGGCATCACACACATAAAATGGCATTTCTTTTATGACTACAGTGATGATGATGATGATGAGATGGTGACCAGATAAGCTAATAAGTAATTATCTGCCTCTTAAAGCGTAAAGCTCGCGATTATTATTTTTACGATTTTTATGATTTTACAACGCACGAGAAACAAAGAAAAAATGTGCCGGAATATAAAAATAAAGGAGGAAATTGTGTGAATACTAAATTGGATATTTAGTTGCCCAAAGAAGGCTAAAACACCAGTCAGTGTAATGATATATTACAGCCGTAAAAGCTTCATTACAAAGCGAGCCCAATTGACAAACTCCATAGCGTTCACAGAAATCGAGCGTATTTTGGGTGAATTTGCCTTCAATTACATGAATAAAAATGTTATTAAATAGATCCCAACAGACTCCATTGAAGTTTTGTTTTGTCCTCACCGGAAGACCATTTACGTGTAGAGAACTAATACTGTATGAAGACCATTTACTGACAAATTAATGTTATTTAAAATGTTGGAATTATGAGCGAGAGGAATAGCGAAGAGTTGTAATTAATATATATTAAATTATTTTTTAACTCTTCCCAACCGTTTTAGAGTTCGTGCTTTGCCGCAGCCGCCGTGAATTGCCTTTATTTTATTTTATTCTTTTTGTTAAAGGAAATTCAAGAAAAATGATTTCTTTTCTAAATGGAACGAAAAACCAGACTGCACGCAAACAGACCAGTTTCGAATAGACCAGTATACAAGAGGCCCAAACAGGCCAGACCAAGGAATAAAAAACCAACCAGACGGGAAAATGTATTCATATCGTCGTTGTGGCATAGCGTCAACAAATCATTTTCATAGAATTTTATATAGAATCCGTGGTCACAAGGCGTGCCGTAACACCACACCATCGTCACCACCACCGCCGGCATCACCCTTAACGACAACGTATTTTCTTGTTAACAACAAATCGGCGAATTAGAATTGAATCCAAGCGACTTTGATAAGTCACCGGAAAGTGCAGCAAACCATATCATTCATCAAAGCGCCTTCATTTTCTCACCTTCTAACATTCTAAGCAAAGTGGCTTCAGAAGTTGGGAATACCAGACGATGGTCGGTGCTCGATGCCCCGGTTGGTTGTTCGGGTGTTTGATGGTTGGGTGTTAATGGTTCGTTGTTTTGGCGCTGAATGCCAGTTTTATCTCTATTCAAAAGCGAGAGCGTAAACAAATGGCGTTTAAATGGCGTTTTATTTTCGAATAAATTGGATTCTTCCTTCTTTTCCACTAATTCCCGTTTCTTTTTGAACGTTTTTTTTAAATGAGGTAATGAAGTTGTAAAAATTTTTTCTTCCTTTATTATTCTCACTGCATTTCTTTTGCAATCCATTCATTATGTTTTAAATTTTTCAACTTTTGTCAGCACTTTTGACAGCCACCGCTACCAGCTCGGCTTCTACGACTTTATTGCTGACGTAAATAATTGTTGCACACACACACTCACACACATGCGAACACAACGCATGCACACACATTAAGTTGTTGGCACTCCTTTGATTAGGTGCAACCAACCCAGCCCAAACCAACGCCTTTCTGTTTAACTGAAACGGTTACTCTGGCGAGATTTAACAAACGGTTCCTCCTGTCAGGGAGACGTTTTCTTATCGCACTGCGTGGTATACATTGCTTCGGGGGTCTCCAATGCCACTTGTCTTTATTATGGTGGCATTTCGTTTGCTGTTGCCTCGCCTCGTATCAATTCTTCTACATCTGTTGGTTATTACGATTGTTGTTCTTTTTGCTGGTGGCGATGGTGATATTGCGGTTCTTCACGTCTTGAAAGGAATCACAGCCACAGTCTTCGTCTTAGTTTGGTTGTGTCGAGCCTAGCCTGGCGCTTTCCTTGCTTTATATCATCTGGTTCAGATCAGCGGAAATCTTCGCTCGAGATGTCGTTGATGCTGGCGCTGTTGTTGATAATATTTTGCATTTTCTATGGCTTTCGCTTTGATTTCATTTCGTAATTCATCAGTTTTTGTTATAATGAGTTGGTTGTTTGTTCGTTTTTTGTAGTTGTAGTGACCCTTTTTCCAGCCTGCAAGTGATACCTATAAGAGCAACTTTTTGTGTGCTGACAGCAACGATCTATGGTGGCGTCACTCGTAACGCCATAAGCTCCAAGTGGCGGCATCGGTGCGCATCTGATGATGAGGCGATGACAGATTTCTTCGAATTGTCATTTTTTGATGTTGATACGCGGCGGCGCTACTGTGCGTTCAACCATTAAGACGGCGGCGGCTTCACATAAAAGGGGTCAACAATGAACGACCGAGGCGCACTTCAATGAACACAAAGCTCCTTCTTGAATGCAATAGGAGAGGCCAGGGAATGGGGAAATTTGAAGTGTGTTAATTTATATGCGAAAATTCCTTGAAATTTCTACTTCTGCTGCCGTTGCCTCTTTTGCTTTCTCTAATATTTTTATTCTTCTTCTGCTTCTTCATGTGACCGCGTCTGCTTTGATTTCACGATAAATCAAAGGATTTTGCTGTATTTTGTCCAGAGAGCACAAACTCTCGCACCATCAGCGATATCTTTGACTAACAACAAAAAAAGCGACAACAAAATATAAAAAACTTCTTTATAGTCTTAGATGAATTCATGTTTAGTGCCATTTATTCACTTAAGTGCAGCACAAATATTTGGCTTGTGAACGTAAACGTTTGCAAATTATCTCATAATGTTGTGAGGTTCATCAAGAGAAGAAGAAGAACATATACTGGTGGAAAGAATCGAACCATGAAATGAATACAAAAAAGGCAATGCGACAACTTTTCTATGAACAAGTCCCGCATGATTGCTGACTATTTTTACTATCAGAACCAACAACAGATACTCCCTTAACGAAATAGGTTTTCTCCATTAGAAAAAATTTTGAGTTCTTAAGGTGTTTTTCAATCTAAAGTAAATTTTTAATCAAAAATATTCACCCTAATGAGGCAAAAACATTTGACTAAAATTCATTTTCGAGGCGTAGTCTGTACTCCGTCTTAGTGGATCCTCCAATTGGCCATCCCGAACCGCAAGCATTTAGACTCAAGAAGAGATTTTCAAAGAAATGCTAAATCTAAAAGCCCGGTTAAAAGGATTCTTAGATAAAATCTCTTACTGATTCATTAAAACGTTCTGCAAACGAACGCCTGAAAAAATGCGACCATTTTCTGTAGAGTCCGAATCCTGACCGATACCTTGAGTTAGAGTCGATGTAAGGTCCCGAAACGAGAAGGCATTTTTCTACAAGAGGGATCACCCAAAGAAGAGGATGATTTCGAGCAAAAAATTGTGTACCAATGGAAGACTTTTCAGTTAGCAAGAGAGAAAACGCACATTCAAAAAAAGTTTTATAAAACCTGCAATTAAACTAAATGGCAACACCCCTAAAAATGTTTTTCAAACAAGAACAAAAGCATGGAACCGACTGTAGTGTAATATGATAGTAATGATTAAGATCTCGTTATTCAATCCTGCCGCTTTTTTATCTGCGGTCCCGTCGCAATTAAAATTAAGGAAACCAAGAAAATACTAAAAATAGAAATAAATTATAAAGAATTGCATTGCAGAAGAAGAGAATGAGGAAAAATAATGGTAGAACTAGATAATTCTTGATAATAATTTTACTTCTAAAATTTCTCATTATTTTCGAATTGTATCGATTTCACAATTTCAAACAGTAATCACTACCACCGCCACCAGCACCACCACTACGAAGCCTCCTCCTACACCATCCTACCCTCCTACACGCCTACCCTCCTTCCGTACCCTATAATTTTTTTCTTTTATTTACCTCGCAGAATTATTTTGCATTAGAATGACCAAAAAATCTAGATCGATCGATCGATCAATTCTTAAAAGAATACCGAGTATTTTGGGAAGGGCACGAATAGGACAAATCAGAAGCAGAAGCAGCATCTGGCGGTCTGTGCTCTAAATGGAATTGATTAAACTGAAATCGCGTGTGGAAAGTACATTTTTCTTCCTTTGTAATTTCTGTTCTTACGCCCTTTGTGAGGGTGGGGAGTGTATATATTGTTATTGAGTATTGAAGAATCGTTTGATTGAATGTATTGAACAATGAAAGGATATGCTTTCGCTTTGTTTTGTTTTGTTCTATGTTTTTTGAAGTGCAATCGATATTTCTTCCTTTCCTTCCTTTATTTTTTTTGGGTACCTTCAGTTTTATTGTTGACCTTAATGTTATTGATGATATTATTATTATTGTTGTAGATGTTGTTGTTATTCTTGTTGCTGTTCCTTGTTTTTGCTTTTAATTTAATTTTGGGTGATGTTTATGATTATGTCTATAATTCTTTGTGTTCTTTCCTTTACTGTGTAAAACATTTCTGTTGGAAGCATTTATTATGTCCTCCCCTTCATCCTCCGAGCACTCGTTTCTATTTCGTTTCACCCTCACACACTTCGACTTGCCCACAGGATTTTGCGCGACTTGCCATCGTTTGATTTCCGCAACACTCAGCGCTACGCAATTAACACCGTCGGGATATTTTAACGGCACTTTCGGTCCTGAGCTCGTTGGTTTCTCGTTTCCTGTTTTCTATTTGATTTGCTTTTTTAGTGAAAATTCCTAAAAATATGTAATGAAAGTAAAAACGAAAAGCCGCTAAGGATTACACTGAGAAAATTCTTAAATGCTTTGAAAAGTCTGACAAACATTGCTTCGTTCAACCAAAATGCTTCTCGTTAATGTAATTTCTCTGAGTCTGTTTTTGATTTCGCACAAAAATATTTCAACAACAAATTCTTCTCATAAAAATCATCCCGTCGCAATCCTGTCTCTGAATTTTGTCCTTAATCAATTCATCCTTTAAGAGCGAACGATCTCATCGAACGCAGCAAACGACGTATCAATCACTGAATGCTTCGGTTTACTTCCTCTTCCTACTATGGTTATGTTTGTCATTTGGTCCCTTATGGTGATAGTTGTTTTCGTTGTTGTTGCTTTTGTTGTAGAAGACCTATTATTTGTAGGTCATAAATTTTATTGCCTGCTGCCGCTTGCAATTAAATCGGAATGGCTTTCAATTGCTGCTGGCCGTTGTTACTGATGTTACCTTCCTATCATCGCCCCCACAACCGCCCTCAATCATCCTTAACCAGCCATCTGTTGAGACAGGAGACTACTTGGCTGACAATGGTCTCTATCGCTCAACCTACGCTTTAAACCGATATTCATTTTCAAATAAATAAAAAAACAAAGAAGAACAACTCGTAAATCAAGCAGTTTAAAGTGCCCTGAAAAACGGGCCCAAACACATTTTCGGCCCCTTCCGTAAATGACGAGAAAATATTTTGACAATACGCGAAATTATCGAATCGATTTGAAACGATTTTGAGTGGATGAAGATAAAATGAACGCCTGAATAAAAGTTGAATGGATGAGTGATTGAGGAATTGAATACGTATACGTCCATGCATCAAAATGTTCGACGTCAATGAGTTTGAAGACTAAATTAATTTAACGAGCCGGTTTAAGCAAATGCTCAAAAGTTCATAGAGCCATTAAAATCATGATGATGATGATGATGATGATGATGATGATGTTAAGATAGTACTATAATTATTATTTTGCAATTATTATGATTTTAGAAGCATTGCCTTTTAAAGAATAATGAAATTGTGAAAAATTGATCACTTTGGAAAACCATTAGATCCTAAACAGTATTTTGTGGGAAGGGAGAGTGGTTGAGAGAGATGCGGTTTACAAAGCAATAATTTAATTTAGAATTAATAATTTATTCACAAATAAATTTATTGGATTTAAATATCATCTAACTTAGTATTTCGAAGGCATTTCAATAGTTTACGAGTTACAGCCAAAGCATTTTCTTCATTTACTAATCTTATTCTTGTTCCAACACTGAGAAGAAGCTTTGCAAGACTAACAGAGTTATTGAATAAATGAACGCTGGTATGATTCATTCAATCATTTCCAATAATTTATGAGCTATTATTAGTTTTAATTATTATCAATTAAATGATGATTCGATACAAAAGAAAAGATTAAACGATAAATGATTGAGGTTAAAAAGTTGTTGATGTTGTTTTGTCCGTTGATACGGATAAGTATCGTGGTAAAAATACTCATGCAGTTAATGAAACGGGTGTTTTTTTTTGTGGAACAGCACTATGTGTGGTCCAGCACCGACACCGGCAGATCTTTGGAACTAAAAATATTTCACTTGATTTTCTTCAATCCTTTTCAAATTAATATAAATTTCAATTTAAAAAGCAAACGTTTTTTAATAAAGATGCCGCGCGGCTTTGCTTTCAATTCGCCGCTTATAAACCATGAAAATTTAATTCGATTTAGTCAGAGCCGGTGTTTTTTTTTTTTTTTTTGCTTTTTCGTTGTTAGCCGGAGATTATTCCACGATGACACAACGGAAATTCCAATTCGCAACTCAACTTCCGGTGCACGTGTTGAGAGGCAACATCGTTTTGTGAGAATCGGCAACCAGTAACAATATCAATAATGGTCCGACAGAGACGGTAGCAATGATACAAATGGTGACGGTGATGGTGGTGATGATGGTGATGCTGTGGCAGCACGCTTCGTCAGTGCTTCCGGATGGACGTCGATTTCCGGCATTGGTGACAATTACTCATGAATACGTTAAATAAGAACAACAAACATACAAAAATTATTGTCCGACTGGCAGCATTGTTTATTGCTGGCATTATTAATGGTTTATTTGGTGGCAATTTCAGCGTTGGCGGAAGTCCTGGCAACCAGAATACTGTAAACCAATCGTACTCTCCAGTCGGAAAACTCGGCAAAGGATCATTATCCTCAACACCCAAAAAAGTCTTCATCATCGTCGTCACCAGCCGCGACACTAAAGCCAAAGTGCCGCGATAAGTGCCGTTACCAGGATATAAAATGAGAGCGTTAAAATAACGCCAAGCATCGTATATATTTTGAATGGGCTTTCCCCTTTTTTTTCTTTTTCCTCGATAGCATAAATTGTTGTTACTTTTTTGTTCAGAAATAGATTTATATCCTATACATCAGACGCATAAATAACCAACACTAGAAGGATTTATTTTACTTTGCTAGTTTCTATAAATACTTCAATTCTATAGAAATAGTTGTGTTGTTGTTGTTTTTGTTCTTTGCTATTGTTGTGATATATAATTTTCTTGTATCTCTAAAATTGCCCCTCCCCCAAAGGAAAGTACTAGAGTAATTCCGATTGTCAGTCACTTCATGGCATTCGCACGCTTTCGCCTGACATTTAGTGATGCGGAAATCGCCGTATCGTCAGCCAACTGACAACGAATGCATTATGAGAACGCAAGAATAAGAAATAGCACGCGTTGTTGTGACATACCCAACCCCTGAATTCGATGCTACTCAACCATATTTGACGCACTAATACATATTACCCTTTTTCATTTTCTTGTTTTAGACTGAACGTTTTACAGGCCAAAGTCGTGATTAGTGCCCTTCTGTGTTTTTGAGGGGAGTAGTTGGCATTTCATTCAATCGATAGATTGTCATCTCATAAATTTTGCCTTATCATAGTTTCATGAATTCTCACGCACGCATACATCCTTAATTCATTTTATGTACAAATACGGTTTATATCTTCCCAATGATAATTATCCCCGCTAAACCAAAAAGTTAATTAATTAATAGATCATTATAATGCACCCTCCACCAAAGTAGCTACACCACTTCACGAGGTTGGCCTCCACACAATCATTTCATTTCTTTAGACACTCTCTTGGTCGTTTCTTCTTTTTTCGAACTGCCCTCGTCTCGTTGAAAGCAAATCACCTGATGATGATAATGATGATATTCGATGACTATCGACAGCCACATGAATCGGTAATCATTCGTTCATTTTCATTGCCTTTCTGATCGTCTGTTTGTTTTCCTTTGCCTTCATAAGAAAACGCATTCGAACGCTAGCTCTTGATCAACAATTCATCGATGACCACGGCAAAGACAGCGATCACTGATGAAGAGCGATCACTGATCTGATCACTTCGTTCGCTTCATCGCTCGTGGTTTGCTCGTAATGATGCGATTATCCGAAAAATTAACATCGCGATAAGAAATCTGATCGACATGCTGATAAACGCCGTGAAGCGCCACGTCGACGTCACGGTTATGCCGCCAACTTCAGCACCACCAAGCGTCGCCATCGTCCCACCGTGGCGCTTGCTTAGGGATTGGTCAATTAAGTTCAAAAGAAACAACAACAGCGAAAACAATAAAAAGGGGGAATTCAATTTAATTTCGAACAAACAGAAAGGTAACGAAGGAGCAACACACGTTGGAAACGAGAACATTATCGTCATCAGCAACCTCTTAAAAGCCTGACGGATGTACCAAAAGCATTTTGCATCATTGTCTTCGTTTTCGTCATCATACTTGTCGATTTCATTTCACAAGTTCAAAAAGAAGCAGGACGCCACTCCGACAGTTCTTTTAATTTGTTGTTGTTGCTGCCGATGTCGTCATGTCGTCGCGTCGTCATCAGCTTTTTTCAAGTGTTCATTTCTCAAGCCAATTAAAGGCGCCGCTTTTACGTACAGCTCCTTTCAAAAGTAATCAGCTGTCATCAACGTAACTCTTTCTACAACAAAAACAACCAACCGATCGGATCGGTCAGAGCAATCAGCCGTCGCTTTGTTTGCCCTTTCGCTCGCAAAGGATCGCCATCTTTTCCTTCAATCGGTTCACATATTTATGCTTCTATTCAACCATTACTAGTTTAGTTACCTATTTCCTTTTCTTCTTCTTCTTATTCTTCTTCTTGTATTCCTTATTCTGTTATGAAACTTCCTCTCTCCAGTGTTCATTACTTTGATCCTGTTCTCCTCACTTCCTCATTTCCTTCGACATATTCTAGCAAGAATTTTGCCCGACCGATCGTCCAACCAACCACCTCGCATATCCGTCATTTTTAATTCCATCAATTATTTTACTCATCATCATTATCTTCCACATAGTTGTCATTATTCACATCTCTGAGATTAATGCCGTTGTGAAGCATCGCCTGTCGTCTGTTTTCGTTGAACATCAAGCGCCAAAAGCAGCGCCATCGATCAAGCATGAAATAATTTCTTGGCAGGTACGTTTAGCCCAAGGACACCTAGTGGTCTATCCTTTGGTCTGTTTTTCAGCTTCCTTCGTCTGATTTTTGCATTTAACTGGTCATTAATTGAACTGATCATCCCTCTAAGCGATCAATTGATCATGCCTTCAATTAATTATTTCTTCAACCAGTCACCCCTTCAGTTGATCGTCACTCCATATTGTTATCCTGATCAAATGATCATTGCCTGCCGTATCGCCCAATCGTCTAATCATTACTCCAATTCATCATTTCTTTTACTATGCCTGATCTCACTACTTAATATCATGAACCCGCAAATTCCCACAAATTTAGTTGCTTCTTCAATACCTTCCACCTTCTCAATCTAATATTTTTATTAGCTTTAATTAAACCTTGACTCAATCGCTTTTTTTCAAGAAGCAGATAATGTCAGAAAAGGCGTTATCTCGCTTAATTAAGAAGCTTCACCCTTGTTAGCACTCGGTCCCTCGGCCACTCTTACGAGCATGTATTTCAGACCAAATCCTAGTAGAGCCTATGATCACTTTTAAATTACCGAGTCATCAGGTTGAAATTGACCTTAATTTTATAATAAACAGTCCACATTGGACGACCCCTTGAATGGTCTCTGGAATCCTGAAACATTTGATTAATTACTTCTTCCTTTGCCGACTTTTTTATTTCTCATTTGTTAACACACATTCTTGTCCCAAGGAAGAGTCGTCAAATTCCTTGTGAATTCTTCTTCGTCGTGCGTCTTGTGAATTTTCGAAGCTAAACCTGGTTTAGAAATGTTGAGAAATCGGTCAAAAATTATGAGCGTTTTAGAGGCGCAGGCGTTTTTGAATTTATAATTCATCGAAGAATTTATTCAATTAAATCGCAGTCAAAATTCTTCGACATGATCTTACGGTCTAGACGAGAGAAAGTGAGGCAGGGAGATACGTTTGAATTGGAAAGTGGCGCTACTCCTGCTGTTAAGATCGTTTCAGCTTTATCCCCTCTCCAGCCATTGCTCACGGTTTCACTTCTTCTTATTTATGTGTGTCTTCTGCGTTTCCTTCTTCCTTTGTTTTCTTTCCTTTGGCCATCATCATTCTTTTCATTGCCTCTGGCGGCTGAACAAAAACTTCAAAAGGAATCCTTGTGTCGTGTTCTGTTCATGTCCTTCGCGTTTAAGACAGCATTTAAAGAGCGGCTTTATTTCCGATCGTTGCGGTTCACTGAAGTTGAGATTGCTTCGACGCGATTTACTATCGATCGATCGGTTGCCAGTCGTGTATGTTCGTGTTTTTATGTGCTCAAGTTGTCGTTATGGTCTTCGTTGTTGTTGCCCGTCTTATTGGATCCGAAGTCGAAGACATAGTCGTCGCCTGCGCTGTCTGATCTTCTTCAAGTGGCGCCAGTTAAAATTTCGACAACCGAACAATGAAAATTTGTGTGCGTTTAAAATTCCTTGGATGCGATGTGGTTGAGGCGAAATTCACGTTCCAACGTGAAAAAAAGCAACAAGAAAATATCGATAACAAAAAAAAGATTGACACCAGAAAAACCTTCATATTCGTGTACTGCAAAAAAATTGCAAAATCCCATTCCGGTTTCAATAAAAATTCCGGCTTCATTTCTTTTAAATAGGAATCACAAGCGCAACAACAATAAAAGCAACAGCAAAAACAACAATTAAAAATATCCGATCTTTTCTTTTCGTCTCTCGCTTAAATCTTTTTATAATCTTCTGGCATCTCAATCTCAAGAGTCTCAGCTTTCTTTTGAAAACTCAAAACTACTTCATTAAATGATTAAGCTGGCAGCAATACCGCTCATATCGCGCCACAAACAATTCCGACACTCGGAAGAGCGTAACAACAAAAACAGATGATTACTGGAGGCCAAACAATAACCAAACAACATGCACAACAACAACAACAGCAACAACAACAGTAACAACAAACAGAAACAGCAATAGCTGCAAGAGAAATTGCAACAAAGGAACGAACGGATCAGCAGTGATTGAAGCCCAAACGAAAGCAGAAGCGTAAACTAACCGGATTACTTTGTAGGCCGATGAATCTGTTGGTATTTTTCATTTGTATCTTTGACAATGGCTCTCAACTTAATTGGTTGAGCTGATCGAAGCCAAACAAACCCTGTTGGATACCCCCCGCCTATCCGTCTAACCTTTGTGTCGCGTTAGGCTTAAACCCAGATTATCGTTAAATAAGACAAAAATAAAGAAGGAAAGATAGCGAGGAATATGATGATAAAAGGCATAGAAAAGGGTGTTGAGGGGTCAAGAGAGAAGAGCGAAGAATATGAAAGAAAGGGAGGAAGAAAGAGAAAAGGTAGGAAAGACTCTAAAGTAATCTAAATCGGATCGAATTCATCTAAGTCCGTCGAATCCAATCGTGGCCCAAAATTTAATTGGAAAATGAAAACATAATCTTCATTAAGACATAACACGCCCTAGAGGATTCGTCAAGGATTTGTCGGAGATCCATATCTGTAAGTAACAATGACTACGTGGTAGAAGTAGGCGAAATCACTTTAGTTCGTGCGCAAGATACTAAAACGCATACAAGCAAAATGAACAATTAAATATATTGATTTGATTTAATTAATGACGGTAAACGGCTGCAAACTCGACGTAATAATAGTAAGTAAACGCTCACTCTACAAAGGTTTGTAAGTGTTTACGACAGACGTAAGATATTTGGTATACCAGCCATGGCCCTTTCATGGAGGGCTCATATGGAAAGTTTTTCATGCTAAACCTCAAAAATTTAATTTGAAAATTCAAAGCACATTTGTCACTGATATTCATTCCTGCTATGGATCGCTTAAAAAAGGTTTTTTATGCTAACTAGGCAAATACAGGGTGCTGAAATTACTCAATCTTAATTACGTGAATCAATTCGGTAGACTAACGATCCAAAAACTGACAGAATCGAAACCGAAATTAAGAGTCAAATTTTCAAATACCTTTTGTAACAAGCGTCTCCAATCACCATCATTACGGCCAGCATCAATGTCTTCATTCAGATACGCTTCAATTGAATGGAATATGTATCAAACGGCAGGATAACGATAATGTCCTTATTTGATATAAACGATGTAATTAAGCTTTTCTTTCTATTGTTTTTGTAATAATATTCACCTATTTATGGCTTTTAAAAATCATCATCATCTCAACCGTTTTGTCGTTTCCCGCAATAGAAATTTAGTGCAAAAAAAGCTGTTTCGTTTCCTTGAGTCTAAGTGTATTCGTCCTTCCTTTGGCTCAAATGCTCGTTCATCTATTTCGTTCATCTTCCGCCCTTTTGTCGATGTATATTCATTCTTTCAATCATTTCTTCTTATTTTCTTATTCATTCTCAAGCGAGTGATACTAATGCTGAAGGCAACGCCGCCCGATGGCTATAGTTTATGATTGTATTCAGTCACTTCCTTAAAAGTCACAGCGGGGGAAGGGAAACAGTTCAAAATGACAAATAGACAAACTGTTGGAGGGACGAGCGGACAGATGTTTGAGGGTCTGAAGGAAAAACGTATGTCAAATACGGGCCACTGATGATCATACACACGAAACGAGTGAGCATGGATTATTCGCATGGATTAGCTACAATTTGTGTTATCCTTTATTTTTTATGATGCAGCAACGGCTTCATTTATGTGCGTGTCTATTGTGAGTGTGTGCGTGCGTGTGTGTGTGTGATTTTTCTTAACATAAAACTACAGCCGCTTTCTGTGGATCCGGTAGGTGGCTTCTTTGGTCGCTCTACTTTCGTCAGGGGCCAGGATGCAGTTTTCGTATTTAATTGAATGTAAACAAGCATTGGCCTGACCTGCCTGCTGGTCTGCCGTACCATTTTCTCGATTTTGTGCCGTGTCGTTTTCTTTTTTTCATGATTTGCCTTACTATTTTCTCATGGCGCTGGGATGAATCCTGCTAAAAGATCTCTTGTTTTTCTTTTAAGGGTCCTTTAGAGCATAAGGGTTTCTTTATTTGTTCGTTAGTTTGAGCCAAACTTTGTCTCTGTCATTGTCTCTGTCTTCACTCGCAAGCACTACCCTCCTCCACCCCTTTAGACTCAGTGTTATGGCTCTTCTTTCTTTCGTCTCATCATTCTCTAAGCATTAATTTACTTCTGTGAATTTGTTTGTTTTTTAGACTCTTTTATTTGTTTATTTGTTTGTCCGTTCATTTGTCCTCGTGGATAATGACAGAAAATCCTTCACATGTCACAAACTCTCAAACCTTCTTTGGATCCTTACTCATTGATTTGCTTTATTTTTCCTTCCAACCTCCTTTCTTTACTTTAGCCTCTCCCCCCCCCCTCACCTTCACCGCTCCGCCTACGTCTATTTCTAAGTTTCCTAACAATTTGTTTTTAAACATTCAGAAAAATTGTCGGTTGGTTTTCCTTAATTTTCGAAAAAATTGTTTCAGGCTTTTGTTTACGAATGGAAGCACCTACAGTACTTCAAAGGATACAAATGACAACGGCTCTGTGACACAAATTTCTCAAATTAGTTAAAAATCGCATCCGTTATTTTTTTTTCTTTTTCCTTCAAAGTTTTACAACAACTTGAAGTGCTGCGGAAAAGAGAAAAACTGCTTCTTGTCAATCGCTGCTGCTAACTGCAAATAAAGCGGCGCAACAACAACAACAAAAAACATTGTTTACAATAAGACTCTAATCCTTCGGGGCCAGAAGGTTAGTGTCTCGCTAAACTGGTTTCTCTGGGGGTTGGTGGGCTAAAGCTCATCATCCTTTTTTAATAATCCCGAAAAGAAAATTAATTTTCAGGAAGAAACCCAATGCTTTGCTCTAAAGGAAACCAACCAATTAGCTTTTGAAATTTGAAGGTTTTTCAAAATGTCTAGCTTAAGACCATCTAAAATTTATATATTTTCCAACAATATATTCTTCGTCATGTTAAAGAAGTTGAAATCACGCAATCTATTACGATTTTGTTTTGCAGGATATCCCACATCGCCCTTTGAGTGTCTGGAGCACTTAGAATGAATATCAGTTAACTCTTAAAATCGATAGAGCAATCTATCCTCTAAATACTTAAAAATGTATTGAAGTTATTGAAATTATTTTGGATCTCAATTTGCCAAAAAGGCATTTAAATCAGACAAGCTGTTAATTTTATTTTTACGACGACAGGAATTGCTATCAATGCAAAGCATTTATGTAATTAATAATATCATTTTATACTAATTTCCAAATTCGCTCAAGTGGGCTTAGATAGTTTTATAAGCATTCTCTACGAGAGGAAGATCCTATGGGCTTTTTTAATTAATACCTCTTTTACTACTCCTACGTAGGCTCTTATCTTCCTAAGGATGATTAACGATCTGATTAATTTTAGTTTTAATTTAATATTTCAACACCGACCCTTTTCAAATTTTGGCAATAAAAACAAAAGTCGTTAGTGTTGACATTCTCTTAGATCTTCTTCTTCCGAGGGAGTCATCTAATTGCCAAATTCTATCTGCGTGTGTTTACGTAGTGTAGACCGAGATCTACTTTCCTTTTTTATAGTATTAATTAGAATCGGTTAGCGCACGCCTGAGCGATTATCGACAACCCCGCGCCAATCTTGTGATACGCGCTTCTTGTGCATGTTCCTCGCTAACTTCTGCCTTGTTTTCTAGTCTCTTTTGGCAATTTAATTTTTTTGTTCTTCTTCTTCATTTTCTCTTTAGCATAGTGACGACCGATCGAATTAGGAGCATGTTATATGGCGTCGTGCCACTGCCACCACCAACCATTGCCACGACGAGACCGATCACCACCTCCGGCGGTATAACGCTGTTTGCACTCTCAACGCTGCGGCATTGATGTATGTAGTTTCGCGACGCCAACAACGCCTCATCGTGTTGGGCCAGTCGCCTGGCGTCTGATTCCTCGCTATCTTTGCCTTCATACTCCTCAATAGGCAATACCTCAATTTCAATCGTTGCTGAGGCTCAAGATCAGCAAAAACATCCAAGAGCAGAAACATTTTTAAAAAAGAATGACGCCAACGACGCCTCAACGCAAGAAGCCTCGTTTCAGTAATCATCGCCTTTCTATATATATTTTTTTTTGTTTTTTATTACTGTTGGATTTCGATAACTGCTCTTGAACGCAATTGGCCTTGGGCGGCTGGCCACAGCGATCGCTGGCGAATACTTCACCTGGTTTGCACCTCGTTTAAGGCAGCGCTCACAAACCAAGTTAAGTCAAGTCAATTTCAGTCACTCCAATCCACAGCTCTGCCTTTAATCTCCATTTACCCCCCCCCCTCCCTGACACTCTCTTCTTCTCCGTCTTCATCATCAGCTGCTTGTATTTCTATGGACCTCGTCACAACCAGGGCGACGACGATGCAGCCAAAGAAATGCCGTTGGTGCGCCGGTTGCGGCTGGCGCGTTACTTGCGAACAAGACCTCCCGCAGATAATTGCTCGTCATCTCGTTGAAGTTCCGCCCAGCTATTTAACAACAGCAACAATCTCATTTCTGGCTGACTCCGAGTGTTACAGACTTTTTTCGGCTTCGCCTTCGCCTTTGTCTTCGAGAGACCTGGTTAAGGTGCTGCCGCCACATCGGACCCGTACGTGTCTTTCGGACGAGAATATGCGAGCGTATTTGTGGGATTCTTTCAATACGATTATCACTAACTATTTTATCGAATGGCAAGCATCGTGAACGTCATCATCGACATCGTCATTATCATGGATAATAAAAACAAAAGAAACAGCAATCACATTCACAAATCATTAACATCTTTCACTCGCCATTCATTCATTCTCCCAATATTTGCCTTATAATGACATCATTACCAGCATCGGCGCCACTCAAATTTATATAATAGATAAAATCGTCTTTAAGAATTAACATTATTAAAACCACAGTGACCACTAATGATCGTTATTATACTTAATATTTATAACTCCTTCTGTCTTTCTTTTGTTTCACCCCCACCGCCCACGCAACATTTCGACCTTCCTATGTTTTTGTTATTAAAAATTTGTAATTATTATAATTATCACCAAAACGTGTTAGTTGCTCCAAAAATGAAGCCGAGGCGAATATCATAATTCGGTAGCGCTTCGGCTATAATAACAATGGATAATAAATGGATAAATGGATAAATAATTAATGGATAATAAAAACAAAAGAAACAGCAATCACATTCACAAATCATTAACATCTTTCACTCGCCATTCATTCATTCTCCCAATATTTGCCTTATAATGACATCATTACCAGCATCGGCGCCACTCAAATTTATATAATAGATAAAATCGTCTTTAAGAATTAACATTATTAAAACCACAGTGACCACTAATGATCGTTATTATACTTAATATTTATAACTCCTTCTGTCTTTCTTTTGTTTCACCCCCACCGCCCACGCAACATTTCGACCTTCCTATGTTTTTGTTATTAAAAATTTGTAATTATTATAATTATCACCAAAACGTGTTAGTTGCTCCAAAAATGAAGCCGAGGCGAATATCATAATTCGGTAGCGCTTCGGCTCGTATAAATTGGTCTTCTCGCAAAAACCAAGCATTTTCCCATATCGGATTTTCCCGTACCGTATTAACTCAAATTCTTTTTTCTTTTGGGATTTTACCCTCGAAATTCATTCATTTCAAATTTTTTTATCGCCGACCGAATGGTCTTAAATTGCATTCCTCTTAACTTTTCCTAACAAATTAAGTTGTTAGGGTCATTTTCTTGGAGACACAAAATTGAGTTAGAAATTCAACATTCAGAAGAGACCGAAAAATGAAGAATATCGCACTGCATTCATGCAGAAGAGCAATAAGGAACAAGTGGGGCCAGCGTCTTTCACTAACTCTTCGTTAACACTTCTTCGATCTTTGGACCTAATTTACTTTACGCAGACAATTCTGCCCCAGCGAAATTAATGTAGAGCCTTTATAAAAGGATCAAGGGCAGTATGTTCTGGAGAGTGAGTCCTTGGACAGTCATTCAACCCACCTATGGAGACTGTCATAGCCGCTCAAGATTTTATCGCGCCTGAACTTAATCGTTTCAGATGTTGGATTGCTTCAAGAGTTTATAATCGTAAAACTTTATTCATATCAAAATGTAGTCCCATCGAAATTTTGTTCACTTCCGGATTTTATTCCCTTCGATATTAATTCTGTTACTACCACGAAATTTTGTCAATTGTGGGTTTTCCTTTTCGATATTTTCTTGCATAATGATTTTCTCGCACTGGGATATTCGTCCCCTTCGAGTATTCATTGCGGCAAATTTTGTCATTGGGACATTTTATATTTCGTGATTAGAGAAAAATTCAGACTTTTGGAAGGACATTCGGAACGAATTTATGAAAACCTTCAAATGATTTTTCTTCAAAAGAAGTCAAACAGAACAGAGAACAAAGATATCAGAAACAAGTAAAAAGTCATTTCATATAAAAAATCACTTTCGTTATGTCGTAATTTTTTATACAAAAATGTCCTGTATCTTCATACAAGGATATCTTCGGTCAGCAAGAACGCATGGCACGACGATGTCATTTGTTCCCGAAAATCATCTCTGGATATTAAACATTCATAACCCACCCTCACTCCACCCTCCACCCCTTTCTGAATGGAAGGAAGTTTCTTCTTTCACAAATCCATTCCATAAAGTGCTGCGAGACGTGGCAAGAAATCATATGCTGCAATAAAATCATTTTAGTGCTCTGTCTCTCTTGTTCTCTCTCTCCCCCTCACCATACTTCGTTACTTTTCGATTCTTGGGTCCTCAAAACCATCCTGACTCCTGCCTCAAAAGAAAGATTTTGTTAAATTGGTGGGTTTTTTATGGACCGTGCCTAATTCGGCGGGTTTTGATTATTTGCGACATTATATACCCTCGCCCCCACCCATCTTCTCCTCACAAATTTATCTCTTCTTAAATCTACTTGTATTTCGATGGCAATATTTCTTCCTCCAACTCGATCGCAGCTAGCTTTGAATGCGATAGTGTACCACTCGGCGGCAAAGGCAACGGCAATGACTATTTTCGACAACGCGTGCCTCGTCGATTTGTTTGTTGGTTGCCTGTTCCCCAGCGTATCAAGCGTTCCAAATCCTTTTGGTCACGGTGGTACGAAATTAAATATTTACTTAATGCCGCATCAAAAAAATGGTCTCAATTTCATTTTGATCTGGTTGCGCGGATTATAATTTGACACGGTCCAGGAGTTAATATTTTATTTGATGGTTGCTCTTTTGTTGATCGATTTGGTCGTTGGCGAGTGTTGCAGATTGAGAATGGTATTAGTGTTGTTGCTTTTGCTGTTTCTCAAAGCCATTTCAACGGGGTCAAGCAGGTTGTGATTTTTGTTACTCCCACAGACCGTAATCGCGACGGATAGTTGCAGGTGGACGTTGTCTACAAACGCCAGACAGACTCAATATTTTATTGATAGACTTCGTCATGGTTTAATCAGAATTTTAATCAATTGATAAAATAATTCTTATCCGAAGAAAAAGATAAAGCCAAAGAAGATGAGACAGATATAAGAGACTTGAAAGAGGGTGGGAGGGAGTAGTTTAATTTCCAATTTTGTCCTTTGACTCGAATAAATTACAGACGTTAAATATTAAAAATTTTAAAATAAATAAATTAAACTTTTATCACGGGAATCATTCGAAAATAATTCTCGAAGTTTTGCCAATGTACTTCTGGGAACACAACGAGAATTTACGGTAGGTTTAAAATTTATTCTTTTAGAGAACTTTTACCAATTCAATCTTTAACTATGAATTCATTTCTTCAAATGTTGTTCGAAACATTCGAACAAAAAATGTAGATATTATAATATCTGTTGTTGTTGTTGTTTAATAGCGCAAGTAGTTCAACTAATTTAATGTTATAAAACGTTTCAATTCGATTTTAAAACGATTTCTTTGTAAACCGGAAATGATAAAAGTTTTAGAGAAAAATGTTTTCAAAAATCGTATCCGGTTTTTCTTTTACTTCTGATAATTGATTTTTGCAGCAAAAAATTCAGTCAAATGAATCAATTAAAGTAAGGTTAACTACTTTTTAAGAATATTTTATATATTTCAATTTTTCGAAAATTCGTCTTCGAAAATTCTTAGATTTTCTTAGGAGTCTAATAAACCTCTTCATGATCTTTTATTTCTTTGATTTTTTTAAAGTAAATTTGGCGGAGGCACGAATTCAAAGAACTCCCACGGAGACCTCCCGCTCCGAAATAAATCTTCTTTTACATTTTGAGACGGATTTTCAAATCTCATTAGAGACCACCCAATCATAAAATGCTTAAGCCACTAATTCCTTAAAATCATCGAATTAACATAAAACGTTTAGAAGCAGAGGAATCAGCAGAGAGGTGGAGTAACGGCTTAATAGAAGAAATTAAGAAACCCGAAAAATTGAATTTCATTCATTTCATCACCTGGTTTCAAATAGAAAAAAAATTAAATAAAATTTATCGATAACGAAGAAGAGGAGATGAAATAAAATGTCAAATAAAAATGAAATCAAACAAGAAAACCATTTAAACCGAAAATCAGATCGACGCGAATTCAAACGCGCTTTAAAATAAAATGCAAACAATGCAAAGGATGATCTGATTCCCACCCCCTTCTCTTCACATATCTATTCCTCCCTTCCAGCAATTCTTCCTTCCCCCAAACAATTTCGACGACACTGCGTCGGTACCGTCGCGACCCAAAATGTGTGTGTGCGTATGTGCGTGCACTGACACGCGCCACTTCGTACACTTAACGGTTATTCAAATAAAAACATTAGTGATTTACGGCGGAGGGTTAGAACACTTCCTCCTCAACGTCTCGTTGTTGGACGAAAATGGACGAAGGGAGCAGGAAGACGATGAGGAGGAAAACCAGAGGAACAAGCAATAGTCATATAAATTTTCAGAGCATTCTACTAGATGGGTTATTGCTGCCATGGTTGTCGATGATAATGCTGCTGTTGGTGTTGTTATTGTTGTTGTAGATTAGATTGTAGTCACAGAAAAGGATTTCTCATTTGTATAAAATTTGTTTTATCTTTCGACAAATAATTCGGTGCGCATTGTTGACAAATTCGTATGCAAAGTGATAATTCAATTCGTTGTCGTTGTTGTTGTTGTTGTTGTTGTCACGACGACTCGTTTTGCCTGCCGTTCTTCCTTGTGATGTCTATGCAAAGTAGCTGGAAATGAGGATGATCAAAACCGCGTTCACGCTATCGTTGTCGTTGTTATTGTTGTTTGTTTTTATCGTTCCTGCTGGAGATTTGGTCTTTATGAGCGTTAGAAAATCGTGGGGTGTTGCCGTGAAGGTGTCGAGCTGCGGTTGTAAATAAATTAATTTACTAAGCTTCTCGATTGAATTTTTGTCTTTGAAATTAAAAGTTACAATTAAGGGCGTGGTTTTGAAGAATTTTAAGTCAAGAAGTGTGTTCGCAAAACATTTTAGGTGTGTCGGTGGATAACAAAGCAACCCTTCAAAAATCGATATTCTAATTTGCAAGTGACCACGCCCCTTCAACTGGGACTTCATCACAAACGGTGTATTAGAGGATATTTATTATTCTCATAACCGGTGGACGGTCCACGGTCATTTTTTTAAGGTAATATTTTTTAAGTCGCAAATTTCGAAATGCAATTTTCGCTTCAAATTTATTCTGCAAAGATGAAGACAGAGCTGACAAAGCAATAATTACCGATAAACTTAAAACACTTTTAAGAAAAAGTAGTCACTGCCACTGGCCCCGATTACGCCCGTTTTCGTAATCATACACTTCATAGAGAAATGAGCTGGGGAACAAAAATCCGCACTACTTCCAGAACAACAAATACGCGAGCCGGCAGAATTCCGAAACGTCAAAATCCCAAAATGCAAAATCCCAAAATGGAATAAACGCTCAAGGTCCTTTACATGAAATAACCCGGATCTGGAAACTCAAGCGCAAATTCATAAAACGTATGTAGGGAGGGAGCGATAGTGGCCAATGGAACTATTAAGGATATTAAAGGAATCAACGACCAAAGCCATTAGCTCATGTTTGCAAACGGTCTAGATTTCTAGAGCGGAACAAATCTTGCAAATGAAGCAAGAATTTTAAAATTTATTTAATCATTGACTAAAAGATTTTTGACTCAAGCGCCTCTAAGGGGTGGGTTAATAAATTCTGTGGTTATAACACGATTACGAAAACCATCAAATTATATTTCCGGTTGGGCCTAGAGTTCTACAATTCAATTTGAAAGGGTTAAGCAGCCCTAATAAATAAATGGTGAAAAATTATTCTTAAAGGGGCGAAGATAGGGGGGAAGGGTACAAAGAAGAAATGGATTTAAGGCGTAGAACCAGAGAATGCTTTTAGATTATAAAGACTGTCTAAAAGATCATAAAACGTAAGTTCAGGAAGTTTGGGAATCCAAACTAAAGAAATTATCGAGAATGAAAGAAAGAGACAGGTATAAAATTACCATCATAATTCTCTTCTACAGAAAACAACTATAAATTGTGTGTAAATTTGAAGAAATCAATCTTGAGAGTCGAAGAGAAACTTGCTCGAGAATAAAATGAAAGGAACCAAATCAATGATAGGCGAAATAAAAAAGTAAGCGGTTTTTCTTAGCCTTTGCAATTAGGCACTGGTGGTAACCAACATTGAGGGAGCCATTAAAGTGAAGGAAATATGAAATTATTATTGGCGCCAACGAACAAGAAACGTGTTTTCATGTCCGCCAACGAAAGCCGCTAAAAAAACCACAACAGCAACAACAACAACAACAACTACAGCCATCACCATCCGCAGAATAGGCTCTATCGGGCGCATTAACGAGCGATTTACAAGGAACAAGGAGTTATTGTAAGGCAGCACTTATTGCAAAGTCGCCGCCCATAACTTGGCGTCTGGCTGGTTTCTTGTTGGCCCAAACAATAAGCAAACCGTCAATTGGTTGCACTAACTCAAGTTTATTGTTGCTGGCGATGTTGCGCATTGTTATCGCCCTTAACGCTGCTGTTTGTTGTTATGGTTCTTGTTGTTACTTACGGTGCGGCCATTTTTACTCGCGTCTTTTATCAGTCTTCACGTGCAGGCGATCTACCTTTGGATGGATGAATTCTCCTGGGTTGGATTTAACTTTTTTTTCTTCATATAAAATCCGCAGTAATCAAGAAGGAAGCCATTTCGATGAAACAGATTATCATATCTCAACCCACATAGACTGAAGGCTTTCTTTCATAAAAAAAACTATCTTCTTATATTGCATTCCCTTTCTCCTTTCTTCCCTCTACCGTGGGGTGAATGTAAATCAATTTATTTGATTTTGTATTTGTAATTTCTTGGTGTCTTTGTGTCCAGTCAGCCATCCATGAAGCAAACCTGGTTGTTGTTTGCTCAAAATTAACAAAAATACTTGCTTCCATAGATCTCAACTCATTCCTTTACTCCCTCTCACTCTGCTAACACAAACAGCTCACATCACATCGTGTTGACCTTCAGGCAAGCTTTGAAGCGTCACCGGATAATGATAACAAATCTGTTGAAAAGCCATTGATTTCCACTCACAATCATTTGCGGTTACACGCCCTACTCGGTCTCACCATCATCGTCTGTAGCCCCATGGATGATTTCTCCCCAACTCTTCAAAAAAATGGCATCATTAGCTGGATTCCAAATAAATCGCACGGATTTGGCATATTAAAAAGTTTTCGGACTCGTGGGTTACACCACAACCAAATTCATCATACGGAACGTCCTGTCACCGTTAAAGTCTAGAGTTTAGGCTTAATTTAGTTTGCTGAGGTTGATTTTACCACCGGCTACGGATTTCCAAATGCCCTCAAACTCGTCAACACTCCCTCCCCCAAGAAACGTCTCGTCGTATTTATTCGTTTGTTCGTCTGTTCGTCGGTTCGTTTGTTTACCTTCATTCTTTTCGTTGGTTTTGTCGATTTCGTTGTTCTAACGGATGTTTTCAAGTGCTTGATTGGTGTTTACGTGCGAATTATAAAAGCTTTAGGTTGAAGACAAAGCGCGTAACGTATTTCTCTTGAAGGCTATCAGCGGAAAATGAAAACAGGAGAGGGTTGAAAAACCAATGAATAGAACTGAAGACAAATAGACGGACGGAGGCAAACAGGCAAAATATATCCTGCTGAAGGTGCAGTTGATCGTATAAGGGAAACATGATCTGACATCTCGTAAACTTTTGTTCATTTTAAGAGTCCAAAGAAGAACAAAAGGATAAGCCGCAGAAGAAAATATCTCCAAAAATACTCCCAGGTACTCCCGGTACTATAAGTTTCTGAAACCACTATTCGTCTTGTTCAATAGCCATCAAAATAACAACAAAAATTCTGAGGGAGTAGATATGGGATAACGTTAACCGAAAAGAAATCGGCGGACATCCTGGCAAAATGCTGTGAATTACATCAACGCTTCCTTCGATCGACGCAACTCGTCCATAAAGCAAAGGAAATGAAGTCCAAGGGATATCTAGCGAACCAAAAATCAGCTTATACTTTTACCGATATGAGTCTCAGACATGACTTTTGCATAATTTTCAGCCTTGGAGATCATACATGAGGAGGATAAAACATTGTATCATTACGATATATAAAAGTACCCATTTCACCCCTTTGTTAACATCCTCTTTCGAGATCTTTATTGGATACTCTTTCAATCGAGGGGGTAAATTTCGTTTTCGAATGAAAGGAAGAAATAATCTTGATTATAGAAATTCTCGGATTTGGTCTAGATTATTTTCTCGTTCTGCTTTTCACATCCCATTCGTCACCCTAAAGGCAAATAGAAATACACTTACAATTAACGCTCCCAAACAATGGACATTGGTCTTAGCCTAATCCTGGGATTACCAGAAAATGTTGACTCCTTATAATCATCCACTCATTATCTGTTCGTCATTGTCACTCTCTGACCAAATGTAAGTTGTTTGCCGTGATCTGTTAGAGAGAACAACTCTAACATTCTCGAACTAATTAGCTCGCTAACCGATTGACTAACCAACTGCTAACTGATTCTAAAGCACTAAATTGCCAAAATGAACAGGAAGAGAGAGGAACAGACCGTACACTCTATGCCTTACACTCATGCTTAGTAATTAGCTGAACACGATAAACGTGATATTATTATTAAGCAGCAGTCACGCTTTCGACGTAAAATCATTCCAAGAAAGAACGATTTTTGTGAATTGGGTTCAAAAATTTTATAAGACCGAATGGAAAGCTAGAACCAACAGCTAACACAAAAACAACAAAAGCAAAACTAACTGACGTAAATGCATAAGAAAAAAAGCGAATTTTCAAATTTTCTTAGTTTTGTCTTTTTTCTTAAAACCAAACCTACTTTCACTTAGTAATTAATAAACGGCGATGGTAAAAATCGGACAGTAGAAATTTCCCGAGTTTTCAAACGGTCTGTACTCGAATTTCTTATTCAATATTTGCCAAATGTCTGCCCCCAATTTTCTTCACTTCCTCTCACATTTTCCTTTATTTAGAAGTTTTATCTGGTATAGTTAGAAAAATGTTTTCGTTTGATAAAAACTTGTAATATTTTTCTCAGAAATCGGATTCCATCAAGATTTGTAAAACAGCATTCTATAAATTTGTAAATAACAAAGATTTTTACATTCCTGAGATACATTTTGGCTGAAATCTCTTATAAATTGCCCTTAACACCCTTTCACAAATTCCTCACCTGACCAAAGCGTAGAGAGTTTAATTAAACCCCAAATTAATCAAAATTATTCAACCACGCAATTATTCGAGCATTAAGAAATTTCGTTGTTTGCAATTTCGGTAAGATCCGGACATCCGTCAAGCCTTTCTAATTCTAGATCAATCTTCATTGAAAAATCTTAATTCATTTTGAAATCTTTCTGGTATATTCGCGACTCAAACGAAGAAAGATTCCTCAACGGAATTTTACGAAATTGGACAAAATTTCACCCTCTGATTTCATTTGAATGCGAGGCTGAACGAAATTGCCGTAAACGACTTTTTATTTATTTTTCGCTTAAAATTATTCATTCGTTTTGTTTTTGTATCTTGGTAAAAGTTAATTTAGAAATTTAGTTCAGTTCACGAAAACCTCCGTATGAATTATTCTAATTGAAGAAGTTTAGGCATGTCATGCTGTTCTTGTTTTCAGAAAGAGGAACGAAATTGAAGACAATGATAATGACAATACTGAGAGAAATGATAAGGAAAAAGGAGATTGTAAAATACAGGAAAGATTTGCCTCTATGCACTAAAGAGTGTGGTGACTGGCGACTTAATTTGCCTCCAATTGGGTTGACCAAAAGGTAGGATGATCATAATTATGTTACTTAATGCTAATAACAGTGTGATCAACAGGAATGAGGATAATAATGATGACGTCTTGTCAACGGGTTTCTTTTGTTGCAAATTAGTTATACGACAAACACATGATCAATTAGGAATATTCGACTTGTGTTATTCAATTCCCCTTTTAATCAAAACAGAATGAAAAGAGAGCCAAAAGAAGCGGAATAAGAGATCACAATCGGAATGAAAGAAAAAACTAGTATATAATTAAAGCCTGAGGAAGAAAAGCCTCACAACTTAATCAGGAAAAAAGTATTTCGAAAATAGTTTTCACTTTAAAGAAAGTCTACACAATTTTCAATTAAACTGTAGAACTGTTTTGAGCAAATAAATCTAAAAGCATTATCATTTAGTAAATATAAATCTTGAAAATTATGCTTTAACGCTTTTCTTTAACATCAGATCTTTCTTCTCTTCAATACTTTTACTAAAACCAATGTTTTAAAAAACAAAATTTCGACATAAAATTTTATAATAAACAAGTAGGAGCTTATCTTACGCCCGACCGAAACTTATGTACCCTACACCCGTAATATAATTTCATAGTCTGATCCTAATAAACAGTAAACCTTTTTAATACTACATTCCTCTTTTCTTGATTATTTTAAATCTAACTCGTCTTCAACACCTGGTGTCTAGTGATATCTGATACCAACATCTCGGCTATAAAATTCCAGCTTGAAAACTTATATAAAAACTGTTAAAAAGTACAAAAAGTTATATAAAAGTAGGCGTGGCACTGTCCCGATTTATCACATTTTCCGTGCCAAGCAGCCTGTGATGTGACAGGACATGTTCGTGCCAAATATTATGTCGATATTTCCCACCGTTCGACCGCATCGTGTTTTCCACAGACTCACAGACAGACGGACAGACCGACGGACAGACAGACGGACAGACCAACGGACAGACCAACAGACGGGCATGGCTAAACCTATTAAGGAGGTTATTCTGATTAGGAATACATATACTTTTGTATACCGGTCACGCCTCCTTTAATGCTCTACAAACGAAAGAAATAATATGCCGCATCCCTTCGGGTGTATGGTATAAAAGTTTTGTTCTTTTTTTCAATAAATTAAAAAAGAGTTGTAGAAAAAATTAAATTTAATTGATTGTGTAAAATCAATTACTTCTGCCAATCTTCTTGATGAAATAATTTTTTAATTCACCGAAGCTTTGCAATTCCGAAATGTAACCAATGCGCTCTCATTTTCCTCCTTTTCGTTTTTATCCCTGTACCCCCCCTTCGTCCATCTATTATTTTTCTTCTTCGACTTTGCTCAATTAAAGGAACGTCCTTCGATAACTTTGCGCCGCGAATAACTTCTTTATCTTAACCATTGAAGCGGTGAAACTTTTGAAAACAATAGCAGATTCATGTGTCGCTCATCACGTTTAGTCCAAGCGTCAGCGTCATCATCATCATCATCATCATCGACATCTTCGTTTCAACGAGGAAAGATAAATAAAAACAACAAGCGCATCGCCACATTTCGTATAAGCCATGGTAACAGAAAATAAACAAAGAAGACGGACATGAAGAAGAAGAAAAAGCCAAATCCAGAAAAGTGTGAAGCAAGTCAGCTTCGCGGCTCGCGCTGTTCACAGCGAAACCACCGCGAAAAGCCAAACAACGCGCCGTCGTCGCACCGCACCAATATCAACATACCGCGACGCCCCAACCACGGCACCATCACCCGCTTCAGTCATTTTGCTATGGTTAGGGTTGCCAATGCGACGCGAGGCGGATTGCGAACAATGGACCATCAACGAGCTTGTAAAAGCTTTGATGTTCGCTTCATTTCGGTTTGGCTCGCTCATTCGTTTGAGCGGCACGACACTGAACCTAAACGAGTAGAAATTCAGTTAAATTGTTTTCGGAATTCTCGTCGTTTTCTTTTTAATGTATTTTCGTTTTGCCTTTTTATTTCGCTTTTTATTTGTCTAAATTTTTAAACGTTTTGTTCTCATTTGCTCGTTTTGTTGTTGAACGCTCGTTTAAAATTGTTGCTTTTGTTCTTAATGTTGTTGGTTTGGTTGTTGTTGGTGTTGGTTTTGTTAAACCGCGGCTTGTTTCGTTGTCATGTTGGTTGGTGGCCTTAAATTATGCAGAAGAATAAGATTTAGAGTGGCGCCATCACGGCGCTGAAGGCTTCTGTGCACCGGCACCACCAGCACCACCACAATCCATCGATTATGGCTGCAACGTCGTCGATTGTGGCACCTCAATCGAATTGTTGTGAACGTTTCGTATTTAAGCGGATATTTTGAAAGCCCTTCAAAAAGACGATTACGATTAGAGCAAAGAATAAATGAATGAATGAGTGAATGACTGAAAGGTGAATTGGTGTTCATCAACTACGGGCGATGATGATCGGAAGAAACGAATTTCATCAGTCCTAATGACAATGTCATTGACGGATCGAATGTTTTATTGATTGAACCGGGCGAACTGAAATGAAGAGGGGCGTAATAAATTGGGTTTGTTCGCGAGCAGTTTGTCGTGATTGGCGAGCAAACAACGAGAGCATGCGATTTCAATGACGAGCCAGTTTCACGAAAGATTTAGTAAAAATTTGCATAATTCTGCATAATCTAGATTGCAGAATATTCGAGAATATTGATTTGTTTTTCATTTTCTTTTTTGTTCGTGTGTTCGCTTTTATTTGTTTTTGTTATAAAAGGCGATTTTGTTTTTCTACAAGAGTTTTGTCTATAATTCGGAGAATGTCTGCGAATTTCTTATAAGTTATTGTTGCTGTTGTAGTAGATAACCAAAGGATTTTCTGAATAATGTTTGGAGATTTTATTCATAACCGAAATTTATGCAGTTTTAAGATCTATCATTTTTTCCTCGGTTCGCTTTGAAGAGAATTGATTTCATTTTTACGAATTTATAGATTTTTACAAATTTATAGGTTTTCTTTTCCTTTTATTCTTTGCACTATTACATCAAATATTTTTATTACTATAATTGTCTGGTAATTTTATTATTTTTCCTCTAATTGATCCTCTTATGCTCATTATTTCGATTGTTTCTCCGTTAGTGTTGGTTTATTCTTTGAAATAATGCTCATATATTTTACTAATTTTCTTTTTCAATTTATATACCTTTTTAAAAATTTTCACATTACAGACATTTTCAATTTTTATACTCTACACCCGAAGGGAGTGAATATATCCTCACTCACTCCTTCCATTTGTATCGTATTAAAGGTGTGGGAGATGCAGCAAAGCATACGTATTCCTGTTCGAAAAAACCTCCTGAGTTGACTTAGGCATGTCCGTTCCGTCTGCTTGTTTGTCGGCCTGTCCGTAGAAATCACGATTGCAGTCGAACGACGCACAATGGGTGAAAATTGCTGTTTTCGACTTTTCGACGGTCAAAAATCTGTAACTTTTGAATGCATAGAGATATTCTCATTCGGTCTCTGACGTCTTTCTTTATATTTTATAATTAATTCACAAACTCAGTTTTATGTTAGTGTCGCGTCAAAATAAATTTACTGTAATTTACTTTTATTTTGCTCATTTCTTATTATTTGAAAAAGCAATATTAATTTGCCTTCTCGTGAGTTTTACATATAATAGCTTCAAAACAGGTAGGTAAAATTTTCAAACCACAGATAGTGGGTGTAGTTGGATCAAATGGGATCAAGTATATTTGGGAAGGTTGTTCAAAAACTCTAATTTTCAGAAACAATTCACATTTTCATAAGCAAATACAAGCCCTGAAAGTTATACTCTCCTAAACCTGACATTTATAGTCAATGTAGGCCTTTTTTAAAAACAATAAAAATATCCTTCATAGTCACAATATTGGAAATGGATGCATCGGATTACAAATAGCTATATTTTAATATGCTTTTTATTTCACTACGATTGCTTTAACACCATTTGAGATACACGCGCTCAAAGTCAGAAAAAAATTGTAAAAACGTGTATGAAAGACTGTATTTTGGGTTCCTCAACTTTGACCGATTACCACAAGGCTCCGGGTCAACTTCCAAAAAATTCCCGCCTGCTTCCGAGGTTTATAACTATTCTAAATCACATGCGAAGAGTTTTCAAAAAATATAGGCGCGACTTTTATGACTTTTGGCCGCGGTTCAGACGCGATCTCCCACTGTGCGTCAGGTGAAATCATAGGCTGGTCATAATAGACTGTTTGGGATTGAAAATAGAAGCGGGTACCGGCAGCACGCCTACTTTTCATAGTAAATATGAATTATTTAGAGAATTTCTTAGCGTCTAGAGAAGATGCAAAGCTTATTTCATGTTCCCCACGATAAAGCCAACTATTTTCCAAAAATGAACGTGGCCCCAACGCTGAGAACATAAATCACGATTGCAGAAAAAAGAGGTATAATAATCATCTTCTAATTTGGCCGGGGTATTCCTGTCATCAATGTGTCTCTGAAGGCAAAGTTCAGGAAAATCGGCTCACTGCCACGCCTACACTTATATTAAGAGTTTGTTGTGCAATTTTGAAGTTAAGATTTCATAACCACAAAATTTTGTGGTAGTATAGGACAAAAAATCACCCACAGATTATTAGGATCAAATAATGATCCACCATGACCGAACCACGGACCGAACCGAACCGATGAAGCATGACGAACCACCCACTGATTATTAGGATCACTATGGGTGATCACTATGGGTGTGGGCTTCGGTCAGACCGAAGTAAGCGTTCTTACTTGTTTATAAACATTTTCATGAAACCCAAGATTTATTATAGTTTTTTTTTCATTCACCGATTCTTAAGTAACTTTTACCGAAAAACAAAACTAATTGTAAAAAACAAAATGCGGTTTTTATTGCTCATTAGGCCAGGATTTTAGCCAACTTTAGACGTGAACACGCAAACGGTGCACGAAGGCACACCAGCACGTATAACAAAATAACAATCCACGCAGAAACACGGACCGTCACACACAAACACACACGCACACATCCAAAAGCCACAACCACACTTAAACGAGCTCACACACATATCGAGAGTTTTCATCAATCGGTTGATGAATGGATAAATTGTTGGGATGAATGAAAGGGGCATCGCAACAACAGTGTCTGATGGTTACAAGCAGTATATAAACAACAACAACAACAATAGCAACAGCAACAAAAATGCCTGAATAATTTAAGCTTTTGTTTCACTTATTATTGGCGTTTTTCATTGTTCTTGTTGTTATTATTGTTACATTCATTTAAGCGAGCAAATGATTCACCAACTGGATAAGAATTCCAAAACTTGATGAGATGAACTCATAAAACCTTATGAAAGAAACGTTGAAAGACGAACTCATAAAACCTTAAACTAATTAACTTGCAAGCCGAAACTTAGCGACAACAACAAAAATTAGGTGTTTTTTCGAAAACTATAGAAAACACAATATATTGGTAAAAGCTCAGAAAATCTTAAATGTTGTTAATTTTTCGTTGTGGTTTAGTTTGGCTGAGAGTTATCAAGCGACGCCATCGATCAGAAACAAGCGGCAACAAGCTCCAAAACCGACAACATTTTCTTAATAATTTGCGTAATTAAGACCCAAAAATCTCTCTTAGGTTAATCGATGCTTCTTTTGTTGCTATTGTTGTTGTTAGTCAACTATTGCTAACTCATACCAAAGTAAAGTCTCCTTTATCAGGAATAAAATTCTTAAAACACCCGGGCGGAAATGCTCGCTTCAGACGTACTCGTCGTAACGCGAGAAACAAGGATACGTAGGTAGGTATCCTTGTTTCTCGCGTTACGAGTACGTCTGAGGCGAGCATGCTGGAGGACTCTTAATGCAGGCTCATTTGGACCATTTGTTTATACCCTCAAAATTAAATTATTGCTTCGATGTATGAGAAACAATTTGAAAGAGACCCCATACGAAGACTCTCCCAAATTCCGAAAAAATTTGGTCAAATCAGCATTAGGTGACAGTGGTGACAGTGCACCTCGTAGCTATCTCCTGCAACAGTTCACACTTGTAGAAATAAATAGTGCAATTGAGAAATTTACACCATTAAGAAACATTTTCGCAACATTCAAAATTTTTGAAATTTTTTTATTTATTCCAAAGATTTCTTTAATTATTAATTACCGCAAATACTTTAGAATTAATTATTGCCAAACCTTATTACATAAGTTTTCTCCAAATTTCATTTGTCTTATAATTTTCCTTCAATTATCTTAACTAAAACTAATTTAAATATTTAAAATTAAGATTTAACTTTAATTTAAGTTTAATTTTAACATTTATTTTAATGTTTATAATTATGTCAAAACATGTAATTTCGTAATATATTACAACCAGTATAATAAATTGAAAATGTTGAGCATAATAAATGTTAACAGGAAATTAAATATAAAATTAAATTGTCAAAAAATGCTATTTTAATTAATTTAATGAATAAACACATTTTTTGTATATTTTCCTTGCTTGTTTTTCATTTTTATTTTTATATATTATCTCTCCCTTTTTAGTTTATTTATAATATATTATTTTCTTTTTCTTCGTGTATAATGTATTTTTTACGTAATGTATTTTTGTATATACGCCTACATATTTCCGCAAGCTACTGAGCAAAATTTATTCTGGTTATTCGCCTTTCTTTCGTAAATAACATCTACTTAGCAACTGTTAGTGTTATTGTTTCTCTTCGTTTATATATAAACGTAAATATAAATTATTGAATCACAGTTGATTAGGGCAAGTTTTATTCTGCCTTTTCATTAAATGAAACTGTGTTTACGTGTTTTTCGTAATTGATTAATTGTGTTGAAAACAAATGTTGAAAATAAAGAAAATTCAATATTTAAGGAAATACTTTTTTCAAACAATAATTTAAGGATTGTTTTCTAGATCTCTATTTATTGTTATTTTCTTGTTTTTATAAACCAACTACGTATTTCTTACGTTAAGTTACGTATCTTTTTCAACTTCACATCGGGAAAAGCGATTTTAAGTTAGAAACAAATAAAAATATGTAATAATTTAACAACTATCAGTAAGATTGAATTATTATTTATGTTTAACGCATACCCATAACAATAAAAAAGATTTAAAAACCAACAACCATCATATTCAACACATCTGGTATGAATGGTTCCGCGTGTGCAATATATTTTGTAAATTTTATAACGTTTATATTTTGTGTGTCATCTCTTATAAATGTTTATAGACCTATCTTCGCCGGATAGTATTTATTGTATTTGAATTCAGAAGCTTGATCAAGCGTGCTCGAAAGCATTAAATATTGGGCTATATGGATCAGGTTTTAGTGTTAGATCACAAATTCTTTTCCCCGTAAAAACATCATCGAATAATGCATGACTTTATGTGAATTATGTGAATATGACATAATCCACACTTTTCGCACACGATTCGTACCATAAGCGTTGAATATGATGGATGTTCGTTTTGAAATATTTCTTGTTATTTACTCATACATGCATTTATTAAATATAAAGAATAATTTCATCTTACTAATGGTTGTTAATTTATTACTTATTTTTATTTAATATAATTTATTTAATTGAAGTAGAAAAGATGTATATCATTAATATTAAAGTATTGATTTAAGAAATTCTCATTTCAAAAAAGAACTATTGGTTTTATTTTGGCACAATTGTATAGAATAAATAATTTATTTAATACCGTAAAATTGAAAACGTTACAAAACTATAAATAAAAAACAGAAAATAAAGACAAACTTAAAAATATATGAAATATTTTCTTGTATGGAAGAAAATAACTTGATAAAAACGTTGATAAAAAATAATTGAAGAAAAGTCAACAAATTAAACAGAATATTAAAGGGCAAGCAAAAATAACAAGTAAGAACGCTAACTTCAGCTTACAGTTTAACGGATTCACTTTTGAACACTAATAACCAAAATTAGTGCAAAATTAGTCAAAATTCCGAGAGATATTCTATGTGAAGAGTGACTTGAAAACGGGAATTTCAAGTTTATTTCATAGAAAGAGGGTGTGGCTCTGGTCCGATATTGACATTTTCCACTTAATTAGTGGTGACAGAAAATATTCATACCAAATTTCATATATTTCACGTGATTTTGAGCATGAAACTACTTTTCAAAAATTGCCACGCCTATTTTAATAGGCATAGGCATTTATTTTAACAGACGGAATAACATTGGTAATGTACCCTCATTTCTTCGGGAAACGCATGATAAGATTAATAATAAAATTAGAAAAAAAATTCGGATAACCAAACATAATGAATAACACCAAATTATTACAAATATTACGGAAATTAAAAAAAACAAAATAAAAATAATTAAACAAAAATAACAAAAAAAAAACTGAACAGAATAAAATAGAAAATGCAAAATTTTAAAAATAAAATTAAGAATAGAAATCAATAGAAACTAATGAAAACTAAATAAAGTTAGCGAATAAAAATAATGAACTGAAACGAAATTATCAGACAAATGACGAAAATACAATTAATTAATAAAAATTATGTTAAGTTAAAAATAAAATTAATAGTGAAATTAATGAAAAAATAAATAATTAATGAAAAAAATAAATATAAACAAAAATAATGAATAAAAATAGATTAATGACAAAGATATGCTGTTTCTGAAATACTGATCGTAATTGCAATTTTAAATTATTGCCTTAATCAAAAATGTGTGATTGTTGAAAAATGTTTCCAAGTTTAAATATTTAAATTAAAATTTTAATATTAATAAAGACAATAATTTAAAAGTATTCATTTTCCTTGGACTTCCATATATTTCGCAGCATACAAGAAATCTTTTAATATGATTATGATTAATTATTTATGATTTATTATTTTTTGGACGCCTAAAATATATTAACGAAAAATTACTTCAATTTAAGAATATCGAGCTGTTTCATTCAACTTATAAAATGTTATGTATATATTTATATAAAAATATGTTAAGCTATAAATAAAGATTTTTAACGTATTTTATAAACTTCTAAATTTTTTTTCTATAGAAGAATTTGAATGTAGAATTTATTTATAAATAATTTATTTATAAATTTAATAGTACGGCAAGACAATTTTAAAATATTTAATAATATTAATTTAGAACGAAATGCAAAAGAAGAAAGTTTCCCATTTTAAAGATTAAAAATTCATTTTACTGGTGTATAGTTTTTTAAATGAAAATAAGAAATTCTGTTCAATATTCAGAAACCCAACTATTATTTCAGAATAAAGCAGTCGAAAAAACTAATGATGTCGTTAATTTGTGTAGTAAACATAATGCTGGATGAACTGATTATTTACAAAAGATTTAGGCGCATATACAACGCCATGAATATAATTTTATGTTGATGATTTGAATAGAAATAACACTTTATAAGAATAATAAAATTTTATAAAAAGAATAATTATTTGAAGAATAATTTGGTTTTATAAAATTTTATAAAAAGGATAATTATTTGAAGAAAAATTTGATTTTATAAAACTAATAAAGTCTCATGAAAATAATAAGATTTTATAAAACAGATACCTTACGAAAGTAATAAAACATTGCATATAAGAGTTACTTAAAGGAATGACAAGAGTATTGCCCCTACTTATACAAACCTTCAGTAACAAGTTGTTTTCAATATTTTTAGAAATAAGTTTTATACATTTTGTACTTAAGTACTTAAGAGTGGCTACTAAGGGCTAATTTAATTACATCAATTGTCTTACATCTTAGAAATTGTCTTTATTTGATTGGTGATGGCACTATAAATAGTATGTCTTTTTTTGTATAAAAATATGTTAATTGCGCAAAGATTGTTTCAAGGATATTTCAATACGAGTGTTCTACATTGAGCTAAAAATGAGTGCGTTAATTCCCTTTATCAATTTTGGTCTTTAAAGTATCATTTGCAATAAATGCTTTTAATTCACTTCGTCTAGTTGTTGTTCACTTTTGCTTGTTTGAGGCACTTAAAATATTCGAAAATATTACCTTCTACTGCCAAATTTTGTTGTAACTTTTCCTTCGCCATCAAAATCGGGTACAAAATTTTGCTTTCGTAGCTAATCGTTTTCGTCGTTCGATTGGTTGGGTGGTGTCAATGCTGGCTGTAGTACCGCTAATCGTTGTTGTCATTGTCGCTGTCGTGGGCCCTACTGACGTCGCAGTCGCCATTGTCATCGCTGGTGTAATTGCCGTCATATTATTGGAAACCTCTATTTTTTTCTTTTGGTTATTGTATTTACCATTAAAACGATGAATTTTTTCGGGGCTTAAAAGAGATAAACGATTTGTTGTCGATTTACTGTGAGATGAATTCGCAGAAATTCTGTTGCTGTTGTTGTTGTTGCTGTTGCCGTTGCTGGTGGTGTTGCCACTGATAGCATAGTGCACTGTCGGATTATTGTTAGAACTGCTTGTGCGTTTAAAGAGCGGAACTGAAATTGTCAAAAAGATATCCGTTCAGATATCATTAAAATCTATTTGTGGTGATTGTTACTTGATCTTTACTTTATTTACGTTACTTGTTCGTTACGTATTGCTGTCAATATTGTGTATTTCTCTGCTTGGTTGTTTTATTATTTATGTTTGATTGTTTGTCTTTGCTTAAGTGTAAATCAGTTCGACTAATTCGACCGTGTATTTAACAGTTCAATTGTCTGCTTAACAGTTTAATGAATACAATTTGTTGTTTCGTTTGTTTGATATCTTGTTTGGTTATTGTTTTGCTTGTCTTTGTTGTTGCTTTAGATTGTTTCACGACTTGCTGGCTTTTTTCTCGTTAACTTATTATTTAGCCATTGTTCAGATTGCTATTCTATAATTTTAGATGGCTCTTTCTTTGTTTGGGAGAAATCCAAACATTATTACTCAGTATATTTCGATTCCTTTTTTTAGTTTAATCTCTTTGTTTTGGTTACACCAAAATGCCATTTACAATTACATTACATATAAAAGATTTAGGTCCAAACCGGCTACCACTAAAATATGAACCAAACCACTAAATAAAAATCGAACAATTCCAAAGATAAATTCGATAAAATGTACGTAATAAGGACCAGCCTAAATTCAGCAATTTATTATTTAAGAATAATTTAAAAATATCCTTACCTTGATTTACGCCCTGTTTGCTCGCCAGCTTTTTTATCTCATTGGCATTATTTTTGCTCGGTGATGTATTCACTTTATTTGGGGAAATGCGCCCATTTTTCACAGGACTATCTATTGAAGGAGCTACTGGTGATGGTTTTGTTTTACGCAAACTTAAGACACGGCTGGTGGTTTTGGCTGCTTCTCCTACTTTTCCAATGACCGCGATTTTCCCGGTATTGGAACGGTTCTTCTTGTTAGCAACATTTTGGCAATTTGTTGGCTGGCCAATAATCGACGGCAATGGGCTGTCACGTATCGTTGTCTCCTTGGTTTCGTGAAGATAACTCTTAAAAGTACTTTCCTTTGCAGAATTTGAAATTTTCTCTGAATAATTCTTCATGGCCTTCGGTAATACTTGCGTTGGAGAATTTGACGAAACGGGAGCCAAACTTTCCATGGATTCGGAATGTGGAGTGTAGTGCTCCACCGGTTTGGCAGATTCACGTCTTCCGAATATAGGCGTCTGATTAAGACGATAAGTCTGTGGAGCTCTGCTCTGTAACGTGTCACCAATACTACGATGAAACATTTTTAATTGTTGAGGAGGACTAGCGTAAGCCGCTTCTGTCGGATTAATTTTAAAAAACGTTTTCATAGAGTTCTGAGAATTTGAGAAATTCTTTCGGTTAGCCTCGTCCAAAGTTTCAAACTTGGTTTTACATAAATGGAGTTTGGCGCGTATATCATCGAGAGCGACTTTGTAGGATTTTTGCATAAACCTACGCAAAGGTCGTGGCGTGCTTGTAGGCGTAGCCTCATCTATCGTTACGTCGGGACATTTGTCACTTCTAGGTGCGACATCCTCACATAATTTCGTGTTAAGTTCCGAATCATTAAATGTTATTTCTCCCTTTGTCTGGGAATCTGTTTTCAATTCATCCGCGGTATAATTCACCTCGTGATAGTTTAATGAAGTGTCGCAACTAGAATCAAAATCTGAACAATTATTTAGATCCTTGACATTACTAAGTCTCAATTCATCCCCATGATTGACATGAAGAAGGAAGCCCTTTTCACCGTAAGGTCGACGACTCTTTTTGATGGCGCAGCCAGAACCCGCGTCGATATTATTCTCTAAACTCTGTCTAACCGCTTCCAGCACACGTTCGGTGGACCGCTCACTTTGCAAAAGTATTCCAGTTTCAGCGAGAGGATTACGTTGCTGAGCATCAATAAAGCGCTGACGACGACGTGCTCGAATGCTGTCACGGATTCGCTCGCCTGTAGGAGAAAAATCTTTGCCCAAATGTGGAGATTTTGGTATTCTTCCTGCAGATGGTTCCTTAGTGTCTGTGTTTTCCTTTTCTTCCCAGCCGTCAATTTTTTCGTGGCCCTCAGCTTGTTTTTTGGAAATTCCACTATTTATTGATGATTTCTCAAGCGTAGAAAACTTACACGAAACAATTTTCGGTGAAATGTTAGAATCTAATTTAAGCACATCCAAATCATCGCAACTTAAAGTAGATTTAGGTGTTAGAAGACCATCTGGAGTAGAAGTAATACTGGTTCCCGGAAAGTTTTCTATATCATAGATTAATTCTCTTGGGACCGGTTTGTCCATAAAGACATGAGTCATCAAACTCTCCAACCAGATCTCCAAAATATCGAAAGAAGGTCTAAAAAATAAATGAATTTAGAACGCATAATAGTCTAAAGGAAAGCCCGAATCTGCGCGGACGATTTGAAAAAAAAACTGAACATGAAAGAGGTCATTTGAGAATTTGTAAATAAATTTAAGAAACCTTTTATCGGGATTTAAATCACAGCATAAGAAGGCCACTTTGTAAAATGCCTCCGGGCACTGGCTGCAAAAATTTTCCCGGAAGACTTTTTTATTTAAACCAAAATCTGAGGTGCGTGGCAGAAAGTCCGGATCCGCCTGAACGCGTCCTATAATCTAAAAAGCACAAGTGGATTTATATCTAAAAAAACTGAGGGAGTCCAATAATCTCTCACATACCTCGCACAAAACAATCCCGAATGAGAAAACATCTACTTTCTCGTCATATTTAAATCCTTTCATCATCTCAGGTGCCATCCAATAGGGATTTCCCACAACTGTGTAACGCTGGCGGCGTTGGCGACTCTTACTCCGACCCAAAGTGCCACCGCCGCCACTACCATCACCACCTGGCGACGATGTACGGCTACTCCATTTGTCGGGGCAACTATATGCCGGCGAATTAATAATGCGTGCCAAGCCAAAATCTGCCACAATTACAGAACGATCCTCACGCACCAAACAATTCAATGAATTCAAGTCACGATGAATAATATTCATTGAGTGCAAGTAATTCATGCCACAAGCAATATCCTTGGCGAAAGACACACGTTGCGCCCAATGCAGCGGCAATCCCGAATCGTGTATAAGCTCTTTCAATGAGCCCCCTGCAATATATTCCGTTACCAAATGCAATTTTTTATCCTTGTAAAGGACACCGATAAATTTTAAGACGTTCTTGTGATTCAGCGAACGCAAAACAGCGACTTCTTTTAAAAAATTACGCTGTGCTTCTTCATCAACACGGTACAGCTCTTTCAAAACCATTACTTCCTTAGTTAAACGATGAGTAACTTTAAAGACTTGTCCAAAGAATCCCTTACCCAACAGCTCACCCAAAACGAGATCATTCGCACGAAAAATACGTTGAGGCTTCGGTTCAACTCGAAACGACTTCGTACGTGACAAATCGTAAACGTGAGGGTTCTGCAATTGTTGCTCATCTAAGAGTTTCGACATGCTGGAGCAACGTTCCTTATCCTTGAGTGTGTTGGCAGAAGGCGGAGTGGTAACCATTAGGTTCAGGTTTTTATTTTTACGTAATTGACGAGTTTTTGTCCCACTAATATAACCCTCATCCTTGCGTTTAAATAGACGTCGCTCCTTCTCCAATTTGTTGGTGCACGACCCGGTTGGTGAATTAGCGGTGAAATAATTGTTTGATTTTTCAGACTGATTTAATGATCTAACTTCCACACTTGATGCCGACGTGGCTAAAGGCGGTGGGTAGGCCGGTTCCGATCGTGGTATATCAGCCTGAGAGCAGCTACGACATACTTGCAAAGGGTCGTGCTCAACCGTCAGCTGAAGATTTTTTTCGCTGCTTCGTATAAGTTTATCGATGTGTTCAATGGATGAATCTGAGACTGGTGTCCCGTTTACCTCCAGAATACGGTCACCGATATGAAGATTAGCGAGATTTACATCGATTCTTTGAAGTGAACGGAAAGAAAATACGTAAATTTTTGAAGAAAATGGAAATAGGAGTAGCTTGAAAAGGCACAAGAGTTAAGTGTTATCGATACCAAACAGTTAGTTACCTATAGGACCCACAACACTGATCGATGATCGATGTTATAAAGGAGAAGACGTATTTTCCCATTCGGCCATAAATTCTACAAATGAATCTTAAGGGAATGAGGTGTATTAGTTGATTAGAGGCCGCATTTAATGCTATTGTAGTTAGTTTTTTTTCAAGCGAACATCTAGGAAAGCGCTAGAGATATTATTTGTAAGGTACTAACTCAGATATTCGCACAGCGGGACAGCTATTATTGGCATCTAGACGAGCCGTATTGGAGGACGGTGAACAAGCAGCAGCTGAGTCGGGTTGCTGAGCTACATGCAATGCTTCGCAAGATCGCTGCTCTAGACTCACGTTATCCACCGACAATCGTAAGCCGGGTGTGGCGTCTTTCGGTATCTCTACCAGACGTATGGAATGTAAAGGCTTGCTGCTGATCACTAATGATGCATCATTCCTATGCTTATGTGGCTCCTGTATCTCTTTCTTGTAACAATTACCGCAGTATAATTTAGAACGCTCTACCAAAGCATAGGAGTCGCCATCACCAATAAATGTGGTACAGGCGCTACAGCAAAAGCATTCAGGATGAAATTTATGCTCACCGGCCACCATGACTGGCCCCGTAATTACACTACTACACTGCTGACAGGATTCGCCAAATTTGCGCCAATAATCATCTTTACAGAACAGTAGACCTCCCTTCTCGAAATACCAATTGTGTAAATGATGATCGCACACCGAGCAACGGAAACAGTCGCTGTGCCATTCCTGACCCAAGGCTACAACAAACTCCTCACGATTCAAGTGCAGTGAATTCAAACAACCGGCGCAATTAATACGTCTCCAAGACAGCGCCGTTGTTTTTGCTGGATTTGTTGGTGTTTTTGATACGATGGCATCATCAACATATATATCGGAATGTTTTCGTGGTAAACGCAGCAGCGACGTCGCAGACGTCGTTGGAATGTGATCTGAAAACAAAAAGTTTGTTTTCACTGGCCTAAAAAATTTCAACCAGAATCGTTGTTGTTGCTGTTTCTTTTCTTTACTCGATTGTTTGCAATAGGCAAAAGTAAAACAAAAACAAAGGAGCAAAGAAAAGCAGGGATGAGAGTGCAAATAAATTGACCATGAGGCTCCACAACAATGAATCACAGCTGCGGACGCCAGAATAGAGCAGCTGTGTACAATCAACGCTACTGAAGATAAATCCATTTCTACATATCAAAATAAATATAACAAAATAAATCTGTTAAATGTGAGTGATCACAGCAATTCTCAAAACCTATCGCAATTTATCTACTTCGCACAAAAAACACAATTTTTCGAAGCTCAGCTCGAGAAAAACCCACGCAAAATTTTCATAATTTTTTAGTTCGTTTCAAACTTGTGTTCATTTGTTGTCAAGATTTTAACACTTTTTAAACTCTTGCGTACTTTTCACAAGAAATCTTGATGATTATTTACCGGAATTATTATAATTCTCCATTTTAGACGCTACATTATTCCGTTTTTCTTCCAATTACGATACTATTTCATATTTCTTCAGGCACATTCACAATGACTATATATTTTGATTGTAGGTTTTAGTTGGGGGCCAGCATTTTTATTGTATAAAACACAGGGTGACATATAAGATACGTTTTACTATCACCACAAAGAATGGAACGCTTAACTAGGTTGCAACACTGGTTGTAACGATATCGACAAAAATGTCTATTATATTAATGAGAGATAATAAAAATATTGTTCAACGGTGTAGCTACTGTCCTGATATATCTGTTGGTTAGAGAGGAGTAATGTTATATTCACCTAATGTTTAAACGTTTCTAAATCTAAGATGCCGGAGGTCTTACGTTAGAAGTGTATGGACAATTTGAATTTTATGTGGGTATACTTCAACATTATACTTAAAAATTCAACTCAATGCTGTATTCTGATAACATCCAATTGTAATTGTAATTTAATTTTTCACTCAATAATTTTAGCGCGCTGTATTGTGTTATATTGTTCAATAATAAATTCCCAATAATTCACCTGTTGCCTACAAAAAAACATATCAAACAAGAAAAATGCTATTTGTGAGCCACACATGGCTCACCCTGTACTATGTCTCCCTCAGTGATAATAAGATAGGATACTCGCAATGAATTATGCGCATCTTTGGCAAAGGTAAAGCGATAGGACACTCGTTGCTGTAAATCAGAAATTCTTTATAATCGCTGCTTTTTAGAGTTTGTTGAATTTACGGATACAATGTGTAAGAACTAGTTCGATGTTGTACTTGTTGACTGTGCGTTTCCTAACGAGTATAACGTTATGTTTGTTTTCGAGCGTGTTGAAAACATTTTACCCAGTTTCTATTTCTATATAATTTCCCGCAAACCTAAACAATAGTGGTGGGATTTGTTTTAAGAAAATCATTGGGGAATGCAAAGATGGATGAACCTCCCAAATCAATGTGAAATATATACTTATCAAAATCTCAAAGGAAATTATGATCTGTGTAACTGATTTTTAATATCAAGACACCACCAAATTTATTACAGTGAAATATAATCACCCGAGTATCGTTTTATTCCGAGTATGTAAATTGTAATGTGGTTTCTCGTTTATTATAATGAAATAATGAAATAAATGCAAGAAATAAAATTTCAATGCTCAATGAATTCACACAATATTTCTATCACTTTTCACCTAAAAGCCCCTTAGCATCGATACCAGTGCAAAAACGCACGCTGTTTGCGTGGCCTGACAAATTTCTCGTGAAACTTGTACCTTTTTGTGAATTTAGGCCATAAATGTGGATTAATGCGAGTGACCTATCTCTCTATCTCTGGTATTATCAATTGTACGGATAACCAAGAATAACAAGAATAACCAAGAATATCCAGTTATCGAGATATCCGAGAATGTCAACGGCGGGGACCCCTAGCGTTCGAGTTCAAAAGAATTTACTAAAAAGATCGAAATATTGGCTTGAAGGAATCAAAATCCGTTAACGCGTGTGATTTGGGTTTCTAGTTTAATGGAAACGACAATTAAAACTTCCATTGCGTTTTATTTGCATACTAAAAGCTGGTCTACTTGAGTAGACGACAAATGATGTAAAATTATTACATAACTTGATCCTTTCTTATTTTACATACGCATATATATAAATGAATTTAGTTTTGTTACACATTAACACACAATAATATATTAGCTTACACATTGATTTCACTAATACTTGGAAAATTCTAAATAATGGTTTTTTTATTATTTTCAGGAATATTTCAAGTTTTTGTAATTACGAAGTTTTCGGATGGGTTTCTCAAACTTTGACGAACAATAAACTACTTTAATTATGCTTATATAAATCCTTTCTCTTCTTCCCGTATTTAAGTATGTATATGTTACATAATTTGTAATTATATTCTTAAAATTTGTTTCTGCGATTTTTTAATTTATTGCCACAAAATTTGAATTTTCTGTTCTGTTAAATTGTAATTTGAATGTTTTCGTTTACGATAATTTTTTTAATTAACTGTCGTTTATAAAAATTCTTACATTTTTTGAATTATTAACAAAATTTGCGATTTAATACATTTATGCAATACATCATATTATGACATTTCGCTTTACTTATATTTATTTAATACATTTTTTGCTCCTAATTTTAATGTTTATGTTTTTTGCTACTATTTTTGTAAGGTTAATGTTGTTGCATCTCGATAAATATTAGATTAGATTCAACTGGTTTTTTGTTGTTATTGTTATTGTAGTTTGCTTTTTTTGATTCTATGTAGTAATTATATTAAATATATTGTATATGCCAAAAAATCATAATTCTAAAATATTAAGTAGTAGAATTATCCACTGGTTAAGCCTAAATCTTAGATTTCTAAAGCTATTTTATTTACCGTTACAATAGTAATCGTTAATAATAGTTCAATATTATTATAATTAATTCGTTATTAATATTTAAAAAATATTTTCATTCTTTCGTTATAACTTTAGTTATTCTTCATATACGAATATTATATTTTTATTTATATTCTATATAAGTTCATCGATTACATGATTTTATTAATAAAAGTTGATTACTTTCGTTATTTGAATTTCCAATTTACGATATTTATCTTAGTTTCCCTCAAACTTTTTTTAATAAGGAACAACTAGTTAACGGCAAATACTAAAACGTACAATGTAATGCTCTAAAATAGTTACTGTTTCTTATTTTGTAATCGAAATTGAAAGATTGCATTCATAAGTTAATGCTTAATTTTTATATCAAACACTATTTCTATTAAAATTTTTAATAATCATGATATATTTACACGTACACGAAAGTCTATGCAATTTATTCACACTAAATACAATACAAATATTATACGATATTTCATAGCGGTCAAAATTTTTAGTATTCTGCTTCGAACTCAATACAAAATTTGCAAAAAACTTATGTAAAAGTTGACAAATGGTTAATAATTTCGGCAAATTTTCTAATTACGTTTTATAAGTCCTTTGTCTCACCCTATAGTTCGCCTCAATTTCTAGCAAGACACCGAGTGTGAAAAGTACGCTTGTCACTCAAATTGACTCTAGTTACGTATTGCTATCTGTCACAAATGGTTGGCTGTCATATAACTACCACAAATTACGAGCACTACCACAAAATTGTCATGTCGCGAAGGACCATCTGTCACAAATTGCTACCTGTCACAAGTCTTGTCTGCTACAAATTGTTATCACTGTGTTGTTGTTGTTAAAAAGTGTTACCATGTAACCAAATGTGTTCTAAAATTTTTTTGTGGTAAGTTGTTTAATTTTTTTCTTTTGTAAGTACAATTATTACAAGTTATTTTTACAAATTTTGTTTTTTACTGTTCCATTACTAAATTGTTTTTGGATGTCGATTTTTATTCGAAATTGTTTTCCAAATACGACAATCCCGACGACAAATTTCTGATTTTCGGAGCGTTTTGCGCTACACGATCCCGCGGTATTGTGATCGGTCGATATAGACCACATTTTATCCAGATATGTTCAAAACATCCCTCAAATTACAAAAACAAAAAACTAATTCCAAAAATAACAAACCATTTTTAATTTGCTCCCTTCGCAAAGAACCCGTCCGAAACTTTTGCGCTACTCTGCCGATGGGCGACAAAATAGTATCTATTTGTGTCAGATTCACCCAATCAAAAGTATTTTAAAGTTCTCCTCACTTTCTTGGAGTAGAAGTGGCATTAAGACTCCCTCTCCTTCTTCACCTTAACTTCTTCGCCTAGTATGGTCGTAATTTCGCCTTGCATAAATGCCCATGGTATGGTTGAATTAGCCAACGGACAACGATCTCCGCTGGGACAATATACCTCGTTACCAAGACCCTGATGTTAAGAGAAAATTATGGAATTTATGTCATGCAAATTATTTAAAACTCCATATAAACCTACATTTTGCCGTTTGATACTCTCTCGACTACACGGGAAGCAGAATTTATGATGATTTACAGAAGGACACTGTACGAAATGGGTATCCTCGAGACGTTCTTGACAAAGCGTGCACTTTAATGTGGTATTCTGAGCACCCGGTGCTGTACCAGCTCCAGCTGGGTTCTGATTGGCGCCCATACCTCCGGGTTGTGTACCATTTGCACTGCTACCACTGGGTCCGTTTATAGCATCAGGACCGTTCGATCCAGGTGGCAAAGGGCCTCCAGCTACGCCAGCACCGCTACTGACACTAACTGAGCCACCGCCTGGGCCAACCTGAGGACCATTCTGGGCCTGATTTGATTGGACCTCTGAACTAGTGACTGTAGTACTGGAAACATGACGGGATCCAGATGAACGTCGGCCAGATGATGAACCAGCTGCAACGAGGTAATTAAAAAAGAGAAAGATTGAGACTTTTACAATTTTTTCGTTATTGATTAACTATTGATTACTCTCACTAGTTACTGATTAACTAACTGACTGGCTGACTGACATTAAATTGACAAACAATTTGACTACTAGATTTTTGTGGACAGATGACTTAACTAGACGACTAATGGTGCTGTATCGCTGTCTCGTAAGTTACATACCAGAACTGTTTGGAGAATGTTGACTACCGCGTGAAGCTGTGCGTGGCGGCGGTGGGCCTGGTGGACTGGGTCCGTTGCGTGGACTGCCCGGCGGCAATGTCTCTGTAATTGACATTAGATTAGCCATCGGACTTTGAGCTAATTGTGTGACTGAACAGGCGGTTGATAATTGTGGCAGAGGTGGTGGAACAATTGACTGTGGCGGTGGAGGTTGTGATGTTGGTAAGGCTGGAGGTGTCGAATTGCCCAGCGATACGGCCGGATGTGGCATTGTTGGATAAACTATAAGATCCCACAACAGGAAGGGAAAAATGAAACATAAATATTTTGAAAAGTAAAAAATAAAGAAATAACAGTTCGGAATTTACGCAAAAAATTATCAACCAAATGTGGGCTATCGAATTATTCGACCATTTTAACTAATAAATATGAAGATCATACATATATAAAGCAAATCAAATAGATATTGACGGGACCGTTGTCGCATTGACAAAGACGTGGTTGGCCGAAAACCTTGCTAGCCTCTTAGGTACTAAACACGACTAATTTATATGGGGATTCTTACGTATTAAAAAAAAGTAATTAAAATTTTTCGCTTGCAAAATTGTTTTTATTTTTTAAGTAAATTATCGTTCATTAAATGATACAATTATTATTTACAAAATTCGCTGCCGATTTGCAATTTTAAATATCAGAAGTCATTTAGTTGTCAATATAAGATCAATATAAAATAAATGAGATTAGGGCTGCTTAAGTTCACCCTGTAGTGGGATATTATTTATATATTGCCATTTACAAAGGGTAATCCCGAAACATAACTCTTTAACTAGAGCATAAAAGGACTCAAAACCGTTATAATTAAAAAAAGTTACGCTTTAAATATTAATTTAACTCAACAAATTAATTAATCTGTATTAATGTTTGCGTTTACATAAATCAATTTCTGTCTATGAATATATATCGCCACTTATTTTAATCAAAACTACGCAAGTCTTTACGAAATCATAAGATATATGAATAAGTGAAATTCGTCATAGGTCAGAATTTTTGCGCTTCCATGAAACAAAAATTAACTCGAAATTATAGAAAAATTAAAATATACTACTGTAAGAATAATTTACGAGTAATAGAGAGAACCGGTTTTAATTCAGACAATTGAATTTGCCTTCTGTGTATGAGATATATTATATATTTATGCAAGTACATAACGAGGCACATATAAGTGAAACGATTTGCTACTAATTAGTACTCATATCACTCTACATGTGCCATTTCGGAAATTGCTTTAATGTGGTTACGACAGCAACAACAAAGCCGCCAACAACACTAAGAGAACGCTCACCCAACGCCGACAGCAGAAATAAAAGTCAAAACATCTGCTACAAACCACCGCTCGCCTTCCAAATGAGATTCCTTGCGTTCTATAAACAAAGCGATCACATCGTGACACAGCACCACATCGCATCCTATCGCACCCCGACCCCTTCACCAGTTTTATTAATAAAAAGTGATTATAGCTACCATTCTCCATCTCTTTCTCTCAATCTATTTCTCTTTTTCCATCTCTCACGCGGATTCAACTGTGCTTCCAATGGGCTTTTTTTAGAATTGAATTGTTGTTAAGTCAACGTTTACGGAATGTATTCGTTCAACGAGAAAGAGGGCATAATGTTTTCATTCAATTATTATCAATGCATACGTCATTTTTGTAATAGTGTTGGAGAGTTGTGTATGCATTGGCTTTACTAATTGTGTAAAGTAAGCTAGAGGTTATGCAAAAGTGTGTGTGTATGCGGTGTGTTGTGTATGCGCGTGTGTGTATAGCTGAGATTGTTTCCGCAAGTGTATTCGTTTGATGGTGGGGTAGTCTTCTTCGTAAATTGTGACGTTGAAAATGGAAATGAGTAAAAGGCATCGCAAGCCGCATATTGTTGCTGCATTACTGACAGTTTATTAAAGTTATCTTTCGCACACATGAAGTTGGGACACATACTCTCACACATATTCCCATATGCACAAAAATTAATTTCACGAACATGCAATCTTTTCATGCCGAAATCGCATGAGCACCGTGCTCTTGAATGGTTAGATTAATGGAACGTTTATAATTGGCTGACCAGTCCTCATAAATACCCGCCGCATAAATACGATATAAATATCGTATAGAAAAGGTTGAATAACGTTACTGAAAATGTTCGGATGAAGTTAAAGAACGAAATGTATATTATATTTCTGAATTCAAATAATAAATATTTTAGCTACTTTTGCTTTCATAACATTAGTTTTTGTTTATTTACTCCTCTCTACCCACCACCCAGTTTCTTCCACTACTTTGGCTACTTTTCCTAATTCCATCATCTCACCTTCTCCGCTAAAACTTTCCTTAAATAAGAATTATAATGACATTTGTACAGCTTCTGTTTTACAATGAAGTAGAAAATTATAGTAATGAGAGCAATTGGAAGAAGAAGGCGATAATAAATGGGTAGGAATGAATACAAAACACCGAGGCATTCGGTTATTTATAGCGATCATTTGTTTATAAATTCAAATTGCGAATCCATCTGACGGACGCACGTACAAACGACGTATGAATGTACGAGCACAAACTGTTATAAGCTGGCAATGCCAACCAACAACCAAAAGAGCTTCAAACAGAACACACACAGCACGGTGTAGTACGATAAGTGAACGTGTCTAGACTTCAGAATTTCAAAGCTGTGCTAATGGCTTGCCTTTATCGACGAGCAAGTGTATATGCTCAGCGTACTCATTGTGAATGTCAATTACGTATATATTTGTATTCATAAAATAAATATTGCATATAGTCTTTATTGACGTTGGCTTCACGATGAATTTTGTGCGTGATCATCAAAATAAAAATCATCATAACTCAAAAATTATAATTGAAAAACTCAGTTGAAACATAATACAAATATTTAAGACATGAAAATAATAAAATCAGTTTTCTACTGATTGTTAATTGTTTGCAACAAAACATTGAAAATACGCTTGATTTTTCAAAAAATATATTTTTTTCTTTAATGTTTGCTCCACTCTTCGCTCTAGTAGGGTTTCAAGGCTCCGTTAATCTTGACGATTATTTGTTATTAAATAATTAAGGCTTATCTATTTGATTATCATTTAATTAGTTTTTATCTAATTAATTAAGAAATATGTAAACAACTGTTTTAATGAATTCATTTCTTTTCCTATCACTAAATAAACAAAGTGTTCAACTAGCAGATAGCAAAATTATCTTAGAGATAATATAACTTTCTAGTTCATTTCATTGTTTATTTATATAGAGATCAATTAAATTATTGTACTATCTGTCGTTTTCAAATAAAAGAACAAAAATGCATACTTTGAGAATATTTCTATGACTTTCAATTGTTTTTTTGCTTCAATCTAGGATCTACTTCGCATTAAAATACTGTAACTGATAAGCGAAAAAATATCATCAGGTTCAGATTACGGCTTTAACGAAAGCCCCACCATAATCGCTCAAGACTTCCAGAAAAAACAACCGCACCGCGATAAGCTTAATCAGTCAAAGTTTTCATCCATAGTCGTAGTCGCTGATAAGATAAACAAAATGGTATAATATAAATAATGAGAATTGCGAGACAGTGACAACAGAGACTACATACCATCACGCATAACATTTGTGGTTTCTTATCACAGTCGTTGGAATTGTATACTTTCTTATCTCAACGGAATAATATTTAAAATAACATGAAATCGACATCAATTGAATGCAGTATTCATTTGTTATACAATTTTTTCCACTGCTTACAAATTTAATAAACATTACTGAATTTCTTTGCATTCTATACAACGAGAATACAGGGTAACATTCAATTCCTACAAATTCGGACAAAAAATCACCGGCTCGTCGTAAACTTCTGGGGACAGAATAATAGCTTGTGTGTCTTCATTTTGTAGAATGTTTAGTTTTCAGCAAAGAAAGGGATGTTTTAGATTGCTAGTTGTTTTTCTTCAACTAAAATCAACTAAAAATATAATCATATTCAGCGTAGTCTGATCCACTGCAAATATCTCAAAACTATGCAAAACAATAAATTTTTCTTCAAAACATATATGACAACACTTTTAATCTAGATCTCGAAAAATATGCTGTTACTTTAAATAGATTGTTACATAAGCTTTTGATTATAAAAAAAGAAGTAGCTTATTTCTTCCTGTTCTTTGATGTGAATTAAAAATTAGCAATTTTGATCATATTATAATGATCTGATTATAGAAATGGAAGCAACCTACTTCTTGGATTGAAGACTATGTCTATGTTTTTCTTTAGTACATCACAACCAAAATGAGAGTATCATAAAGCTCGCGCTGATAACTGATAGTCTTTTGATTTCTTTTATTTCAGGCGATAACTTAACCTTTTTGTCGGGCTGGTTGTGACTCTTTTCAAACAGTAATAGGGTCCAAGGGAGGAAATTATATTTTATATTGATCGTATTTATTTCATTTTCACAGCGATAAGACAGAAGCAACGTTCACGGCATGTCATGGAATATTTAATGAAGATTATTTTTAAATCAAAGAGAACATTGTATTTAGTATATTAAAATAGTATCTGTCAACGACACCGTAATCTATTTATATTAAATCTGTATAAAGTACAACAGCTTTAAATGGTAGACGGTATAGGAGGGCTTATGTAAGGCATCGATAACTAGGTACAGTAGGAGAATGTTTTCATTATAATTGCAAGAATGAGACTTTATTAATAGACTGGGCAGGAAGGCGAAGCACAATTCTTTAGTATTATTTCATTCAACTAAGGTTGAAGGAACTTCTTTAGAAGCAATTATTTTTATGGCTTCTGGAGAATAATTAAATAATTATGCTTTTATTTTAAAGGAATCAGTTTTTCTTAGGCTTAAAAGAGAACGCGCGAAAAAACCTATTAAGTCGTCTCCCCCTAAAAGTTGGTTCATACAAATAATTTTTAGGGCGAGAAATAAGGAACAGATTTTGATATTTGAGGACATATTGTGTCACATATGCAAACTACTTCTTTTCGACGCACACAAACAAACACTCGATGCGACGTAATGTACGAAAGCAACGGTAAATTCGAGAAAAACTGTCCCGTAAATGACAACCAGTGTAAGTCAGCGTAAGAGCTGCCAACTTCGAAATGGTTTACAAACAATTTTGCAAACCGGTTTTTCCTGCCAAGCAAAATATATATAATGAAAACTTGTTTTTCGCTGCCTTTGAATAATTTCATTTTTAGGCGTTTTTTGAAACGTCTGTCGTACGAGCTAGGTTTGTATTTATTGTTATTATTGTTGTTGCTGCTTTCGTTAATGTAGTCATTGGTATTATTCCATTGTTAATTGCTGGAGTGTGTGCGTGTCTTTTCATTGCCGCTTGGACGACGGTGACAGCACCGGTTTTGTTGCATTTTTTCCTTTTTATAGATTTCGTATTGTCGCTCGTGATATATCCATCGCCAAAGTCAACAATAGATTCACCACCACCACATGGAAACTGGTGAATTAATGCTCTTATGGTTGGCTGATACATGTTCCTCACTTTTTTCGTGTTCTTGTTTTTGACTGATATTGCATTTGATTCTGATTAATTTTCACGTATAATAATTTCGATTTTCATTATTGTCATTATTGTTATTATGAACGCTAGTGTATTGTTGTTGATTTATTTCAATAGCGTTTTCTTTTTTAGACTTTCCATTGTTTAAGGTTGTGACGACCAGAAATAAAATGACTGCTTCCTCTTAAATTTACAGGAAAATAATTTCTCTATCTCTCCCTCCCTATAAAGATATATCTTTTTCTTTTTCCTTCTTTTGGAGTAAGTTTTCTTAACAATGAGTTTTCCACTGTCGACGATTTCTTTCATGGCTTTTTCGGCCTTTTTAAAGCTGACATTTTAGTTTACCAAAGCTGTCTGAACGGCTTTATAACTTCAGATGTCTCTTCAGGTTTGGTTCGGTGGGAAACCGGTTTCGGGTTTCCATCTCTAATATTTTTGTTTTCATTCTCAACGTTCAAAAATCTTCCTAAATTTGCAAATTTATTAACGCTCGCTAAATTGCTAAGATTTCGACGTTGAGCACTTTAACCAAATCTTTAACCGTAATCTTTTGACGCTTTGTCTTTCATGTTGTTATTGGTGCTATTACGAGTGTTGTAATTTGTTTGGTGGTTATTGCCGTTATTTCATTAACCTTGTTATTTGACTTATTGACGTCGTTGTTATCACGTCGTACCGCTATCGCATGTCCGTCGTAGCGTCATTGGCGTCGTCTGTTTTTAATGAAGGCGACGTATTTCTAAGAGTTTATTGTTGTTGTTCCATTCTCTTAAAGGACTACAATTTTTTGGAAAAATTGTCGCGTTTGCTTTTGATTTTGCCTTTGCTTTTTACTTGATCAGTGTTATTACGTATTAGAGTGTCGCTTTTTACTATTTTACTCGATCTTATTTTTTGTTTATTCTTTAAAGTGTATGTATAAGTTTTAGTCTCGTCTTCGTAATGATTTTTGCCGTCGTTGTTTGTGTGTCGTTGCGACCGTAGATGTGCGATGCGGAGGTCGTTGTAGTCTTGGTCTTGCTCGCTGGCATTTTAGTTATTCCGTAGTCGACATCGTCATTGCCATCGTCACTACTATAGTCGTCATCGTCGTCATTACTGCTGCCAATGCCTTCAAGAGCATTCACGTGAATTGAATGAAACAAATCACAAAAAAGCAAACGGAATGGACTTAACGTAATATTATATGTTGTTATTAGAGTAATAGTATTATATACACAATTAAATACATATACACAGGATTTAAATATATACAAAAATGTGTGTATTTAGAATTTTTATAGATTTTACTTTTATTTTTTAAGTATTCATTATTATATATACGTGTATCTCAAAGCATGCGCCTATGAATTTTCCATTTTCTGATGAATATAACATAAACACCCTTTTCAATATAAATATAGAAGATATATATCTGCCTGTAGACATAATCGCACAGGGTACGTTTATATACATATCACACTGTTCAAGCAGATATATATTTACCGGCCTCTGTGTAAACGTATATACGTATATACTTTAGATCAAATACGATATTTTAGTATCGTTCGTAACGTTTCTTTTCGATGCGATGGCGCAATGCATGAATACTGATCAGCAAGCAGCAAGAGTTCTTATTTTTTGTTAAACACGCAGTTATGCCATCTTCACCTCCCGTCATCCCCCACGCAAACGTCAGCTCTACCGCATCTATCACCCGCCTCTGCTGTCAAAAACACGACTACTTTTATCCGGCACGTATCATTCATCCAACCCTTCAGTGCCCTTCGACACCGTTGTTAGCTAAGAGTCAAGACAAGATTCTCCCCGCTATCCGTCTACCCACTGCCAACCCAGCACGCCCCCTTCCATTTGCAGAAATTGTAGAATGAAAACGTAATCGAAGCATAGGAAAATTCGTTCAAGCACAATAAGGAGGAGAGAGGTGGCAGGTGGCACCCTCTCTGAATCTGAATTTCATCATGAACAACGATGAATATGACGATTACGACAGCGACGACGTAGACGACATCGATCGGTCGCTTTTAGGAAGCCATACCTACGACGCAGCGACGTATTACATCAATGTACTAAATTACGTAGTACGGATTTCTTTATAGGTATATTATATGTATACTATATACATATATATTTCTAAATATACGCGCGTATACGCTATAGAATAAGGAATCTGTTTTTATAATCGTGTATCTTATTATTATTCTGATCATCAGCCACATACCCTGTAGCAGTCTTTATGAAGGGGCACCAATCTTCACGAAAATATTGACGATTCATAGATGACATTTCCGCAGACGTGCGGAAAAAATTCGTGATAAATCATGATTTCGGTATCATATTGTTTTATTGAATACTAAAAGCTGCACGCGTTTCATCAAAATTTGTTTTCTTAATTTTAAAAGTAGTTTTGATTTTTTAAAAGCAATAGTGAGAAAACTAATCAGAAATTCTCTTTTGCAAATTAGTTTCGTTCGTTGCAATAACTCTCTTCCCAAGATGTCTAGCCTCTTAAATATCGTACTACTAATTTAGAATGGTCACTTGTATAAAAACGAGGTCATATTTTCTAAAGGCATAAATCACATATCTTCATCGCTGAATCATACGTGATTAATCATGAATGAATTTACTTTCTGTTTTGTCGTGCGTGTGGCATGGAGTGTTGCTGAGACAGGGTTATTGTCTTTTTCTCCGCCGAATCTCGCCAACGGCTTCATAATTTTCCTTGCTTTCAAAAGACAAATATTTCTTTCGCCCCTTTCTCTTCGGCAGCGTTCATCCTCAACATCATATAAGCGACCATCATCTACGACGACGAAGTCGTTGTCGCAGTTGTTACTGCTGTTCCCATTGTCGTTGCAATAGTCAAACTGAAAACAAGTTTAATGACGATAAAAATTCACGAACTTGTTGTGAACTTAAAAAACGGCGCAACTGAATCAACTCAGCATTTTTGAACCCAGCCAGTCAGTCAGCCAGCCAACCAGTTGTAGCAGCATATTGTACCGCATACCTACTACTCCATACACAAATAAACACACACACGCACACAAGCATACATATTCCCATATATATTCTCTACATATGTAAATCAACAAACCACCGCCAAACCGGACCGAACCGACCAGGCCACGAATGATTTTTGCACGTCTGTGAGCTGAAGTGCGCATGACACTTTCGTCTCGTCTTCCAGCAAGGATGTATAATTATTATTATTATCATCATCATCACTATCGCTATTATCAAGAACAAAATCAATTTAAAAAAGCGATGAAAGCTGAACTCTATTTTATTCGCACCGTGGAATAGGTTTAAAAATGTTTGTTCAAACGGAGGTCATTAAAACCGGTCGATGATGTCAGGGAGAGAGAGAATAAACGAAGGAAAGATACTAAGAGCAATTAGTTAGAGGCAATTCATTAAATGAACAGAAATAAAACCCAAAATGACGTTGGGGCACGCTTTTGAACTATTCGAGGAAATAAATTCAATGATTTTTAGACATGACTAAAGCAAAACTCACGAATATCTCGTTTCAACATTAAAATTGATCATCTTGAACGTGCCCAAAATGAATTTTTTTTTTAAAATGTAAATAACAAATGACTCAGTTTTAAAATTTCAAAATATTCAAAAAAATATTTGTTATTAAATTTTACCTAATTTTTCTAGAATTTTGTTAGAACAAAACAGTGTTATCTTTTAAGCTCATATTGTTATTAGAAATAAAGTCTTTTCATTAAAACGACACGTTATCAAATGATAACGTGGCAAAATGTTAGTCTTAACTTATCTTTAAATTTATCATATCATTATTAAACACTCTTTCCAAAAATTGATAATAAAAAAAATATTCACTTTATTTCAATTTGCTGCGGCCGTCAAAGCATTTATTGTAACATTTGTTGATAACAGCTGATAACAGTTTAAGAATTGATAAATACGAGCAATTTTTCATAACTGTCTGTTAATCTCAATAATTTATTTGATATTCATCACCAAAATGTTTAGAAGAAATATTTAAGCATTTATTTCCAAAAACTTTACTTTAGAACAATTAGAAATATTTGGAATAATTAGTTTCCTGGAGTTTTAAATTGATAAGAAAAATCGAAAATTTCTAAATAAAATAATGAGTACAAAGGTTAATTTGATTAGGCTTTTAATTATTATAGAATGGGATGATTATTTTAGGCACATTAAAATTTAATACAAATTCTTTATTTGAACTAAAATTGCTAAAGAACGACAAGTTAGAAGCATTCGAACCAACTTTTTAATAAATATCAATTTTTTACTGGTTCTACCCAAAGCAGTAAAATATTAATAATCCTCAGTGAAAGTAAGAGCAATCATAAACAAAATAAATAAATCATTGTCAGTAAAGTGATAACGATACCCGTTTTATCTAATAAAAATATTATAAAAATAAAAACCTTCTTTATCTAAACATTATGTATCGTATATAACTTATAATTTCCATACATAAATTTTTTCACATTGCAATAATCAAGTAAGAATTAAACGCAAATTAACATTGATTTGAGAAATCATTGGAAATTCTAAAACTAGGCCAATAAATTCGAAAATTAAAAAATGAAATTATTGTAGACGATATATAATATTTATAAAATTTACTAAGCAAAGTTATTGTTAACAACGATAACTTTTTAACAATTGAAAGAAGTTTCAAAATTATATCTCATTATGTTATAAATAACACTTATAGAACTTATTTGTCGCCGTCGAAATTTGTTAATTACTTTTCCCATATATTTCAAGATTTAATTGAAATATTAAGTATTAAGATTTAATTTAAATATTAAGTGTCGATTAAATATAAAAAAATTATTGATGGTATTGCGTAGAGTTTGCAGATAAGTTTTACTTCCCCAAAATTTTTCTCGGATTTCGATTAATTACTTTTTATGAAGGAATTGATACGATTTGCTCCACGGTGGCCCAGTTAAAGTGAGCTCGTCGTCATCAGCAATAAAAATAGGAATATATGTATACCATCATAAATTTGGGAGAGTGAGTGCGTGCCTTGTGTGAGAGGGTATGTGTGCGCGAGTGTATGGGTACGTGTGCGAGCGTGTATATAAGGGCTACTTTATACGCGCAGTTATGTTTGCGGATATGAATATTATGAGATGGATATATGCACACAACCATGGTATAACCTTGTATGTGTGAGTATGAATATTTGCATGAGTGTGCATATATGAGTACGTAGGTATTGTATTTCCAATAGGGAACAAATTGTATTCAATTTTACTTTGTTTATTTTTTATATTTGTTTTCTTGTTGGTTTTTCGTTTTCAGAGATACACAGCTGAAATAAAGTATCTATATCAAGACTATGCTTTAGCCAATCAAGTTTGTACACACACGTACACACACATTCATTCAAACAAACAGATGTATGCAAGAAAAATGGAACAGTATAATTTTGCGCCAAGAAACAGCGACTAAAATGAAATTCGTGGAATTTTTGGGATTCTATCTTCTCGTTGGGCAGTTTTATGTCATCATATCGGCCGAGATTCTTAATTTGTTTTTAGAAAAAAATTTAAACGTAACAGCGTAGGGAAAATGTATTGAAGGCGAACTATTCTTATCTAAGAAAATAGGTTTAGGTTTGGTTCGTAGATAGTTTCGCTAAGAGTTGTTGAATGCCGCTCGTTTTGCCAACATCCAGTCAAACGCTGAAGCGGCATAGGTTAAGTACTAGCATTACCAACAACAACAACAACCGTAATAATCTCTGATAATAAATATCCAGTGAAATATTGGAAAGTATTTCTTCTTGTTTTCCTTTCCTTTTTTGAAAATATAGCCGATAGTACGTACCTCCGGGTTTGAACGTTGATGCATCAAAAGATGGGGCTCGCACTGGTTGATGTTTGTCGCGTAAACCAGACTGTCGTTCTGAAACAAAAGATACGGCAGCGGGTAGGGATTCCCCACGTGTCAATGGCGGGCGTCCACCATTAGGATCATCGACAACGCTGCGCTTCATGCTAGGTGGTCCTCCGCCAACTCCAGCACTGCCATCATTATGATTGTGTCCATGATCATCATCATCTGATGGGGGTCGTTTTAGATTGACTGAAAGCGACGGCGGTACCGGACCGCCAACGGGACCGGTAGCCGCGGCAGCGGCAGCTGCTGCGGCTACGGCTCTATTAGACATGGGCATATGATGGGGTGCCATGTGAGAGATACGGACTGGTCGCACGCTTGCATCGTGTGCCTCCATTTTGACGGGAAAATCTAATAACTGCTGCTGTTGCGGCGGGCCAATGCGTTGTGTGGTATAAGCGGCATGATGGTGTTGCTGCGGCCCGACATTAAGCGGGGCCCCACTAGTACTTCCGCGATGTTGTGCTTGAACTGCCTGCACTGATTGGACACTCTGTTGCTGAACCTCGCCATTCTCGTGGCTACGCTTTGCAGCCTGGTGCAGCCGCTTCATCTGGCGTGCAGTTTCCAGCACCAAATCGATACGATCGGCACCTTCATAATTAACGCAACCGCGACAAACGGCCTCTGAGAAATCATGAAGCATTGCCCAAGGCATGCGGGGCAAGTCGCAAAGATAACAATGCTGTCGCTTCGTTTGCAGGGACATCTTGTGAGGATTTTATGTACGGGGACTCGTTAGTGCACGTGTGCTGATTCACGAAAGTCAATTGGTAGCAGTTATTTAATAATCTTTTAAGGATTACCAAGTGAATGTTTATCGGTGTCAAACATGTGTTATCTCCCCAATCAGATGAGGTAATACTCGAAATAAAGTCGCGGTCAAAGAGAGTGAATTTATTATGTTACTTAACAAGCGTTTTAGCGACGTTTTAAACGACACGACGCGGTGACTTTTGTTTTTTTAATTCTAAAGCCTTCACTAATTTTCGCGATTATACATAAAAATCCTTTATACTAATTCCTTATACTAATTTTGGTGTTGAATTTATCGTAATTCGCGCTCATACAAATTGTTTTTTCTTTCATTTTCCATTTTCACTCTGTGCATTCTATATCGTATCTTGAGCAACAACAAAAAATCACTGTTCGCTGGTAATCCATGGGGCCGATGTCCTATCGCTGAGGTATTGATTTTTCCCAAAGATTCAAATCGATTCGCTCGGCAGCAGATAGCTCCGTGTCGCGCACTGGTATCGAGATATTCGTATGTATATCGTAGACACTTTCCAATCAGTAATCGCTGAATGGATATAATCAGTAAATTACTATTATTTTATTAAGCCAGAGCAATTAGCTCAGTTATTTCTAACTCCTCTTATCCACTCTCTTTGTTATCAAACAATGACCCTTTCTTCCTTAAAGCCAAAATTGTAATTGGATCAAATACGGCCACAAGAACAAACGCAATCTTAACGCAAATTATCTATCCGTCAAAACTTGAAGAACACTCTCTACCAAAGATCTACAACTGAATAAAAATCTAGCGCAAGGAAATTTTGTGAATCACTCGTTGCTCGCTCGCTCGTTCCTCGTTTGCAGCAATACAGCAGAAAGTTAAAAGAGAGCCCAAAAAACAGCTCTCTTTTAATCTTATTTTCGGAAGTGTGCAGAGAGGTGTGAGTTCGTGTGCGTAGGGTGTCGTTTGTGTGATTGGGTTGCATTTGTATGAGTGCGATAAATGCTAAGGCGTACATATTTATATAAAAAATACCAACCCATCTGTAGAAACATCAACAACTTATAATAAAAACAAAAAACAACCCAAAATAAAAATCAACAACAATAAAATACATTACTGAATGATACATAAAAAACATTAAAAAAGTCATGTCTTGCATTGTTTTACAAAGTACAGTTTGCTGCACAGTGGGCCGAATAATAATAAATATTATGGAAAATTGATGAGGCAGCTTTTTGAAGAAACCACGCATTCAATAGTATTCACCAAACTGTAAAGTTTTATAGAAAAAAATCGAATCAGGGAATTTTAGATATTTTGAGTGAAGGACTTAATTTGTTTGCTCACTTTCGTTGAAAGACGTTTTTACGTAATTTCTTACTTATTGAGAGAAAAAATAATACTGAAAAGGCATTTAAGATATTTAAACCAAAAACGATTCTGAATTTGGTGGATTTTGTTAATTGGAAAACTGATATATTAAAACATCCCGTGATCAGCAGAAGTTCAAGGTCATTTTAATTTTACATTGCTGACAATGGGACTTTTACAAATGGAGATCGGAAAAAATTGTCTCGTCTTAATATGGTTACTACTGCGTACATTTTTCAGGCTTGACCAAAAGGGTTTGGATATCTCTCACCGACATGAAAACGACGTCATTTACGGTCACAATCATAACTTTAATCAAGATTACAACGCCGATATTGCTGCTGCTCCTGCTGCTTGTCGTGACAGTGATTATGACAAAACAAGATACACCTGGAGTAAATTTCATTTAGTTTTTAATGCTCGAAAGTGTTCTGCTGTCAAAATTGAAGACCTTTTTTATAATAACTCACGAAACAGCAACAGTGAAATGAGAAAATGACGTCACATACTATGTTACGTACAACAAATATGCCGTCGGGTCCAGTCGGGCGGCGGCGAGACAAGTTCATGTATAGCCATGAATTGTGTATCTATACCATCATAAACTGAAAACTAGTCGCTGATGAGTTGAGACGAGTTGTGTTGTGCTGCTTTGTATTTGTAGTTGTGTGTGCGTGAAATGCGGCGCGCCATAATCGCACTAACAATGTTACTTACAACAAAAACTGCAAAGAAAACAAAAATAAAAGGAAATATCAGTGTATGAGCTAAGCAATAATGATAGAGAAAAACACGAAGAGGCAGAGAGAGAGAGTGTGGGTAAGCAAAAGGGAAACGTAGATACTTTGTTTAATTCACGGGATTCTGGTTCGTTAAGCAAACAAAGAGAGGAGTAGCGTTTCGGGTTTAACTGGAAAGAATGCGTATAAAAAAAATACTCATCGAACCAGTCCCCGACCGGTCTGTACAATCATTTAATACACAAGGAAAAAGCCAGTTGGCAGCCGATGTTGATACCATTCAATGCTTGAATCATGTGTGCTTGGCTATGCAATGAAAACGTACACGACCTCACAACAACAACAATACGTTATACGAAAGCATAAAGAAATGCAATAACGTAGTATGGAATGTGGTTGATGCAAATTCCGCTTTGTATATATATTATATCGTATCTATAAATTTTTTCATTCTATTATTTTTGTACCCTACACCCGAGGAGGGGATAGAATACGGTCACTTTGTGCTATCGTTTGAATTGAATTAAAGGAGGCGTGGCAGGCATGGAGAAGTATATGTATTCCTGCTCAGAATAATCTCCTGATTTAGCCATATCCGTCCGCCAATCAGTCTGTCTATCTATGGAAGTCACGATTGCATTCGAACGTAGGAAGATATTGTCATGAAATTTGGGAGAAATATTCAATTTCATCATGTTTTGGAATGAACGTGGGGTAAATCGAACCAGTACCTGAGATATTACATCTAAATTGGTCGAGAAAACAGAAATTTAATACTAAAAGGGTCATGCATTGCTTTCTGACTGTTCGCATAAATATATATTACAGGTGTAGGGTATAAAAGCATCGGCGAGACCGAAGCTGGCGTTTTTACTTGTTATTTTATTGTTTTTGCTTCATCAGCGAAATAATCAGTCCAAAAGAGATAGCAAGCTAATGTCAGATATAGAACATTCGCACATACATTTCCCTAACTGATTGGACTGTCGTATGGCTAAAATACGCGCAAGTTGCCTGACACGTAGAGAGACGCACGCAGTAATTGATTTTATGGAGCCCCTACATTCAGTCTACCGCAACAGGGTGAATCGAAACTAGTAAAAAGGTTATTCAACGCAGACGATACCTTTGTACCCGATCGATTAGTATGAGGTAAGGTCACAACCTGTACGTGTAATTCTAAATTTATTCCTACAAATTGGAACACTTTTGTTGTTTATTTTCATCATAAAAATATGCCGAGATAAAAGTGGAAATTTTTGAGGCAAATATTATTATAATTGTTAGAAGCTCTACAACGAAAATTGAAAATAAAAAATTATAGTTCTTACTGTTTTAAAAGTGTTCTTTCCTGTCTGATTAAAATAGTTGTAAACTCATATACCCAATCAATATTAACGACTGAGAAAATGTAGATTAACTAATTTGTATTGTTAGCATGTATTTAGGGAGGTGATAATTGTGCGCGTGTGTGTGTATGAAACGCTGACTGAGTTCGTAATGCCCTGATACAAAATTTAACAAACAACCGAATACAAATACATGCGCAGACGCACGCATACACTTTGATATATATTCAAGCATGAGTATTACAAACAATTCTAGTAAGAAAGACGCTCATAAAATAAGCAAACGTTCAGAAATAAATAGAGGCACTGAAATCAAAGATAAAAACATGAATAACCAGTCTCATTTTTATACCCACACAAGTCGAAAGAAATTCTAATACATTGTAATGTATATGGCAATGCATGCTAGGGTGTGTATAAATGTGTGTATGCATGTGCGCATGCAAATATGCATACAGACCTTGAATACGTAACGGCTCAATTGATAACTTTTGGTGGTGGCGAGTGACACCAAAACTAAAGATTTCGTGACGTCAAGTTTTCAGCGGATGAAAAACAATCATCCGTACATTGTACGGATCGTGTGTGCATGGGTTGGTGGGTATGTTGGCATATGTATAAATTTGTATATGGTTTAATCGAATCATATGCCAATAACTTTTATAGATAAATAGAAAGAGATAAACGAATAAATGACCGATTTGTAACAGAAGAGCATTACGGAGGGTTGCATGAATCTGTGATGAATAGTTTCATCGCCACCTCCGCCGTTCATATTCTCACACATACACACAATCACGTATTCATTTTGCTTAACTAAATGAAATCTATGTGTTCGTATGTATGGGTACGTGTTAGTGCATCTACGCCTAGATAACGGTTGTGAAAAACTCTTTATATTGCAAAGCCTGTCCAACCGCCGTCGCCGTCCTCTAAACCCTTGGGCAATTTTACTCACATTCTCCGATCGTTTGCATTAAAAATATGTATCTGTGGGCTTTGGCAAGTTCAACTACCTTGCGCTCGATTTTGCAGGTATTCACGTATTTAGGACATTCATAGGCAAAACCAACAATAACAACATAAACAACGATATAAATAATAAAATAATAAAAATAAAAAGCTTCAAATTAAATATTCGCAACAATAACAAAAGCAACGAACAACAATATATAAAAGAACAACAACGCTAGCAACACACATTTATCAGCAATAACCACAACGTCTAATCGTCTCACGGCGCCACCAAAAACAACGGCACCCCATAAAAAACAGTAGTAATACTCTTCAAATTCAAAATAAAATACAAAGGCAGTTTTTTGTTGTTGTTACTCTTTATACATACTAGATTCTTCAGTCTCTCTTGAATTTTCCTCGGCTTATTGCTCTCTTTTGTTTTTGTTGCTTTATTACTAATAACATTGGCATGAGATGGTTTATTGCTGGTCTCGCTGGCGGCGGCACTACAGCGCTGTCTATGCGAAAGGGCAACGCAAACAACCATAGTGGCACAACAACAACGGATGGAACTATGCACGTAAAAGTAGAACTTAAGCTCGCCTGTAAGCGAGTAAAAATGCCAAGAACTCAACCTGAATAAGTTCCTGCTTCTGTTACTCCTTCTTTACATCCTGTTTGGCAGGATCTAAATATTGTGCACGCTCTTCTGGGACAGAAGGTGGCGTTTGTTGTTTGTTTCTTTGAACACGACCATTTAATGTAAACCTAATCAGTTTAGAGTACTTTTAAAGCTACCAAAGTCGTCTGAAATTATTATGTGACCTCTAGTGTCCTTACTGTTTTCTTTAATTTCTTTTGTTAGGGGAGGGAACTTCAGTATAGACTAGTTACAAGCCTCAAGGAATCATCTTTGCTTCCTCTCTTCCTTGATTTCCCGATTTCTTCATTTGACCAAAAATCTGAAAATTATTTCGGGATAGGGGTGCGGTTTTAACAACATTGTAAACTATTCCTAGATCTTTGTGTATTCAATACACTTCCCCCTTCTTCGCTACGATGTTTTCCTTTGTCCCTGGTATTTCCTTGTTTTGGTATCCCATTCAGATCTCTCAATTCTGCAGTTTCTGCAGTTTCCTCGCATGTGCTGTTTTCTGTTCTCTTCTGCAGCCTATAGTTATCCTATCTATCTTATCCTCAGTTTTTGTCGTTCTTCTATAGCTCCAACCCCAATTTACTCCATCCAGTCGATTGGTATCTCGGTATTTTCTGCAAATCTGAATTTTTGTGTAACCGCAAAAATAATACGCTTCGCCAAAGCTTCTCCTCTTCTCTTCTCTGCAATTCATGGGATTGAGACTGGTAAAAATCGTTTATTGCGCATGATTTTAGTGTGCTGTGTATCCATTTATTCATCCTTGCAATCATCCATTTGTCCATCCATCCTTCTTCCCTTCATACTACTGTCTCTTCCATCATTTTGACACCACTGGGGTTGTTCTCGTTCCGTTTGGCTGGGTTAAATATCGATCGAGCTTAGCGAAAAAGTTGGCCATGGTCTGGGACACACACGAGCTAACACGACTGGTTGGGGCACTGCGTAACCTGTATGTATCCAACAAAACAGATAGAGAGTACTGGTCGTTATTTTGGCTATGGCTGGCATTATATAAAACTTTCTTGTACACAAAAAATTAAGTACATAGAGCGTCTGCATAGATATAGATTAGTTTTATATAATGCAGTTGTGGTTTTTGCACGCACCTGCATTTAGACTCGTCGTTTCATTTCCCGAGTATACCAAAATACTCCTAGTGCGCGCTGGTTTGTGCTCACATTTTTGTTGGCAGCTGGCGCTCCAGCAACCAATCCAGTCATGTCTGGTCCCTACACATTTTTACACCAAGGGCACTGAACCGTATCATAATGTCCGTACCATATGTATTTGTGCATTGCATTGTTAGTGTTATTGCTACCTCCCTTTTGATACGTACATATCCTTAATATCGTCCTTAATTGCTGCTGACACTCGACCACGTTAAGTTCAACCGTGAGACCTAATTTTATTGATTCAGGCTTGTTTGCATGTTGAGCGTGCGTGTGCGTTTTCTTCTTATGCTTAAAAAAGAAATGGCTTCCATATAGTACATTCTTTGTAATTTCGATTTTTTATTTTCATCCGCTATTTTCACCGTCATAAAAAATCTCGTCCATCTAGAGCTTCCGTTTCAGATTCGTCCTATGTCTGTAGTCACGATGTATTTGTGCGTTTATTAAGAAATAAAAATGTTTTTTACTTTGAAACAATTTCGAATAATGAAAATATATTTTTATTTTGAATACATTTTTATAATTTTTATGGATCTGCTGTAAAATTCAATAAATATACATAATATTTAATTTTCAAATTATATATTTAACCTTTAATTATTTATTAAAAGTGGACGTATGAATAATTCCTACTCGCTAGTTTGGCGCAATTTGCTTGTAATGTTAAGTTCAATTAAAATCAAAATTGGAATAAAATTTCCAATAAAACGTTGAAATATTAATTGAAATAAATATTATTTTTACTACATTAGATTTTTATTTGTATAAAATACAAAGTTTTAACAGTAGATAAAATTGTATATGTTAATTATGACGTACAATTAACAGTTATTTAACGATTTTAGTTGCAACATTTGATAAATAATATCCAGTATTAATTGCTTGTTCTTTCTTTTACAATTAACAGTCGGAGTATTTAATTTGATCTCATCTTAATTTAATTAATTATTTATTGATTAGTAGTAATCGCTAAATAACTTAAATAATTTTAATTAATTTAATTTCTCCAAAGGACACTTTCTTGGCTTTGGATCAATTCTTTACCAAAAACTGACCTGCAGACCATTAAATGTTGTAAAAGTGTGCTCTTAATTATTATGCTCTGAAGATATCATGCTACAGGGAAGTCATGCTATAAATAGGTAATTACGTAAATATTTAATAACTCTTTCGAAGAAGAGTATCGTTCTTTTAGAGGAAAATTACATTTGAAATGTATTCAGAGAAGTTTCAAAAAGAACTGAAAACAAAAAGTTTTTTTAGTTTAACATAAACAGAAAAATCATTTTTTACGACGAAAGAAAAACATAAAGTTGAGAACTACAAGTGTAGTCCCCAACATCGTGACTAGTCCATAATAAAATAATAAACAAACGTAAATGGGGAGAAAGAAGCGATAACAAATTCGTTCATAGAATTTTCTGTGGGGCAAATAGGAGTCGTAGGGCGCAAGCATTAGCCTTTCCTAGCGCGCATTCTCTATTTCTTATTTCTACTATATTTCGTTCCCCAACATCTCTTCATTCCTCTCCCTCTCTTTCTCATTCTCTTTGCTTGATACTGTTAATTGTGCCAACCTTGGCCTTATGTTCGTCCATAGCTATTAATAATTTGTCTTGTACGTTAATAGTTCATCTTGTCCCGGTTTATCACGTGTCGCATGATACGCTTCACGTTCTTTGTCTGGGAATTTCGTTGGTAAATTGGGTGAATGCAAATGGACCTTGGCCTCAAACCGTATCCCAGCCACTTCGACTTCATAATGTCCCGACAATATAAAATCATTAGTGACCGGCAACTCTTTGCCAACGTCGTTTAAATTGCGCACAAAACCGAGACACACTTGCTTTTTGAAAGTGAATCCGTATCCCGTGGTCGTAGTCATGCCACAACATTTACCATCGCGGTATATTGGTTCACCGCCCCAACACCATAAATCCACTTCGTGGTCGTGATCGTTGAGCAGTAGCTGAACGTACATGCGTGTAACGCCTTGTTCACGTTGCTTTAGCAAGGCCTCACGACCAATAAAATCAATCGGTTTCTGTTGACGGAAATAATTACGAATGTGTTAAAATGAAATTAAATATTAAATAGTTTTAGTTCAATACATTAAATTTTACTCGCCAACTACGACCACATTCCAAAGGCGTGGTAAAAGTGTCCAAATCTTGTCCCCAAAATGCATAAAACTTCTCTATGCGCAGGGCACGCGTAGCATAATAGCCTGGGGATATAAATCATTATATAAATGGAAGCCATAAGCCCATTTCCGAAGAGATACCTGCATGTTGGATGCCATATTTTTGTCCGGCTTGGAAAAGGCGCGAATAAACATGCAGCGCATACTCATTCGGTATATACAAGACATAACCCAGCTCGCCGGTGTGCGTTATATTTAATACACGTATTCCATTGGCTAAACCCACATCAAGCTCCTGCCCGAGAAAGTACGTTAAGAATTTGTCTCTTTTGGCGGTAACGACTCACTTTGTAGGTGAAGAAGGGAAAGTTCTTGGGCGACAGATCCGCATCCGTTAATTCTGAGAGTAAAACACGAGTATAGGGACCTAGTATACAAATGGCAGTATACATAGAAGTAACATCCGCTACATTGACACCGGGACGTAAATGTTTTGGCATGTGACGACGTATCCATGTCATGGAGCGTGTCTGCTGGACGGTGGGTGCAATCATCATATAGCTAAATTAAAACATTATTCAAATAATAATCTTCATAGATATAGAAAAACGCAACTGTTTCTCCGATAAACGAGCCAATGAACAGTCATTTTCATAACCACCTTGATGATTTTGCATTCCGGTGTGTATGATGGAACCCACCGGAACATCGACATCATTCGAGCAAAGGTACTGCAATAATTCTACTACTTCATTACCCTTCGACCAGAAATCGTACTTCGTAAATGAACTGTAATCGGCAATACCAATACGTTCACGGCAAGCGCGATATTCGGAAGCTACATGATCGAACCAAGGCGGTTTTCCAAAGGTATTAGTTTCAGCTATACGAAAAACGGGTACACCGAATTCAGCTAAATCAAGGAAAAACAGATTTACATTTTGTTAATTATATTAAGGAAATGGGTATTATTAAGGAAATGGTAATAATCCTTACCCTGCTTTTCTGAAGGATCAAAATAGTTGGGCCGCTCATAACCCATCGTCTGACCGAAAACAGCACCAGCTTCTCTTAGCGCTGGATAAATTGGCGACATACGTAAATTCCGCCCGGTCATGAACTCACTGAATGGATAATTGATTTGTACATGTCTTCGTGGTATCTCCTTACTGCGATCCTTCAAAAATTTTCGATTGTTATGGAGTCCCAGGAAACGTTTGATATCGAGGGTATGCAAATCAAGTGAAGTGGTACCCTTTACAATTAAGTCTGCTAGAGCCCGTCCGATACCACCAGAAGCAGATACTCCGATAGTTTTCATTCCTGCTGAAACGAAATAATTTTGTATTTCAGGCGCCTCTCCCAGAATCCATTTGCAGTCTGGGGAAAAAGCTTCCGGTGCATTCGAGAGGCGATCGAGTACAGCAGTTCTCAGTATCGGCACACGATGCAGTAGCTCGTCGAGTAATTCATGAAAATGATCCCAATCTGGTGGCAATTCCCGATCCTTTTGCGACAAAGGAATAACTCCATCTTCGTAAGCCGTTTTTGCTTCACGCTCGAATCCACCTGATAATGGTGTAGTTGCGGTTAGAGATAACCATAGGAAGTCAAGTTAAAATCATAAACTTACCAGCAATGATGCAGCCATCTTTTTCTCGAAAATATACTCCTCCATCGAAGTCGCGAACAAATGGCGTCATGGGATCTATTCCAGCAATGGGTTTGGTGTGCAGGAAATGATGCTCGACAGTTTTGAGTGGCACCTTTACCACAGGCGTGGACAGGGTGCCCACTTCCCTGGCCCAAAAACCAGTGCAATTGACAAAGAAATCACATTTTATATTTCCCGCGGTGGTCTCTACATGACTAACTTTACCGTGCTCTGTGCGCAGTTTCCTTAAACCGCAGTGCTCCACCACTTTAACGCCCAGCCGCTTTGCCTCCTGTACAAAAGAATTGCAGACAAGATGCGGATCACAAACTCCATCTTCAGGTATCCAAAATCCTCCCTTCAAATCACCCACATCGATCAGGGGACATTTGAGTTTGCACTCTTCTGGAGTTAGTATTTCACAGTTGACACCCCAAGCGACTCCTTGCGATTTCATACGATTATATGTTATCATTCGATCGAAAGTACGCGCTAAATTTAAGCTCCCCACTTGTTTCCATCCGGTGGGTAGACCTTTCTGTGACAAATCTTTGATAAGATCTATAGAATATTCAACCAATTTAAGCTCAGAGTAGCTTGGTTCAAAACGACCAGCCAACCCACTTTCAGTTCGCGGACTACCCCCACCCACTTCGTCTTGCTCGATTAAGACAGTGTCATTGCCCCAGCCGAGTAGTGCAAGATGGTATGCCACAGAAGAGCCAATTATTCCACCGCCGCAGATGACAACTCGAGCTTGTTCAGGTACCGAATCTGGGACGTTCTTACTAGGCTCGATGGGCACAAATTTTCTCTTGCGAAGAACATTGGAAACTTCACCTTTGGAATGGCTAAATGTGCAGTAACCAGTGAGTGGACAAGCATTTCCTAATCTAGAGTCCAATAAATTATGTCGCATTTGAGGCCACGGGAATCGGTGTAGGTTATTGCTAACACGATTTAACAAAAGCATTTTGGTACCTTTTTTAAGGAAGCCCAGTGGATGGATGGACGGTGCTGTTTTTCACTGGATCTGACTGTGCTTCGTGCAAATAATCAACTACGTCTATTAGTTTCTATGAAATTAGTAAATGCAGAAATTTAATCATAAGAATGCATTAGAAACGATGTATGCAAATTTTAGAAAGAAAACAGATGATAATATTACTATAATGTTGTTGTTGTGTTTAGAAATGAATGACAATAGTAATAAAATTATATAAATATTTGGGCGGTTTACACAGCGTTTTCAAACTGCTAGGATATAATTTTGCATACCAATTTTCAGCGTATTCCTTTCAAATTACTGATAATGTAATTAAACAGAAAAGGTGTTGTAATAAAATAATAGCTTTATTTGTTTCAGATAAATTTTTTGCTATACAGAAATAATAATAATGACCAAGTTCCTAATTTGCTTTGCTTATGGCACCAAATTTTACCGGTAAGGGGCACTACGATATAACTGTTTCAAATAGATAACACCTAAAAATAACCCATAATTATTTTTAAATAAATAACAAATTTTATACAGATTTTCAAAAAGCCAACCCCATCCACAATACAATGCATTATTGAGTATATAAAAAAATAATTTTATAACACTATAATTTAATTACGGCAACAAATATTAGCATTACCATTACCAAATTTTATCTATTTGATAAAAATCGGCATGCTTGTTTGCGAATATCTCAATCACATTGTGTATAAAATCACTAAGATATTGTTACAGAGGTTTAGAACACATTATTGTTTATTAATGGGCTATCAAAAATCATCTAAACATGTTTATATTAGTCATTTTCAGAGAGGTTTTTCTAATATGCTGTGATATGGGAATAAATCTTCCGTAATGATTTGTTAGTTTGTCCCGCAAGTTATGTCTTATCCGGTTATCCACAATTCAAACTAATTGCAACTTATATTTATAAAATCAATCTTAAGTTTTCAAGTGTTCAGAATTCGTTGTTTTAATGTAATGATCTGGCAACATTCTTACAAATTGTTTCCTGAATCAGATGTTTTTGTCATTATGTTTTGCTAACGGGTTTGTCGATTTTTATTTTATCGTAAGAAATGTATAAAATAATTAATTACGGTTGTTGGTTGGTCAAAACATTAATTATTAAAAAACATTTGGTCGGAGTGCCGAGTATTACCGGCAATTTCCTCTTTAAAAGAATTCTTAGTGGCGACCATAGTGGAGCTTTACAGATTGAAATTACAGTGGCAATTGGTAGTAATTGAGAGAAGTATTACTGAAATATCCCTAAAGGATTGTTATGTGTTCATTTTAAATTTAAGTGCAAAAGGAAAATTACCCAATGGTCGGTTCGAGTCTCTGCTGGGAACATAAATTAGTATTGACGTGTGGCTAATCTCTATTGTTCTTTAAACTTTTATTCATTACTGGCCTCCCGGTTTATGTATTGGCTGAATCTACTAAATTTCGTGCACGTCTTCTTTTTAGACAAAAACCTAATTGAATTCCATGGAATATGGCCCAAACAAGAGAAACTCAACTTTATCAAGGATATGCGTATTATACCCAATTTTATAAATGAGGAAGAAGAAAATAAAATAGTTGAAGAAATAGAACCGTACATGAAGCGACTACGCTATGAATTTGACCATTGGGATGATGTATGGATATTTTGCGATGATGTTTACAATGGGCGAATATTTAATATAGATTAAAATTTTTATAGGCTATACACGGTTATCGTGAAACCGAGAGAAAACAATGGTATCCACATAATCGTTCCATTTTAGAACGAGTGCAGAAAGTGGCATTTCGGGGGCATGTTATGCCTTATGTTCATGTCTTGGATCTGGCAGAGCACGGTGTTATAAAGCCACATGTGGACAGTACCCGAGTAGATAGTCATTGGAATATTTCTGTCTACAAGACTTATATTTTATTATTTTGTCATTATTTTAGTATTGCGGCAACACCATCGCCGGTATCAGTTTATTATCTGATTCTGTCATGCGTTTGACACGAACTGATGAGAAAAAATACTTACAACAACCGGAGCCAATGAACGACGATGGTAGCGGACCTAAAATTGCCAGAGAAGATACTTACCGAGATCAACCAGAAGCAACATTAGAAAATAATTTCTATGCGGATCTTTTACTGCAGCGTCGTTCCTTGTATATCATGAGGTGATAACCCATTGGATAAAATTATTTCATTTTAATTTCTTTATTAATTTTTTAGTGACTCTGCAAGATATAATTTTACCCACGAAATTCTTTCAAATGATGTTGCGAAATTTAAAAACCAAGCAATTAAAAAAAATCGGCGGATTTCAATTATTTGTCGTAACGAGCCTTAAGTCCATATCTCTAGCCTTGCTGTTTTGAAAACTTTTTATTATTAATTTATCGTATCCCAAGTAAAAAAAGTGGAATAATTGAAAAGCTACAAATGTAAATGTTTCCCTGCAAAGTTTTTGGAAGATTTGTTTTCCTTGCCAACAATTTTTCGAACCGGATGAACAATTTCCGGTTTTTCCTGGAACCGTCTACTCAATTCGCTTCTAGCAATTATAAGCAATTTCCTTTTCATTATTTTCCATTTTGGCACACTTTCAAGATCTGTTTAAAAAATCATCCGTATGTCTCTTGACAACGGTACTCTCACGTTTATTGCTTTACTCGAAACAAGAATATTTCTGCCACAAATATATGAAAATGTCATCAGAATTAGTTTTTTATATGAACACGTGAAACTTGAATTTGAAGAGAAAAATAAAAGTTGGCCTCAACAAAATTATTAAATATCTACATGATATTTTAGTAAACCTGTAACAATACTATCCGTTGTTATGAATGAATTTTCAAAAGCTTCCAATAATTTGACAACCCGAAATGGACAACTAATATTAGCATTTTTACAACGGTGAGGTATGCGCACACGAAAGGTGTGGAAAATATAATTGTTTTAAAAAAAATATATATATTTTGTGTAAATAACAAAAAACGCTACTACCATTCTGAGTCTGTGGCCATAGTTAGTTAGAATATTCCGTCGTAAAAATCATACAAGAAGAGGACAAAATGTTGCAGAACTCGGGGGAAACCGTAGTTATTGCGTTCTTGATTTAGACACAAAATTGTTATGATCGTATTGAAAAACTATTATTATTTTCTTCTTGAAATATATTACAAACTATTGTAAGGAATTTTTATCCTTGAAAGAAGCTTTCCTTAAGAATAATTGGAAGAGTATTTTTCCTTTCTCTTTTTTTTATGTTGAAAATATTGACGACTTCTTAAAAGTGATAAAATTGATTAAACGCATAGGAAACGCAGGGGGAACACTGTACTTGCAGCCTCAGCATCGGCAGCACCAAATACATTTTCTCATCAATTTTGTTTTGTTATTGTATATTTTTTATCATACGTTACGTGACGTCCATCGAGCCCTCCCCTCAACACGACATAAAAATGAAAAAAGATTTTCTTGGTGAAATGGGTGGGGATGTAATAGTATCAAAAGCACCGTGTGAGATAGCACCGTGATAATGGCTTTTTTGATGTTTCCTGTCTGTAATTATTGTTAGTTCTCTGCGTGTACTCCTTTGCTCGTGCCTTCTCTTCGTTTCCAAAATGTTTTTCGAACTAAACGTGAACGAATTTCTTTTTTATCGTATTATTCATTATTATCCTTTTCATCATGACCCCGACACGATTATAACGCAATAGTTTATTATGGTTTATATTATTATTATCTGGCGACTGCTATCGCTGGCGTCGCATAGTCCATCGGGGTCATTTACGCTCATTGTGAGGTAGCTTAAATTAGTTCTAACTATCGAGGTTCCTGATACTGCTGCTGCTGGTTTCGCCACTCTAGTCACTGATGCTTCTTCTTTCACCGTAGGGGGAGGGATGCCTTCAGCTTAGATTGGTCAAATATTTTCTAACTTAATTTGCTAACTTTTACAAAAACTATCCCGAATAAAGTACTACACACTCAAACAAACAAACGTTCGTTAATTGCTATTTTGTTGATGATTATTAAAATGATAATGATTATAAAGGAAATGGGAGGAGTTATGGAAATTGAATTTTATCGAAATTTTTCAGGCTGGTATAGTTTGTTTGTTTGGATTAGTAAAGGATGTAATCATAACCTTTTTAATTATTGTTACTAGAGATAGAAAGTCGCTTCTCCAAAATAAATATTCGTCATATTAGCCGCTTTTATGGTCTGTTGAATTCACGTACACTACGCGGGAGAACTCGTCCGATGTTTTTGTTGTTATAACAAAAATAAGAAATATCTTCATGAGAAGTAGTCATACGTTTTCTTCAAAGCGTAGAAGGTAAGGAGTAGTCATCTCCGCAGTTGGCGCCTTCCCAACCACAAACAGTATTTCTAAGGCCCCGATTTTTGCGCCCAATTTGTCCGAATCGGAAGGTTTATCCGAAGCCATCTTGCCACCGCTCGCTCGTTTAGGGTGTCCACTAGTATAAGATAAATTACTTTTTCATTTTTTTTATTTCAGCGTAAGAAAATTCAACAATTTGTCGGAGGATTCGAGTTAAAAGGAGTTTTTAGGAGCGCAAAAGCAATCACGATCTTATACCAAAATTCTTCCGTTGTCTTAATATTGGAAACTTCCTTTAAGCCAAGACTATAAAGCAAAGAGGTGTACCTCATAGAGCAAAGAAAGTGCCTCGAACATTATTTCACCAAATGGTTAAAGAAGCGCATTATACCAACAATACTTGACCCAGAGACCCCACACATCCTTCATTACCCCACACATTACTAGATTTCTCTTCACAGGCACGGACGCATGTAATATTGATTGGTTTGCGCAAGGTTGCATAAACTCCCGTGACTTCCGTGTGAGAACCTGTGTGTGCGGGCGTCACTTGTGGACGAAGTCTGCATGACTCCACTTGAGGTGATATCGCCGCGTTTAGCACCGCTACTCCGACGGCACGGAGGCTGGCTCAGCGGTGTCACACCGACGGAGCACACTGCTGTAAACAAAATAAATATAATAATTATTAAGTTACCCTACTGCCGCATTAGAGTCCCGTTAACTTCTATTCTAACTTCGCTGCGGCAGCTTCGAGTTTCATTCCTAACGGACTTCAAATAATTCTTTAAACGAAATTGTAGGATTGATTGCTAATTAAAAGTTGGTTTTCACATTAAATATTAATTAATAATTGAAACATTAATTACAAAAATTATCGCATTTTTCTTTCTCTCAACGAACTTTTTATTTTTCTTTTTATTTTTATTTAGTTTCTTTTCGATTTTTATTTTTTCAATAAAACAGTTTTTTTGTATAATTCATTAGTTTGTATTTTCAGTATATGCTTCTTCTTTAATAGTTCCTGTTATAGAGGCTTTTTATAATTTTTTTTATAATTTGTTGACTTTATTTATGTTTAATTTTTTCTTATTTTTTCATTGTAAATTATAATAGTAATCATAATAATAATAATAACTTTCAATATATTTCCTATTGAGTTTCATGAACAAATATAATTAATTTTAATTGGTTTTTTCATTTCTTGTCTTCCTTTTCAATATTTTTTCAGTGAATGATTTTTTATAATATTCTGGTAATAAAGAATATGTTTACTTTTTTGAAGTTCTTTAGCTTCTTAAAAATATTTTTACAGAGAACTTTTTTGAAAGATTTTCTATTGGTTTATGTTTAATAAGAATACTTCTTTACTAATGATCATTACTCTTATTTCTTATTGGCATTTAATGCTAATGCATTTCGCTAATGAAAATTCGATAGAGTCTAAACTAAACTAATATTAATTTATACGAACCTAATTATACGAATGGACTTATGTGTACGAATGTGTGTCTGTATTTGGCTGTGTGTGCTTTGGTGTATGTACGCAATTCTGGCCTTAACCAACAAACATGTAAATTATGTTTATGTTAGGAATAATTATAAAGGTTTTTTAATTTCATAAATTTCATAAATTTTCAATAAATGAAAATAAAATTTGAAGAAATTTAGAGGAAGTCATCAATGTAATATCATGGAAAATATTGTTTGAAGTCACGCTAGAATCAAATATATGTAAAAGTATGCATAAGTGTGCGTGCGTGTGTGTGTTCTTTCCATGAATTTCTTATTGGTATAATTTGTGAGTGTGGGACAGGTTTTGGTTGTTAGTAATTCTGAGAAAGTTGGGAAGTTTTCGTTAGTTTTGAAAAAGGCACAGAAGAAATAGTTATCTTTTTTGGTTATTTAAAAATTTGTCTTATATTTTTTAGTAATAATTTTTTTATTATTTTCATTTTTATTTTTCTAAATTGCAAAGTGGTTTTAATTTCATTTTTTTTTTGCAATAACAATTTTTAATTTTGTTCTTTCTGCTTGATCGAAACAATAGTTTAATAAATTGACAGTTTTGGGGATGAAAATTCTTTATTGCTTATTTTTATGCTTCGTCTATTTCTATTATTAAAATTTTTATAGTTAAGTTTATTTATATTTTTCTGTTGCTGCTTTTCAATTCGTTGACAGTGGTTTTGTCGTTTGTTTTTTAAAGGGCAGACAGTTTCATAAAAACGATTAACAAAGTGTTATTTTCTTGAGTGGAAATTTTTCAATGGGGTTAAAGGTTCATTTTAGGGTCTTATTTAGTTTAATATAATTTTATAAATATTCGTTATTCTTTTCAGGGTTTTTATTTATTGCGCTTAGTGTGATTCCGTGTGTTTCTGCTTTAGAATAAATGGAAGTTATTTAAAAAACCTAATACGGAAGTCAAGCGTTGGGAGCGCAACGGTGAGTGTGGTTTACCTAAGCCTATGCGATATAAAAATTAGCAGGAAGTGTAAAAACACGGAAATGTAAAGAAACAGGAAAGGAAAACTGGGTTTAGTTCTTTTGCCTTGCGGTCAGTCGCCCATGACGCAATTATTAAAAAAAAAATTATTGGTGCCTATTTTTAGGGGTAAAATAATATCCTCGTTAGGAGTTGTAATCTTCTAAGGTTTCCATCAGCTTCTTGATTCATGATTTATGCTTTAATTTTATTTTTATCATTATTACCATAATAAATTCAGAATTTATAATATATTAATTTTATGTATACTTTTTATCATTGTGAAAAGGCAAAAATTCGAGATTTTCTTAAATATTCTTTCTTGAAACGTTTGGTTTTTCTGTGAGAACACTTTTTAAACAATACAGTCGCAATTTCTAACAAGATTGATACATTCTTTAAATTCATACAAGTTACAAGTTGTTTTGTAAATGCTTTTTCTACTTAAAAATAAATTATATTATATATTATATTAATTATATTAGTTTCCATATTACGATAATTATCCTAACATTCATGTTATCTCTATTGTTAATGCTCTGCTAACTACGAGTATGTAACGAATTTTATTACTACAGTTTTAATATTTTACTATGTACTTATTGCTGTATTAATTATGCTCTTAACAGAGTTGCTCCTACTGTTAATAAATTGTCTCTGTATAGTATAAAAATACCTGCTTAATTCTTTTTTTAACTACATTTTAAACAATGACTAGAAGTGTTTATGATTTGATTTTACAATTAATTACTTTATTATTTCTTGGCTTTTTATTTATTGTATTCAGCAATTGATTGCATGAGAATTAAAGAATTATGAGTAAATTGCTTCGACAATTGCTCTTTTCCACGCAAAACAAAATTGTCATTTTTATGAAATTTTTATGAATAAATTATTTTGTTTTATTGTTTAATATAATTATAATAATTAATGTATTATGGCTTGATCCTTTCAGTTGTTTATATATCTTTTTTCTTCATTTTAGCAAGCACAATTCTTTTGGATTTACACTTACTTTTGGACTTTATTTTTATTTAATCTTTTGGCAAGTTGTGTCACTATGTGTTGTTTTTATTATGTTTGAGTTTAGAGGTACAGTTGTTTGCTTCTGTTGTTGCTTTTATAATTCGCGTGATAATATAATTAACATAAACAATAACAACAAATAATGCCACTTCTTTCGATAAGAGATAGTTGAAATTAATTTTGATTGGGAATTCAAGTTATTTTCAAGTGTCAAAACAACGAATGATTTATAGAAGCGAAAATATTTTTCTTAAAGAAAATCAAGAAAATCAAAAATGGAAGAGAGCTATAAATAATCTAAGATAACCGAGGTAGTTGTAGACGATGTCTGGAAAGTTTCGAAACCCGCAGAAGAAATCTAGAAGGTACTGTATATTACCCCATTTTGAAACCGGATGGCAAGAAACCCGTCGGGATGGATAAAATATTTTAATATTTTTTAAGAGCGTGAGCAACGGTATAATTAATACAATTTATTAATTATACCGTTGTGTAAATTAAACTCAAAGTATGTGTTCAAAACATTCCAGGAAACGGAAGGAGAAAACGCCAAACATTGAAGAGAATATTAGGCAAAAGGAAAGTTGAAAATTCAAAGTAAAGTAGTTTCTAATAAAAAACTGTTACGATAAATTATCCCTGTTAATTAAATTAACCATAATTAATTTAATCATTACTAATTAATAATATGAAACTATTAAATAAACGAATACTAAACTGTGTCTGATAAATAAAGTTTAAATTGGAAAATAATGAAATAAGAACTCAGAAGGAATATTATTTTGCAAAATATTTATTTCAAATGTTGCTTTTATCAAATTAAATAAATCAGGATCTAACAGTATTTAACAGTGTTTTATAAAGACGCTAAGAAATCATTTTATATTGTCGAGAATATTTATAAAAATTTATCTAACAAAAAAGCAATTCCATTTCTGTAGTAATTTTTTAATTTATCTATTTTATAAATAACGGATGTTGTATTTCCAGAATGAAAGTCAAGGTCATAGCGGTGAAAACTGTATAAATATCGCTAACAGCTTAAATATCTAGTTATGATAAATGATATAACACTTACAAAGGTTTAAATCTGTTTACGATACAACGCAACTTTTCAAAGATTTGAAATGATTGGTGAATCTTTCTAGTTATGACAATAACTGTTTGTTTTGTGATGCTTCAACATGACTTTAATAACAGAGGTGTTGCGAGCAGCATATAATGTACATACTTTACAGCATAAGCATTATATGTTACAGTATCCTCTGTAGAATTTGGATTTAATGTGAAAATGTTAGCCATCTGCTAAAACAGTTACATTTTTTTACAATTTTAATATAACATTATGTGTATCTTATACTGATTTAACAATTTAACAGACTACGCTTTGGTATTTTTTTAGATATTTCATTAGTGTAAATTATTTTTGACTATTACAGAATTATGTAACTAATATAAATACATATGCATACATTTACACTAACAGTACACGAGTACTTACTATTTTTACATAGGGTTTTTTACATATTTGCTAACATTACGTTAACGGCATGTTAACGGACTAAGTTATGTCGTTTATAGGTTCGTTTTTATAGCTAATCACAGAGTTGATGATTTCATTTAATTTTAATTTCCGTGGTCAAAGAAAACGTACTAGTAGTAAAAATAGGAGTAAATAAGGTGTGAGGGAGGAAAGTATTAGATGTAAACGTTTAATGAACGTGAAAACCGTGTTTCTTTATATCTTGCACTTACAGTCTTTAAGCTGTCTCACGTAAGGTTCCCTAAGGTTCTCCTTAATCCTTGATCCTTCAATACTAAATATATTTAATATATGGAAGCTGTTATATAAACATACTAAAGGGGGAGAGTATGGTATATGTGGAAATATACGTAATAGACATTTATTTTGAAGGCGTTGGGTCAATTTATTTTCTATTTGGTAAATTAAAACTCATAAAGAGGGCACATATGTTACGGGTCCACATAGGTTCGACGGCTCTGAGTTCGAATAGTCCATTGCAACTCACACTTCTCTGCCCAATTTACCGTTTTTTTTGAGTGCTTAAAAGGTAGTAAATTTTAATAGTTGTTCAGTTTTGAAGGGTTAAATAAATTTGAACTGATTTGCCTTCATTCTCTCTTTTGATCACCTCTGTTTGGACTCGTTTTTCACACCTACGAAATTCAAGATTAGATTGGATTTTTTTAGTTTCTTCTTTTGTTTCGTCTTTTTTAAAAAGTTAATCCTAAATCCAGTCTTCAAGCGTCCGTTGATGAATGTGGCGATCTAACAAGAAGCAATGCGTTGTAGTCGGAGTCTTCGTTGCCACTATTGTCATGTTTGTCCATTTGCCGTCTCTCCGATATGATTCTCATTATCTCTGCAGAGTCAGATTTACTAAGACCCTCGCTAATTTCGGTAACTGCTACACCATTTTGGCCACCGTCCTCTTTGCATCTGTTACCACTGATGTCAGTCTGGTCCATGGTTGACGCGGGTAGCAATAGGGTACTCTCATCCATATCAGGATCTTCGTCGAGTGCTAGTTGCTTGAAGAGCTGCTTCGTGCTGCTGCTCCGACTGCGCGGCGGCATTGTGCGAGGAACGGATAGCAGTCCTGTAGGTGTTGTTGGAGTTAAATAGCTTTGTTCGGTGGATAGAGATCGACCCGGTGGCATGCGGATTGATTCAGATTTTCCGCTCCTATTTGCGGAACTACTGCTGAGGGGGTCAGTTGTAAGCTGCTCGTTTGGTTTCTCACTGGTCATGACGCTTAGATTGCTATTCACGTCGCTATGCGTATGTCGTACATCTTCACTGCGTACACTGCGGATATCGTACGACGACGTTGGACTGGCTTCTGATTCTAGACTCTCGAATATGGTACCGCGTCGAAATTCGTTTGCGCTATCTCCAGCCCACGGCAATGAATCGCAGCTCATTTGTTTGGTCTCAAAGTTACGCCGGCGTATGGCCTGTTCATCCAATGACCGCTCTTTGGCTAACAGACTACGCTTTCGAAAGGCTGAACTGCGTCTACCTCGTCGCGATTGTTGCGTTACTTGCAATTTAGCATCAAAACTGTTCTCATTAGTTGTGTCCTCTTCACCCAGCATGGATAGAGTTTGCGACGTTAAACAGCCGCCACTGGCACCGAATTCTGCCAGTCCAAGTGCTCCGCCGTGTGCCGCTTGGTTGAAATATTGTACCGTCTGTCGTCGGCCAGTATTTGTAAATTTCTTTTCTAAAGATGGTGTGCTGTATACAAAGTTCGACGGCAACGAGGCGACCTTCTCGAGGGGCCGCTTGGCTGCCGGCGTTTCTTGTTGCTGCAACTGCAGGCAGAGCGCCTGCTCCTGTTCGAACTCCTGCTCTCGGACGAGCTCTCGCTCAAGCTCTACCTCCATGTCCATTTCGTCTTCCATTTGTTTGTGGCTCTCCTCGAGGTGTTTCATCAAAACAGCCACGACGACATTCACCAAAACGAATTGCGCCATTAGAACGAATATCACAAAGAAGATCGGAGCGATAATAGAACTGACACAGCAATTGCGGACGCAATCGGCCGCATCGTCACAGTTATCTCTCAACGTGTCCTTCATGATTCCGTTCCAATTGTCGCCTGTCGCTACGCGAAACAATGTGAGGAAAGCCATCCCGAAGTTAGCGAAATGTGCATGTTCGCCGAGGCCCTGGCAGGGGATCTCGTCCGAGCATTCTAAACGCCCGAACAATTCTACTCCCAGAGCGGCGAAAATAAAGAAGAGCAGAAAAAAGAGCAGCCCCAGGTTACCGACCTGCGGAAGAGCCTGCATCACAGTGTCGAGCAGTGCGCGAATACCCTTTGCCATTTTGAGCAGTTTCAGCACGCGAGCAATGCGCAGCACTCGCATTACTCGTATTATTGTCGGATTTATTGGTATGATTTTTGTCTCGAGCTCCTCCAGCACAATGCCCACGATCGAGAGTATGACGATTCCAACATCCAGTTGGTTCCACTTATCCTTCAAGTACAGTCGCCAGCCCAACGCGACCAGTTTCATAATGGCCTCGAGTATGAAGACTGCCGTAAAGAAATAGTTAAAGATTTTGAGCGCGTACTGTAGGGCCAGTGGCATCATGTAGTATTCCATTGCCATCGTGACCACATTGAGGCCGATCACCGCGGCAATGGCGAGATCGAAGTATTTCGAAGTTACAACGTTGTGCACGAACATACGTGTCGGGGAGTAATTCGTGTAATATGGCGGTTCGTGCATTCGGCGTCGTTTCTTCTCCATCTGAAGGGCACGTTTGGCGGCACGTCTGATCTTTTCTTCTTTCTCTTGTTCTTCTCTGCAACGATGGAAATTCTCAACGACCACGCCCACGAACATATTGAGCACAAAGAAGCCAACGAGTAGAATGAATGCTATGAAATACAACAGGCGCCATTCGTTGTAATTGACCATTGGCTGCTGGTCGACGCCGACAGCATCCAAACCGGTATACATGATGTTTACCCAGCCGTCTCGCGAACTGAGCACAAACAACGACATCAACGCCTTGCCCAGATCGTCAAAATTGTACTTGCGATTAATCCAGGCGTTTCCTGGTATATCAAGACAGTCCTTACGCGTGCGGACATTTTTGATGTTCTCGCCTTCGCAATAGAAGAACGCGCCCTTGAAGAGTTGCACGCCCAAAATGCCGAAAATGATGAAGAAGGTGCAGCAAATAAGCACGATGTTGCCGATGGGACGTAGGGATGATAAGAGCGTTTGCACGACTAGTTTGAGACCCGGGGCACGGTTTATAACACGCAGCGGCCGCAGGGAACGAAGTAGTCGAAACACCTGCCGATCCAGGAGAAGATATTTAGAACGTGTGTGGAAGGAAGCAGGATGTCATTGATGCGACGCAATGATGACAAAAGTGGTAGAAAATAAAATGATGATGATAAGGGAAGCAGAGAGGGAGGGGGCGGGGTTTGGAAATGTGTTTTAATATGGAAAAAATTATTGAAGATTTTAGAAAATATTTCAGGAAGTGGAAAATGAGATTTAGTGAAAGGATTATTACACGATAAAGGAAATGTAATAAAGGAAGAAATAAAAAAGAGAAAGAGATTAGTCGTTGTGGAAATGAAAGAGAACGATTGATTGATTGAGAAGCAGAGACTGCCTACTGGTCATGAAAGTGCAAGGAATCAAAACAACAACATCAATAACAACAAAAGGGGCAGAGGAGTGTAAAAGAATGTGGGTGATGCAAGAAGGGGAATTAGCGGGAGAGATAGACAAAAACCAAATGAAAAACAAGAAAATAGAGTAGAATAGAATACAGATGAACGAACACCCAGCAGTCGGTGAAATTAGAAAATTCGTTTAGCACCAAAATGAACTCTACAGTAAGGAAACATCAGCCTCGAGCCCGGGGCGTATTTACTGAGGAAGAGAAGCAAAATTGAGTTTAACTGGGAGAACCTGATGGTTGTTTGTTTCAAAGTAAAAGACATAAAATAGCATGAAATGAGATTCAAATACCAAAAGGGGCCAAAGAGAGGCTAAGGGCATATAACGAAATGGTATAACGAAAGTAAATAAATTACATTGAAAGTGATTTAATTAGAAAATGCCGGAAATAATAAACATTGTCTTGCTAAAAGAACAATAAACGGGAGGATACAATTTCGAGCTTCGTAACGTCGGAATTCCTTACGGTGTAATAATTCGAAGTCATTTGAGTCTCAACCTCTTTCAGAAATTGCTGAATATCGTACTAACGAATTGCGTGAGAATCTGATAGAGTTCAAATTATACAATTTTGTTTATGCAATTTTGTTGGGCTTATTTGACGTCCGTGGCTGTGTGACGTCAATTGAGCGCCAGACAGAATTGAAAGGACTCTACCGCATTCTCGTGATTACATAATTGGATAATGTTTTATTTTTATCGATTTTATTGAAGGACTGAAAAGCTAAGAAGCTTTTGCAGCGAGGATCAAATGACGTTTTCGTTTTTTTTATGACATTCACAAGCTCGGTTTTCGAAAATGAACGTTAATTGGACTTCAATGGGAGTAACTTAGGAAGGGGGTAACACTTTAGGATGCAAGAAACACTAAAGAAGAAGAAGTGGCATACATACATAGATGGGAATGTTTCAGAAATAGGATTTCGAAAATAAGTATCACGTCACTAAAAGGTTTCGATTTTTGCGGGGATTTTTTTACAAATGATTTACTTAAATATTTTCAGTTAATTTAAAATCACATTACGATTACGGTTATGTTTACATTAAAAGCCAGCTAATGTACGAGAAAAGTTAGTAAAGTAATGATTAGTTCAGTTTTCCTTTTTACCGCATTCTGCCATTAAAGTCCTGAAATACTATTCTAATGATATCTCCCTTTTGGGTGGGGCCGAACGCCAAGCAGGCCGTTGACAATTAAATGAGAAATGATAAGTGTTCGCATTCGACCCCTTCCCGCCAACCCTCCGCGTTAGCAATGATGGCAACATCTTATTTATTTTACCAGCAGTTGCAAATGCGAATTCACTTTCGGGTATTTATCCTTTGTGCATACACCTGCACATGCATACATTTGCACACACATACCCACACATACATACACACACATACATACACACCCACATACATGCACACGTACATTCATACACGCATACTCACATCCACACACACATAGACGCATACACACATACACACACCCTCTCTATCTATCACACATAAACACACACTCATGTATCTATATTTGCTTAGCATGCCCGTGTTTATTGCGTCGGTTTGTATCGTACTCACCCTTAAAATCCCAAATATCCTTGGACTGGACTCGCTAATCAAAGACATTAGCAGGTCAATGATTGAAATTGTAACCAAAGATCCATCCATAATGTTCCAACCGGATGTGAAATAAGCATCTGGTCCGTAAAACATGCCGGTGGCCACTACCTGTAATGTATGAGCAATGTTGTTGTTGTTGTTATTGTTAAAGAGTTACATAGGCACGATTGAAAGTACTTTATGAAATAAAGTCTTTAATGAGAATTGAGATGAAGGACTTATCGCATCGGGAGAAAGAAGATTTAATCATTGAATGAAAGTTATTCTTGAAATTCTCATTCCTTTCAAATTTTCATAGAAAATGAACTAAAACGAGCTTGTATCAGATAACTCCATCTTTCTTTAGCTTCTCGGAGCATTCTTTAGGATGTTGCCACCTGCGATATTGTAAGGATACCAATAAGACCTATTACTCACCTTAATGAACATTTCCACTGTAAAAACCGCGGTGAAGACGTAATTGGCCGTAGAGAGGAACAAACGTTCGGTGCAGTCTGGAGGGATGTTTGGTCTTTCCATGGCCAGTGTAATACAATTGAGCGCAATGAACAGCAGGACGACGTTGTCGAACCACTTTTGGTTAACAAACCATGAACAGATTTGACGGAAACTGTTGAATAGATTGAGAGAAGGTTAAGCAGAAGAAGAGCAAGGTAAATAAAAAAAACGAAGAAGAATACAAACGGAGAAAATGTATTGAGCGTGCAAAAGGCAAAAAAAGGATATGATAGGGCATCCAGGATAACAATAGTGTCAATCGGGCAGGCTGGCAATGAATGGTTTTGGTCAGAAACGTTAGAAGGCAAACAAAAACGAATGAAATAAATTGAGGAAAAAAATAGAAGAACGATATAAAGGATCGATCGGCGGGAGGGGGAGGTGCACGAAAACATAAAGAGCTCGAAACATGATGGTCTACTAGTTTTTAGACAAAATCGAAAATGAATGAATGACTAACCGAAAGAACGAATGAATGAATGGGTGGTTGGTTCGATGAATGAATAGATGTGATTACAGGATATGCCCCGGACAGGGGTCGTGGTCGTGAGCGTGCAATAGAAGGCTTATCAGGAAGTTTTCAAACTTCACAACAAGAACTTTTTGAATTAAAACATTGTCCTGTGGATTTGCTACAGGATATTGAAGTTTATGTGAGCACTTGTTGGTTTGGGATCATATGAAACAGAAATGCACGTGGAAAAAGTAATAAAAGGAAAAATGTAGGAAGAAGCAAGGCTTTAGAAGGTTTAAGAGGAAATGTTCTTTGACATTTCTTTGATTGAGGAAGGGGAGGGAACGGGGGGGGGTGAGTAAATGAGTACAGAAGAGCATTTGATTATTATTAGGTCTCACCGATTTTCTTCCGGGAAAATATATAGCGCGTACGAATCTCTTTCGTCAGTAAAGTTCGTCGGTTTGAGTCGTTCGAAAAGGATTTTAATTTTCGAAACGCATTCGGAATTTGTAGACATCATGGAATGTTGTTGGTCCTTGACCTGTTGCTGCTGCTGCTGCAAGAGTTCGTGTGCTTGACGTTCATGTCTTTGTTGTTGGCTTAAGGAGTTCTTCCTCTTCTCCTTCTCCAAAATGTATTGCTGCAAAATATCGGGCTCTTTCAGCTCCGACAACGATTTATGCCATTTGTCCAAATCAATTTTCGAATTCGTATACGACATCGCTTTGCGGTTTGCTTCCAAATTGTATAAATTCAAATTCGAAGCTTTGCCGAATGCGAGTTCGATTGAGGACATACGACGCTCTTGTCCTTGCAACGAACTGCAGCCGGTAGTGGTGAAGTTTTTGTGCGATGACGACGAGTTTAAGTTCTGATAGAACTGTGAGTTATTGTACAAACAGGCTGATGCCCGACGACTGCTTGTGTAACCACCGGCACTGAGTGACATTGATGGTCGTCGCATTGAGTTTTGGGGACTTAAACGATTCGTGTCTTTGGTGTTATTTTGAATGCGTGGCATGCCGGCGCGCACAAAAGGGTCGAGATGGATGTTGGCAGAATCAGGGACTCCATTACTACCGCCACCGTTAGTGCCAAGGCCATTGCTATTAAGCAGGCGCACATTATCACGCCCGTTATTAAGTATTACCTGCTCTACTTCTTCTCCATCACCTCCACCTCCGCCGCTACCGTTGCCAGCCTCAGCTTTTTTTCTTTTCGAACTCGTACGACGAAACCGCTTAAAGCTGGATGTACGAGTTTGTGGTGCTTGTGTTAATCGGGGTACGTTGTCCGTACCACCATTCGTGCTCGGGGCTGTCAAATGTGTGGACTCCGTAGGGGTATGGTCGTGTGAATTCAAGCGCGATGTAGTCGCAGCTAGTGGTCCAGTAGGTGGCTGTAAAGAAGCAGCCGTTGAAGAAACAGTTTGTACAATGAGTGTTCCATCCCCCGAACTCGAGGAACTCCTCGCGTTGGAACCGGTGACGAGGTTATGAGTAGAACTACTTATGGAACTACTTGGTGGAATAATACTGGCGCCGATAGAAACAGAATTATTGAAACCACCATCTCCGGTTCCGAGATGACTGGCGTTCAGGATGTTGAGCAGTTTGTGTGCCAAGATTGGTGAGGGTGGGATTAGATCGATTGATGGGATCCCCTCGCCTAGGCAATTCTGACTGTTGAAGGGGGTTGGTGGCATAAGCAAAGTCGGTGAGGTAGGACTCTATAACGGAACGAAAGAGGAGAAGTTCAGAACGAGGAGAAGATAACCATTGTTTGAAGGTGAAATAAGTACAAAAGTAATAAATGAAGCTACCTTCGGGGTGCTGCAGCCCGCATCCAATTCCTGTTGGTTCCAATTCCGAAAACTTGCACCGGCTTCCAGAGTTGTGTTTGGTGAATCCTGTGGAGTAGCTGCGGTAGTCGTTATGATTGGGGGATCACGAAAAGTGCGTATTTTTGTCAATTTGGGGGCAATAGCGCGCCGTTCTTTTATTGAATAAGTCTATGTACAAGAAAGAGATAGAAAAGTATTGGAAAAATGAACTCTATTAATACTGTAAAGATCTTTATCTTTATCTTACCTTTTTTAAATTCTTCTTTTCCTCTTCCATTATTAGACGACTTACATCCTTCTCCGAGGGTTTGCGATGGGCCACACCTGTACTCACGCCTTCCGTTCCGTTCACGCCATCATTTGCTTGACATTCGAGACTGGGTTGTCGCAGACGTTGCTTTTGTAAATTGCACTTTGGATCAATAATTAAATCAGCCGAATCCTCGAGTTGCTGCAACGGTTTGGTTTTTTGCTTGGTATTTACAATTCATAATAGTTTTCTCAGCGCGAAACAAAAAAAAAATACCGAATCGTATCGTACTTACTTTTCGTACATCTTCGGCACTGTGCCATTTGTTGCGTACCTCGTAATAGCTTTCGTTAGTCGACGATGAATCCGAAGCACTTCGGGATTCATCGTACATAATGTCACTGAAATTTTCCGCTAAAGTCTCTTCGCGTAATTTTTTTACCAATTCGCGTTGTTCACGTTCGCGACGTTCATTTCGCTGAGGGATCAAAATTTCAAAATTAGACTTTTTTCACGTGCTCATTTGCTCGCTCGCTTGCTCAGTTTTTTTGACAATTGATTGGCAAGAAATGCAATTTTTTTGATATTCAACGGATTGTGTTCAAAGCGTAAAATGAACAAATTTTATGAAACTCGGCGAGAACAAAATGATTTCATTTCGAAAATGAATGAGAGAAAGCATTTCGTGCTTTTTAATGAATTTATTGCTTGCAGGTTTTATGTTTTATTCGCTAAATGAAAGAAAGTATTCATTCTTTGAAGATTTCATTCATAAATTCATAAAATCTCTTTATGGTTGCAGAAGAAAAAAAGAGAACAACGAGTGCACTTTAGCGTTATCGTGACGATTTCGTTGGCAAACTAATGATAAAAATGATTTATGAAATTTAACTGAAATAAAAAAAATATGAAATAAATTCATTTTGTTCTCTCGCGTGTCATAAAATTTTGTTCATTGTCTTCTTTTGCTTTCTTAATTTATTTTTGAATAAAAATTTAGTATTTTGAACATTAAAAACTCTACCTCTGAACTGAATCCCTCAACCAAAATGGCGACCAACAAATTAAAGAGTACATAATTCCCGAATGTCATTAAAGCTACAAAATATAATGCGGCCCAATGACTTGTCTTTTCCATTCCGTTAAACAGCACGACATTCCAGTCCTCTTGCGTGAGTATCTAAGCGGACGATGATGATTCGTTGGCGATTCGTTGAAGATGCGTTGGTGATTCATTCGTGGATTTCAACAAGAGGTTCAAAATGAATGCACGCACGCACACACACACGCACGCACACACAAATAAAAGAAATAGAAAGGTAAGTGAATTTCAGGAATGGACAGAACATTTTTTGTGTGCTCGGTGCGCGCATCAAGTGTTTATTAAAGCTGTCGATATTTAAAGAGATAGAAAACGTATTGCATCTTGACTGATTTAAGAATAAGAGAGAGAATAAGAGACACGATCGGTGATACGATAAAAATGACAATTATACCGTTAGAAAGAGATCGTTATCGTTAGAAAGAGATCTTTTTTAAAATCCTATTCAAAACCTCTCCTAGACATAATTTTATTGTTCGAAGGATTTAATTAGTGTGTATCAGAAAATAGCCTTTGTCACTAAAGAAGAAAGGTATCAATCTTTCATGTTCATTTATATTTTCTGTAAAAAGAATTCAACCAGAACGCAAAAACCGTGAAATTGTTCTAAAAGTTTTTTCAAAATGTAAAGAAATCGGGGTTTTGAAATCGACCATAGGACCCCATATATATTTTTTTCGCCTGTAAAAAGCGATAATATTGTTCCCCATTTTTCCATAAATTGATCAAAATACAAAGTACTTTCAAGCGTCCGATATCATTCTAGAATTAACTGATGAAGGTGAAATAAGTCGAGGTAGAATCCTGACTAAGTCTTAACGGAAATTACTACTTTTGTCTTCCTAAAACAATTTTTACTTTTACATTTGCATTACAAGAATGTGAATGAATTAATTCTTGTTTTCAAATATTCGATTGTTACAAATTTTTAAACGCTTTTCATACACGATTGAGAAGAGGAGGAAGAAGATGCAACAGCGACAACAGCATTTAATGAACACTTCTGCGTCTATGTTAAGCATAAAAGAAAAATTAATAAAATACTAGAGAATAAATCCACAAAAGAATAAAAATTAAATGCAAACAATTAAAAATAATATTTTTTATGAAATTGGCAAAAAAGCTTTTATGTTGCAAAAGCTGTTTTCACATTTAAAAGCGCCAAAAACTGTGTACAAAAAGCCCTTTTACTAAAATTAATAAAGGCATAAGCAGTAAATTATTAATACTTAATTAAACTTTTTAATACTTAATCATAGCATGATTAATTCTTTAAGAATTTCTTAAGAAATTTTCAGTTCTGAAAGAGAATTTATTACAGTTTTTTTCTTATTATTCGTGGTGTGAATTTTTGTTTATATAACGAGTTTTATAAAATAGATGTTTAATAACATTTTTCAATCAATATCATTCGGTGTAAAAAAATTCGGAGAAAGTTCATCTTTTCTATTTGTAAAAACTTGAATAAAATTTCAACAAAATTAGCGTGCAAGAAGTATTTGAATTAATTTAAGCTTTTGTTTAAAAATTTAAAAACTATTTTCCAATATTTGCGAAATGCGAATCAATTTTTTGGTTGTATAAAATCATGAATTTATGAAGCGTACGATGAACGAAAAGTGATTGTTTGAGTAAGAATCGCTTGTTAATTTTTTATCTTTGCTTTTGTCATTCTCATTCTCATTAAATGGAACGAAACGAAGACGGAATAAATGAATCCAAAACTCAGTGAAAACTTTCTTTATCATGCAAATTTTTTTCATTGTTTTTTTTAAAGTAAAAGGTTTTGGCAATATGGAAAATTTAATATTAATTTTATAAGATTTTTTATGAAACACTTTTTTACTCTTTTTTAAGTTTTTCGAATTTCGCAAAAAAGTTCACGTCACGTTCTTGTCTATTCCGTTTCTTCTTGCTTTTTAAATGTGAGTTTAAATGGGATTTCAACGGGATTTAACCACAAGAGAGAACCCGTGATGATCGACCTTATCGATCGATTGGTCGATCTTATAAAGTCAGGCAAGAATTTTCCATTTGAGATTGAAATCTTAAGATGGCTAACAATTTATTTATTTATGTTAAACGAATCTTTTGAGAAAAGGAAACAATTTGAAATGTGAACTTTTCGTGTTAGAAATTAAAAAAATATTAAAATATATACGATAAAATTTGTACCAGACACACAAATAGTCTACATAAAAATTGTACTGGCGTAACATATATGCAGCTGTCTAAGTACTCTGTTAAATTAACTGTTAAGAAACTGTTTACTGTTAAGCAGTTAAACTATTAAAAAACGATTTAACAGAGCAAATATTTTGTTGATTCATATCGGTGTGTATGTATGTTCATAATTAATATATATATATATATAAACAACATTAAACTAGTTTGATTAATTGACATTAAAATTGTTTGCAATTTCTTTTTGTTTTGCTTTGTTTTTTGTTTTGTGGTTTTTGGGAACAAGTTGAAATTTTGGGCGAGGGAGAAGGATACAAGATAGGAGAGGATGACATTACTTGGTTCCGAAATAAAAAATAAAACAAATAAAACTAACAAGAAAACAAAATTTAATAAAAACATGTATATGTGTAGGTGTAGACGTGTGTATGAGTGTGTGCTTACTTGGAAAACTGTTACTGTTGCCCATAAAAAGTTGTTGAAGTGTTTACGATCGCATTCGCATAGCGGATGTTTGCTAACTATTTCGGGACATGTGCACTCCCGCTCGAGTCCGGTTTCGTCCAAAAATTTACAAAACTTACCGCCAAACAAATACATGCCCAGTATGCTGTAGGTTTATACAGACTTATATAGTATTGATAGGTTTTTGTTGTTGCTTTCTTTTAAGAAATATATGCTTGACTTTATAATATGTATTTATTATATACAATTAAATATATGTGTAGGTATGTGTGTGTACAGAGATGTTACACATCGTATATGACGTGTATATTTTTCCTATGTAATACAACTGATATCTATAGAAAGATAATAGTTTATTTGAATTATAGATAAACGTGGTATAAATTGCTGTTGTTATCATAATTGTTGTTATTTTAGTTGTTGTTTTTAGGTCTGTTGTTGTTATTTGTAGTTAGGAGTAATGTTACAGAATACTGTTGTTGTTACCGTATTAATACTACTGTCACTGTTAATAACATTTTGGTTGTTATTTTTACTGTATTAGTTACTGATATTAGTGTATTTGTTATTGTTATTGTCTGTTGTTGTTGTTATTTATCGGTTAGCATGCCCAGTTTTATTATTATTAATTATTAATATTTTAATAATTAATGTATTAATCATTAATAGTTATCTTTAATTTTTATGTTACTTTGTTCCGGTATTTTTTTTTGCTTTGTAAGTATTATTTTCGGTGTTGTTTCTGTTATTGCTTTTATTGTTTTTATTCTTGGTGAAATGGTTTTTTTAAACGAGCGGGTTTGGTAATGATTTCTTTTAAGAAATAAATCCTTTCGACAATTTTTGTTGAATTGAATTATTGATTTATGTACCTAATTTTCTTAAACGTTAAGAAATAAAATATTGTCAGAATGGAATAAGTGAATTAATTTTTTTTTAATTTAGAAAAATAGATTATTTCGTATTTCTAGTGCTGCGAGTTTGGGTTGTAAAAAATATGATAAAATCTTAACAGAGATAATTTCAAATTCAGTTTTACTGCTGACTTATTGCTCCGTGTAAAAAAATAAAGACTTATTTCAAAGCTTATAAAGGATATAAAAAATAAATGCTGTGAGTAAGGAATTTGTTAGATATTTCGGGCATTTTAGTGAGAGTGAAATGTGATAGTAAAAGTATGATTAGTAGTATAAATTTTAGTAGTGACAGTAGAGTGTCGTGGAAGAGTTGTTAAATAAAGTAAAAGAAAGGAGAAAAAAATTTAAAGCAGGTGGAAAAACTTTAATTTTGGTGGAAAAAAATAATTTAACAAGTACAGAGAAGGTCGAATAGAGTTCTCAAAACAGCGTTAAGATTTCTTGACACATATCTACTATATGACAATATGAAATTAGTCTATTGTGGAAAGGGAGAAATAGAAGAGAGGAAGAGGGCGGCGGAAACGTACTGCAATATTCACGTGTGAGGAAATTATAATTCTACAAAATTGAAATGAATTGACGTTGTCATTTACTTAAGAGTAAATGATATTTTAAATTTTTCTACAATTATTTTCTCTACCGAAACTGTTTCATGGATCGTTTGTCGTTTCAATCGTCCGTTTCTGAATTCGGGTATATTTTTAAAGTTTGTTTCCTAACTCTTCAGACTTCAACCATAACGTGTTTTTTTTGAAATATCAATTCATTTCTCTCCAGTAAATTTAATAACGGTGGTGTCGACAGTCAAAAGAGAATTTTAATATATGTAACACGAACAACAGTAAGCAGTAGTGACGCTGGACAGGAATAACGTTACAGGAATAGGGGTAACATTAATATAATCAATTAATTACTTAATTAATATTAAAAAACATGCTTTTCTATCTAATTGAAAACATCAACAAATATCAACATCTTTACGGTTTTAGAAATAAATATAACTATTTTATTTATCTACAATAAAATTTGCTTACCTTTCCATATTTTTACGTAAACGTTACGTTACGTAATGGTTAGTTGTTGATATTTTTTTAGACGTTATTGATTATATTTTTTGTTGATACTTAACTATCATTTTTATTAACTTTCTAAAATAATCTTTCGTAAAAATTTTGAATTAAGCTACGAGTAAACTTTTGATTCTTGCAGTAAAAACTATTCGTTTGAATTGCCTTCGAAGCATTTCTCTACTCGTTAACAAACAAATCATTCTATTTGTTCATTTATTGCAGCGATTCGTAAAGTGTTGTTAACAGAAATTGCGGCCTATTTAATATATTTTCGTTGTGTGAGTGTGGGTTGATTTTTGCTACTTATTCTTTCTCAATTCAAGCAAAAATCAGATGAGTATATTTGCCATCGATCAATTATCTATTTTGATTTAATGAAGAAATTAACATAAAAATGAACTAATAATAATATTCACGATAAACAAAAAAACACACCACAAGAAGAAGAACTAGAATACGAAGAAGCAGTAGCACAGCGGCAAGCAAGACATTAGCACCAAAGTCGTATTCATTTTGGCTTTATCTGGTGAACCTTTGTTCTGACTTTTATATTGTTTTTCACCAAAATATTAAAACAAATTCAGCGTCAACAACTTTATTGAAAGGGAGAAATTAAAATTACAATAAAAACAAAGTAATTACAGAGAAAAAACAAAATTTACTGAGCATTTTATAATAATTTTCTCTAAATATGAAACAATGTTTGACAACGGGCACACGCACACTGTTTTACATGCATACGATACCTTTGAGAAATTAAAAGGAAAATTAAAAAATGCACTTCTTAAATACAAAGAAAGTTGACAGGAAAATATTCTTAAATATAAACAATTGACAGATAAAAACAAGTCTAAGCAGTTTAAGATTAAATGAAATTACATAACAGTTAACAACATAGACAGTTAAAAAGGTCACTTAACAGGAAATCCTTAAATCGCCTAACAGAGAATTTGTCAAAGAAATAGATTGCTATTCATTTAAAAAGAAAAAATCAACAGAAATTCGACTGACAGGAAAATTACTAAAGTGAAAATAATATTAAAGAAAAGTATTCAAAAGGGCGTAACTAAATTTTTGAAATAATATAAGAGATAATTGAAAATACTCTTTTGCAAGAAAATCATTAAGAATAATTACTTAGGAGCAAACCGATTAAAGGAAAATCATACAAACGATCACTTAAAGGAAAGTTTTTTACTACAATTGAAAACTGCCTAAGAGAAGCCTTTTTAGTAATTTTTTAGTACATTTCAAAATTACGACGAATAACTAAAACTAATAAAAAACATAAGAGAAATCATAGAAATAATTAATAAATTTTTTAATTTAAATTTAAATGAAAAAATTAGTTGCTTGTTTTGTTGTTTATTATAATTTACTACCTGAAATACTGTAACGAGGGCCCAAAGCAGGCTGTCGAAATTCTTGCGATCGCAAACCATCTCTCCGTTAATTCTCTCGCAAAATTTGCATCCGAATAGATTCATGCCGAGTATACTATTATTTTTGTTGTTTTTGTTTTTTATTTTAATTTCAATAATTTAATTTATTATTATTGTATTAGTGGTTTTGGTGGTATTGGTGGTGACAAAGTAGTAGAGATGATACAGTGAAGGAGACAGATATATTTTGTGATTTTTGGCAATTGATATTCGTGGTGTTTGTGTGAAATGATTATCGAAAAAGCATTACATTTTGATAACAGTCAATGGTTTAAAGACAACATTTTTTATTTTTTTATAATTATTATTTTTTCAAATTTATTTAGAAAAAAGAAAGAAAAGAGAAAAGTAAAAGTGATTACAGTAAGTGAGAGTTAGGAAGTGTTACGATGATGAAAATTGTAATTAAAAGGGAAAGCAATAGTGGAAGAAAAGAAAGGAAATAGAGCAAAATAGAGAAGCAAGGATTTCTTTAGAATATTAAATATAAAATGCTTTTAGAATAAAAAATTCCTTAAAATATTAAAAGGATTGAAAAACGAATGAAAATACTAACGAAGTAGAAAAAGAGAGACAGAATTTTATTAAAAATAATATGAAACTGTTGCGAAGAAAATCACGCAGCGACAATATATATAAGCGTAAAAGCAGATAAAGTGAGAAAAAGAAATTCGCCGCTATTTTCGTGGGAATACGTCATGGAGATGAACTTTAAAAAAATTTATAAAAACAAAAAAAAATTGTGCGCGTGCATCGACTACGAGCACCGCTGGTCAAATAGCGTGACTCATTGACACCTGCTTGCGAGAGTTATTTAAGTATATTCTTGTGCATATTCGTGTGCGAATGATTCACAATTCGTTTCCGCGAATCATTCACACGGTTACTTCGTTGACGCAGTTCACACGGTTATTTCGGTCGAAAAATCATTCATGTGATTTCGATAAAGTATCGTATGAGTCGTGAGTCAATTCAGACCACATATTTGTAACGTATATACCGTCATTACCAGCGGGCATGTTACCCATTGTGGGCATACATAAATTTCTTAAAAATTGTTTTGAATAGCGTGGTGAGAAGAGAAAGCGTGATATATACACGTTTGAGCCCTCAATGCTATTCGTTAATACGTTCCATTTCATGCTTGTCATCTCTTAGAAGGGTGAGGTAAAAACAATTGCAATTGAATCAGTTATTTTATGGCCACGTCGACTATTTGTCATAAAGAAAAAACTCATTAAAATTATGCATTTTTCAGAATGAACTTTTCGCTAGATTTCATATTGAACAATATTTTATCTAATTCTCTACCACTTAAGTTGAAGGAAAGATTATTATGAATTGCTTAATTTAATCAAATCTTGATTTGCAATTATAATTCTAATTACGACGATAGAAAGCAACAATTAAGACTTACTAAACAATAAAGTTCTTTTAACAATAATTAAAAACATATAATATATGCTGTCTATTTGTTAACTATGTCTAAGACAAACATCGATAGAATAAGACAAAATATTTACTTTACTTTCAGAAATTTGAATATTTTTACTCTTGTTGTTGTTGTTGTTATTTTGAATAAACACAAAGTTGAGGAAATAAATAAATAATAAAAATTGAAAATATGTAACCTTGAAAAAATCTATATTGCCGTCACGGACAAGATTTGCTACAATACGTTTGATATATATGATAAATAGAAAAAGAATGAGAGATCATGAATAAGAAGGTGAAGGAGAAGGGAACGAGGAAGATAAATTCAAACATTGACAATGATAAAAGGAAGTGTGCGATAGAAAACTGATGACGTGAAGAGGTGAAGAGTATACAAGGACTAGTTAGACTAAATATTAAGGAAAAATTTTTTTATTTTTGAAGAATGTATTACGGTGAATAAATGCAAGAATGTGTTGGCGGAAGAAGTTGTGGAAGTACCAAAAGCTTTTCTTTCATTAGCATTCACATAAGAAAGCCAAAGAAAGCATCGAACAAAAGGCAAATTTTTTGAAATTATTTTTGTTAATTACTAAAAGCGGATATAATTCGAAAAAGTAGAGGAACAATATTTTAGGGAATCTATGAAAAAGTGAAGACAGGCAGGAAGAATTTGAAGAAGGAAAGAGAAGAGAAGAAGAAGAAGTTTAAAAAGTGAAAAACAAAGCAGCAGTTTACGAAAAATTAGAAAATGTATGAAAAAAATTTCGGAAAAATCGATTCGAAAAGAGAAACTGTTTCTGAAGAGTTAAAGAAAGAAAGTTAACCGATAGAAAAGTTTTAGGTAAAAAACTGTGTCTTTATATTACAAAAGCCTAATTTTTGCTGAAAAATAATTGCTATCCGAGTACCAGTGATTAAAATTCGCTATGGGTGGAAGAATTTAGAGCTTTCCGGATAAAAGCTTTAGCAAAATATTGTTTGGGAGAGATATGATTAAATATATTTTACTTAGGCGTTAGTATTTCGTATAATAAATATCATGTCAATTTCTAAGCCGAGGAAAGAAACTAAAATGATAGCTGGAAATAAATAGATGCGCTTTTACGATAACATATATTTGTTACTCTTTCCCAAACATATGAAAAGCCAGACGATTATTCTTCAGAATAACTAATTTTTTCACATCCTTTTCCACCATTTTGATTTCAATCACCTCTAGTTGTTCCTTTATTTATATCATTCTCTTTGTATAGTTCTTCATAGTCTACGAATTCAAACCTTCAGCATCGCATCGCGTTCTAATGTAATTTTCGACCTTAAATTACATTTGTGGAAGTCTATTGTATTGACATTTTTTAATTTTAAATTTGTGCGAATAAATTTGAATTTTATTGCATAATTTTAGCAAAATCTCAACCAGCTATTCGTGCATCGGAATATTCGTTTAACGCCGAAATTAATGAGATGCCTTGTTTTCAATTTTGAACCGATTTTTAGTTTTGAGTAATTCTACCTTCCATTGCATACTTTTAGGGTAGCTCTTAATGGCACCTCACACTAAAATATTGCTTTGTTCGTCACTTTGTTTTCCACAAAATATTAGTAAAACTATAATAAACGAATTTATTTAATCAAAAAAGATTTCTTATTTTCCTTTTCCTATTTATTTCCTTACGCTGTCATTTCAGCTTCTTGCTATGAACTATAATAGGTTCAATCTTACACTACAGAGACTGTTCTCTTTTGTTGCTTCCATAAATTTTGTCTAATTTTTGGGGACTAAATAATTTTTACATAATATAAATATATAAATATATTGCATATAAATAGCATGATGATGCTACAGCTGAGAGCTGTTCAAACCTAACTTACCTGAATATGAAAATAAATAGAACAAGTAGAGAGAAGAAGACCGCCACATTATCCATAGTGCGTAACATTACGAATAACTGACGTCGTAGGTTGGGCATGAATCGGACAAGCTTTAAAATGCGCAACAGTCGAAAGGTACGTAAGACGGACAGACCCGATCCACCACCACCAGTGCCATTTCCAAGAAACTGTTGACAAATTTCGATAGCACTGAAAAGAGACAAGATATTGAGAGCAATCAAATTTAATTGGTACTAAAAGATATTTGACTGAAAGACTGGTATTAAAAGATATTTGAAGAAGAGCTAAAGGAAGGGCTGAAGAAGTCTAAAGGAAGACATTTGAGATTTGAGTAAAGCTGCCCAGAGTTTTGAATGCCTTAAAAGCACATGTAAAGCAGTTTGGATAATATTTAACTTTAAAAACAATTTCTTTAATAATTTGTATTAAAGTATTTCCACCAATTTTCAATCGCCGCGTGAGACTTGTGGTCCATAAATCGAATGTAAAAATAAAGCCAGAAGATGCTTATGCGAATCTCCTTTCATTACTATGTTTTACTTCTTTGGAATGATTTAAAGCAATTTTCTTCTTTTTTTCGAACCAATAAGTGCAAAGTGGTCTCTCTTAGGAAAATCTCCGCTACTGCGTCTCGCATATTTTATTTTCACACTCAGCGCGTAACACTGCCAAGTTGTTAAATGAAGCGTCTACATTAGATTGGCCAAGATTTACTTCGGTGCTAAAATAATGTTACAAGACCACCAACCGAAGGACAGCCAGCCACAGACGACGCTACCAACAAGTGTGCCATAAAGAAATCCAAAATGAAAACAAGAAAAAAAAAAACAAAAAAAAAAAAAAAAAGAGAAAAAACAGAAAATTGAAGGAAACTAAATCGAAGAAATGAAAAGGAAAGAAATTATATTTTAAAAGAAATATAAAATTGTACGAATCGTAAGTGTTTTGTGGAGGAAATGCTAGCGGAGAAGAGAATAGGGCAGACAATGCAGAGAAGAACATGACGACAATGTGGCTAAATTCTACCCGTTAGGCGCTCAATCATCACGTAGTTAGAGCTAAGTAAACTCGTCCTGGGAACGCGACCAACAAGTTGCAATCGATTTGCTGCTTTCGTATTGGTGATACCCCAGCAAAGTGTGTACAACCATATATATATGCACACACACAAACACAATACACACCTACAGAAATAGAAGCTGTTAAGTAGAACATCTCAAAAGAAAAACACACAAACGCAAACTCAAAAACGTGGACAGATATTTTTGTTGGTCTCGGTGCAATTTTTGATTCCGTTTAGCTCTTTTGAAGCTGAATTTGATAAAAAGTAGAAGAAGAAAAGTTTATTTTCTTCTCTTTTTTCTTCTTCATCTTATTTGCTTTATCTTGTGCTGGAAAGTGATTCAAAAGGATTTCAAATGAGCCTCAGATGGTTTATTTTCGAATACGTATTTGTGTGTGAATATGTGTGTGCATGTGTGTTTGTATGTTCGCGTGATATTATGTTTACGGTTGCTTAAGTATGTCTTTTCATCTTGTACTTGCAGTGAGCAGCAATTTTATGAGTGTAATACCTGATAATTTTCTTACTTTGAAATCAAAATTGGGAAAATTTTCTACGACATTATGCACAAACGTGATTATAAGGATATCCTTTTTAAGGACAATTTATTTTGAATTCGGATTTCCTTTTTTAAATGACTCCTTGGTCCTTCAGCGCTTTCAACAATTTAAACCAGATTGAGCACTTTTGAATGTAGCGGTTGTGAAGCTCAGAATTGAAGCCACACATTCACTTGTAATCAATTTCTGCCCCTGCGTTTAAGACTCAGTCTTGTGCCCATTCTAGAAGGTTTTAGTAAGCATTCTAGTTAGTAGTAGTATTCTAGTAAGTTCTTAGTTTTAGTGTTTGAGACATGGTCAGTCGGTTGCAAGACTATTGGAGGACTCAGAACTTGTCCTTTAGTTCAGGCGTCCTTTTGTGTGTGTTTTTGTCTTGGTATTGGTCTTACTTCTGTGCTTAATTCTTCACCTAGCAATGTCATTGACCCAACAACCAACGACGAAGCAGTGTTCGTCCTCTTTCGCCGCCTCGACTCGATTTTTAATCCTCTGTTTTGATGCTGCTCATAATCGCAATATCAGTCAAAGTCTAAGTTCAGTCACGTCTCGAATTTCAGGTACCTAAAACTGTCTTGTTTTCATTTGCTTGAGTCATCGCCTCTTCCTTCGAGTGTTCTCTCTTCCTTCGACATTCCCTTCAGCACATTCTCTTTGGACACTTTTAGTAAACCTTTGTCGGTTCCTGTCATTTCCTTGATTTACTTGTAATTTATTTCTTGTAAAGCTTGTCAGTTTCAAATGAGATGTTTTCTATGTTTGTCACCCATAGCCTTCTTCTTACCCTTCTTTGTTTAGCTTTTACTCCCTTCAAACCTTACCTCAAAATGACAATGACGCCATCGAAAACATTAAAGCCATTTGCAATGTACCCAAAAGGTCCTTCCGCTATCACTTTTAGCAGCATCTCGACTGCAAAAATGGCCGAAAAGACAATGTTACTCGTTTCTACAATGGTGGTTAGCTCCTCGGGCTGATTGTGGTATTCGATGCCCATTGAGAGGGTGTTGATGAGGATAGCCAGCAGTATCCCTTGCTGGAAATATTTGTGCTCTACCAAGCGTTTTATATAATGACGCGCAACATGACAGACGCCTGTCACACAGCGGTATACCGTGATCACGCCCAGCACCGCTTTTGAATGAGGACGTCTTTTCTTTTCTTCCAGCGGAGATAATGCATTCTGGTAGAGATCGTAACAGCAAGAGTAATCTTCGATATAGTTTCCGGAAATAGGAACTACGCCACTACCGACGGCGGAAGCGTTGCTAACGCTGACACCACCACCGCCATCAGCGTTCGGTTGGATATTTCTTGACTTGCGTCCTTTGCTTTGGCGGAGTAATGTCTTTGTCGCCGTTCCCGCAGATGAATTTTCGAGGTTTTGCTGATTCTTGATTGCTTCAGCAGTGTGAGGATCAAATCGTGCCAAGGAGGAGTAGAAGGACTCCAGCGTACTTTGGCCCGTAGGCAGAGCGGCCGAAAAGGCAACCGAGAAGGCTAGAAGCTCCTGGCAAGTCATGGCATCATTAACACCCAACTCGGAACAATCGCTGTAAGGATTGGCGATGGTGTTTAATGTTTGAGGCAGATTGACCTGAAAATAGATGACACGTATAAAGAAGAAGGGAGAATTAAGTGAAATGAAGAAGTGATGGAACGGAAGTCGTAGACGATCATGAGAACGAAATGCAATTTTTCCACGGACCTGCCAAATGCTCCCATCGCCAGTCTGTGTCATCTTTTCTGAGGAACAAACGTTTTTATCTTGAGGTGGTTCGGGCATCGAAGGCGGCGTATGCAGAATGACGTATTCATTAAACATGACTGATGGTCGGCGACTGACTGAGGTCGGTGGACTAAGGAAACCGGAAGTGCACGGATGCGTCTGGGAAACGAACGTGTATAAGGTCGTATAAGAAGAATATTATCTAAGCTTTCCTTAAGATTTAAAATTACAAGGCGGTTATTTCAATTAATTTAAAAAAGCGGCGAGTAATCAGGTATGGCTTAAGGATAAATGCATATAGAAAATATAATTTTTGATTTGACCAAAAATTTATGATGATCGGAATGGTTTTAAAATGACGAAAACCATTGTGATTTATTAAATCTTTTTGTTGAAATTCATTGGGAAATATTTACAAAGGATTTCTAAATGTTAACAAAAAGAAACTACAGTTTTTATTATAAATAATTTATACCTTTCCTAAATTTCCCAACTGCAGCTAAATTGGAGCAATAAATTTAAAAAAGGCATGATATTTATTCTCAAAAAAATATACATTAAATATAAAAATATTTGTAAACGACCAGAATTTTAGCAAAATTGAATTTTTGATGGTGATTCCACTTTTAAAAGCTTGGCATCGTCCTGATAAAAGGACTAAATATTTTGCTTTTGAAAAAGAATTTATTGAATTGACTTAAAATTTAAGAAAACTGTCTTTGAATTAATTTCAATTTTTCGTATTAAATTCTGTTTTTGAAGAATAAAAATAATTTTTAGTAATTAAAACCATTTATCGGCGGGTCACTTTCACCCACAGCTACTCGCTCTCATTATCAGCCTCTCTTCTATTCGTTCTCTTTTTCTATCTCCCTCACACACACAAGCATACACGCACACACACCGACTTTCTCCTTTCTCCTTTTATCTACTTACAATTAATTGCTCTGAGTCTATGTTTGACGGTATCTTTAACAAAATTGTCTTCTGTTGTTGTTGTTGCAGTTGTTGTGGCTGTTGTTGTTGTTGTTGCTGCCGTCGTTGTTGATTAATCTCATTTGATTTCGAGAGATTATTTGTCTTTTTTAAATTCGAATTTCGTTTGATGGAGTTGTTGCCTCTCGTTGTGGGCATATTGCTCATTACTGCTGTTACTGTTGGTGTTATTGTTGCTGTCGGTGTTGTTGTTGTGCCAACACAATTTTCCAACGATTGTACGGAATTTTCTGATGACGAACTGTGAGGCATTTGCAATACTGGTAAATGTTGTCGTTGCTGTTGTTGTTGCTGTTGTTGCTGCTGCTTCTGCTGCTGATTAGTCGCATAATTAGCATTACCGCCAATAAAGCTGCCACCGTTTAGAACCAATGGTGCGTTGGCTGTTGTTGTTGTTGTTGCTGGCGTCGGTATTGTTGCTATTCCTGTGATAGCAGTAGAAGACGCCATTGTTGCTGGCATTGTTGTCGCTGTTATTGCAGTCATCGTAGTTAGAGCATTCGGGCACGGTGTTCGATAGACATTATGATTATGATGATGATGATTCTGATGGTTATTATTGCTACTGCTGCTGACGTTATTGTTGTTGACGTTCAATGGCACCATCACTGTGATCAATTGATCCTGAATACTGGAAGGTTTCCGTTGATTGTTCTTCGGACATTTCGGATGATGCGATTTTATGCGCGACGGCGAAAATGTCAAATTGTCGGAATGAGGCAAAAGACCTTCCTTGCGTTGTTGTTGTTGATATCTTTGGTTTTGAACGATGTGTTGGTGATGTGATAGACGTTGTTGTTGTCATCGCATGGCAGTCAGCAATAGAAAGTTGAAATGATTGATCGATGAGAATTCATGATGTCGTTGGTCGTTCATTGTACGACGAGTTGTCATGTAACGAGTTGTTTTTTAACGCGTACAATTAAAATAGAGAAAAAAGATCAAAACATTCTTTTGTTAATTTTCAAATTGTGACAGAATTGATAAATTGACATCGATATATTTCTGCACATAAAGCTAACGTTGAAATGGAATTGGTAGAATGAAATTAATGATATGAAGTGATTTAGAAGCGGTACAGTCTTTTTATTCTTCTTCGAGTGCATTCATCTCATCATGTGCGTTTTGTTTTCTTCGTATTTTTTTGCAAAAATGGCATTGGCGATGAATCGACTACGTTTGATGTCTACGCTTATACTTGGCAATGATTGATCGATTGATTGATTTATAAATGAAACGCTAAGCTAACCATATATTTTTGGCAAAGAAACGAATGATCAAAGAATAACAATTGTTATTGATTAAGAGGTAGATAACGTGATTTTGGAAGCCTTATGATCATAAATTTCTGTTGTCATTCAACATTTATTTCATCACCTATATTTTTGTTTCTAAAATCAAACATGACACTAGCTATTGTTTGCTAAATATCGATAGGTTTTGATGGTTCAGTCGCGTGGGGTTTAACTCTGTTCAGCAACATCTTGCGTAAAGAACCTTTCAGTAACGAATGCCAATTAGATTGAAGAGATAAAATTGAAAAAAATATGGGTGAAGTCTCCCCAATTTCAATTGACACGTGATGTTGCATAGACTACAAGGGATTAATGACAATTTCATGAAAAAATTAAAACCAAAGTTAAGCACTTCGACAACTGAACCATTCAGTTATGCCGCATACACTCTCTTAAATCTAAAGCAAAACCATGCGAAACGAAATAGAAATTATTTGCAATTAAAAGAAAATCAATCATAATTAAAAAGGAACTCCAAACAATTTTGGTTAAAAAATTTAGCATACTTCCAGGCTCCACGCCATTTAAAGCGGTTTCATGGTCGCTTTTTCATAAAAAACTTATTCTCTTTCTTACTCCTTCGCTTTGGTTTTTTATAAATGAGTTATAAAAAACTGCCGTTGGTGCTGATTGCTAAAATTATCGCTAAGTACTCTAGATATCGTTTAAAATGCATTAATGACTAATTTGGCCAAATCTCTCGCGGCTTTTGCACGAGTTTTGGGAAAAACGTTGAGAGAAACTGACTTTGCAGAGAAAATTGGTATTCATATGCACAATAATTTAGTAGGGGAGTGTGTGTGATTGTGTGTGTGTTTATAGGAGACCTTAAGTGCATGTGATAATTTTTGGTTTTACGGACTTTTAATCACTGCTAATAAAAGTTATTAGGAAGCATGATAAAAATCTGTAGGAGATCAAACAGACAAATTATTGCATACTTTTAGGGTGGTGTTTTTTACTTAAGGGAAGGAGGTGCATACTTTAAGAAAAGTATTGCATATTTAAAGGCCCTAGATTTGGACGCTGGGTTTCTAAAGTTCTAACCAAATATTTATGCTCATAATTCATCCTAAAATTGTCCACCTTTCTTTTAGGAGCAACTAGTGACAACTGCGATTTAACAAATTTTAAAGGGTGTTCAGCGCAAAACTTTAAATGAATTTAAACGCCTGCTTTTTGTTTTTTAGCAGAGCTAAACGCGCGGAAGAAGTATCATTTGTTGTGTCAGTTTTCGGATTTTTCAGTCGCAATGAGTCGCTGATGGGGAGCAAACCGCACATATGCGGTGGAAAAGCACTTAAAGACTGGTGAATCCGTGGTTTCACCGTGTTGAACATTCTATTCCCACTTTGATATTCGGCAATTAAACAATATTCGGTGTATGCAACTCATCTAGTCAAGGATGCGAAAATGTCGACAAGAAGTACCATCGACTTCAGCGGTAACACCAGAACATGTGGAGCAGGTGTCAGGGGAACAGTCACTTCCTTTGTCTGGCGGATTACTAATGATTTTTCGGTAGCGCAATTGCAATCATAGCTTGGGCGTAACATAGGACTCACTTTCAGCAAGATGAAGCAACTCCTCATACAGCAAAAACAAAATCAAAATCCGCAGTCCATTACGTGCAAAAATATTAAACGAACGGATATTCTAAAAGAATATATTTTTAATCTCATTTCAGCGTCGAAAATTGTGCGCTGGACACCCTTTAGAAATGGCTTAAAGCAAAGTTAGGTACATGTATTTATGGGGCACACTTTAGGTCGGCATAATCTCGCATGGGGGTTTTCCCTACGAGCTTCTTTTGTGAATGTTATTGGCATTGTCATTGGATTGTTGTTGGCACGGTCGGTGTTTTCTATTGGAAGGAGGTGAGAAGCGCAGGCAGTATTAAGGGGATCAGGTTATATCAATTGGAACTTGCTCAATTTGTAGCAATCTTTTTTTTTGGAACTCAAATTAATTAACTGAAAAGATTATCGAAACTATGTCGGGCATACTTAAATAATCTGTACTTCTTTAACATGCGTCTCTTGAAGCGCCTCCATAGGTGGGCAATATATTTGACAATTTCCGCGTAACAAGTCGCTGGCTCTGAATTGTTCGTACTGGATGCTAAGGTCGATGTGGATGTGTAGCGGGCACGTTCCTGACGCATTCGCTCCATCTCACGCTTTTTCGTTTCCGAAAATTGTGTTGCGATGACGACCAGACATAAATTGATCATGAAAAACGAACCAATCTGTAAAGAAGAGCACGAATAATAAGAATAAATACTTATATATTAATTTGTTTAATTTTGAAAATTCGTTTTAAAGTTTTTAAAACTAGCTTTTTCAAATATTCCTGTCTTTTACTGATTTTCGTTCGTACGAAACATCGCATCATTTAAAAGCCTATAAATATGTGTTACGATGGCATACACTCACACACCATTATACCCACATACATACACTAACGAATAGCATACTGAGTGGCTTTATTTTTTATACACGTTGCAGGATAATTCGCTTTTCCTGTGCCCAAATTTTCTAGATGTGTCGCAAAAGTATCTTATATTGATAATCAAACAACATTTTCTACTTTGCCACGTCAGCGAATATTAAAAGTTTACAGAAAAAAGATATCTCTAGACACTGGCTTAACGAAAAATTAACTGAGGGGTTGAAGGAGATCACTGCCTGTCATTGTCCATGAGTTGGTGTCAATTACGCCCTCCAAACACCGTGTAAAAATATACGTGGAATCGTCAAAATCGAAATTGTGGATATATGCATACTTTCCAGGAAAACAGATTTTTTTCTAATATACAAAAATTCCTCTACTCCTTATACGAATTTCTCTATCTAAGCCACTGCTTCGGGCCGATTCATGTTGTGGTTGAGATAGCTGTTCTGATTCTCTAAAAGGCTGTGCATGCGTCGCTTTGTTTGTCTTCGAATATTCACCGATAAAAGTACGCCGTGTCTATTTGTAAACTACGAGTATATTACATACCGCTCCCCCGCCCCCTCACGAAAGATACGACACTGGTTTTGTTTTTGATATGAAAATTTCCACATGAAATGTTTCTGCTGTTGGCGATGCTATTGCTGCTCCTTCTTCTCCTCCTTTGCACAGTCTGTTAGACAATAAGTAATTCACTTACATTAAAGTATTTTTGAAAATGTTGTAATGGATTCATGAGTGTGTGCATTTTATATATATGTGTGTATATATATTTGTGCATGTGCGTGTATGTGTGTGTCTTTAAAGTTGTTAAGTCTCAAATTTTAGACACATTTCGATGCCGTTATCTGCACTTGATGTACGGAACCATTTGGTTGCTTGCTCGTAACTAATGTCTTATTGTCCTTCCACTCGGTTAATCATACATTTATAAGGTTCAGTTTTGATTAGAGTAAAGCGGCAGAGAGAGAGAGAGAGCGATAGAGAGAGATAGATAGATAGATAGATAAGAGAGGAAGCGATAGTAATTTTGTGGATTTGGAAGATTTTCTTATAACTAATTGTTCGATTTAAGGAAACAGTATCGATATATATTGCTTTACAACCATTGAAGAGACTTTGTCAGACTAACAGACTGTAAGGGACATAATGTTTGGAAATGTGTGGACACATATTCAGGCAGATGGCTACCAATTGGAGCGAAAGGGATTAAATTAGCCAACAAGACTAGACTTAGACACACTCAGTGATATTTTCAAACATCTCTACGTTTACTTTATGTCATTTGGCTTATCATGTTTGTTGTTGCAGGTCATTTAAATTGAAAGGTCAAACAACAGTAAATTTAAACCCTTGCAGATATTTGAAAATTTTTTAGAATAACAATTATTTCCTCCTTGAGTAGTTGATACTTCAGACTGAAGTGATTTGATTTAAAGGCAGTGTCAGTGTCTTTGAGGTATTACTCTGTTAAACCTTACTCCGTTGAGAAAGGCTAGACTAGAAGAGCCAACTCTAGTTCTGTACAATTTACAGTTAATTTAGTGCAATTTTATTCCTTAACTTCTTTTCTTATTTACTGCCTCTTCTGAAACAACCCACACATTTAAAATGAATTACAGGGAGTAAGTTGCTTCAGTTACTCTAAAGTAACAACCAGAATGAGAGGAAGAGTTGAGAAAGGGAGGAAGGTGCAGCGAAACGGCGTCTATCTCTAAATGACATAAACACACTCCAAAACTGTTTCATGCAAACATTTTCATGCGAAATTGATGATAATTGTGATTGTTGTTTTTGTATTTAATTGTCTAAAATCTGAACAAAATTAATTAGCAGTAAAATCAATGTTTTTAATTCAGCTTTCTTTCTTTTTTCAGATTTAGTTTCATTCGCATTTTATTTTACTCACAGGAAAATGAAAACTTCACAACTTTATTTATTTTATTGTTCGCTTTAATTTTTACTTTTGTAATATTTTTTGCATTATTGCGAAAACTTTTGTTTAAAAAGTTACTTTTAATTTGCAATGAGAGAAAATAACAAGGCTTTAGAGCGTTTTCATTTTCATTCGAAAGCGCAAATTAAAAATTCGCACGGAAAGTTAAAATTTTTGTTTCGAAAACAACGAAGCATTAGTAATGATCTGCCTCTGCTTCCCTTCACCGTTGGTTTGTTCTGCCTCTGCGTCGGCTGTGGATTGAGAATTGTTGAGGCTGATTGTATGTTCTTATTCATAGGAATATCTGGTTGAACGGGGGGGGGGGTATGAGGGGATGAGTGATGAACAAGATAACTGGGGTTTTAAATGGAAATTACAAAAGCTTTTATTGGCTGACTGTGAAAAGCTTTTGTTTACTTAAAATCTACGATACAAATTGGAACATATGTAGATGCATTCAGATTTGGTAAGACTTAATCCTTTAACATAAAATTTGTATCAAACGCAATGCAATTTGATTTTGAATTAGATAAAACTTCCATTAAATTCACTTAAGAGTCATATTTGTTGAAGAGGAAATATAAAACGACAGCAAATCGGGACTTAATTTCGGATGCGTGAAATTTTGGGAGAAACTGAATTTGTCGAGATACTTTTAAAATGCAGTAGAGATGGAATTTTTCCCCAAAAAATAACAAAATTTCTCAAAGCGAATCTGACTCAGGTAATAACCTTTCTGCAAAATCAACTCAATATAATTTAAAGCAGAGCAGAAAACATCAAACGCCTCTCAGTGACTCACTGATAATTTCTAAAACTCGCATTGAGCATTTCAGAAAGTTTAACAATTTCATCCATTATGTAAAATAGGTTGACAACTATTTTGCTTCAGGTGTTTCTCAATTCCTCTTCCTTGTTCCTCCCACCGGGTCTGTCTGCCTGTCTACTACTATTTTTGCTCCCTGTGAGCCCTGATAAAATTTACAACTCGTAAACTTGCTTTTTATTTTATCTCAATTTCGCTGCCTTTGGGGAAAGTTTACTACGTAGTACGTAAACAAAATACGTAAATTCAATATCTGATAATTTTAAGCTCGAGGATGTGTGTGTGCGTGTGTGTGCGTGTGTGTGGGCGTGTGTGCTATTCTTCAGTTTATCAACTTCAGAAGAATTACTAAAGAAATGCGTATGAGGAAAGCAATAAGGAGAATAAAACGAGGAGAAGGAAGTGAGACACAAGGCAGCAGTTTTTACGGCAAAGGAGCATTAAGGAAAGAAGAAAATAAAAAGAAGAAATAACTTTGAACATGATCCTAAAAAATGCTTTGTTTCTTCGAAGAAAATACGATTTTTGATAAATTTATAAATTTTCGTTGATAAATACCTTTCGATATATTTCTCGTGTTTCTTACGTGTTAATAAAATATTTTCTCTTTTCTTCATTGTTTTTCTCAAATTCTTGTTTCATCTTTTTATCCCTTTATTATATTTTCACTACTACTGTAATAGATATCACTGAAAATCTTGTGTATTATTTTCCATCTTCTTCGCCGACATTATCGTTCCCTTTTCTACATTAATATAAATAGAGGACCTTAAGTATTGAAGTTAAAGCACTGAATAAATTAGAACGAAAAACCATTTCATTTTTCTGAAAATTTTAAATTTTGTACCTGTTTTTCTCCAACTTCTCATGCTCTCTTCTCTTGTCTATCTTTTGTTGGTTTGCCAAAGCAATTTTATTTCAATTTTAAATAAAATGTTCACTGTAAAAACCTTTAACAGTGTTAGAGCTACATCTGTTAATTCAATTAAATAATAAGTTTCAACTGGTCTCTATTTCTCAGAAAAAAAATACAAGCCTTCGATCTGCAAAAGTTTGAAAATGTTAAAGGTTACGACGTTTGTTACGCTCGTTGCTTTTAAATGATCAAAAACGAAAAGGGAATCGAAATATATCGTGCATAATAAATGTATAAGTGTGAAGCTATGTATGTGTGTGTAAATACTTGATTGAATATGTGTGTGCGTATGTGTGTGTATTTAAAAGTAGGTAGGTGTTTCTGATGTTCACAGTCAGCAAAAGATACATCAAAATTGAATTTTTAAAATTGGATTCTTAGGTGCTCTTACGCTACATCTGCGTGTCTATCTCTTTGCCTTTCCCTCCTTGCTCTCCTTGTCAGATCGCTTTCGTCCTCTTTCCCGTAACCAGCCTCCACTCTATGGCCTCTATCGCTACTGACGGAAATTATTTTTAACTTTGGTTTGCTTATTTCGATCATTCAAACCCTGACGTAGCTAAGTGTGCGGTTGTGTATTCGCTGTATTTCCATTACTCGTGTACGTACATGCACATTCTCATGATTGTGGCTTTCTGTGTGGATGTATCTTTGATAACGTAGGATAATAAATATTTAAATAAAGGAATAAATCAAAAGAGCATTTGGTTTTTAATTTAATGCGAAGTTCTTCTTCCATCCTTAATTTAGTTATGTTTTATGAAGAGGTTTTTAAGATAATACGTCATAGTCTAAGTTTGTTCAAATTGCTATTCTTATTTATTTTGCTTAACTGTTCATTTTGTTATAAAAAAGGCTCAATAGATTTTCGGTTTCAATTTCAATTTAATGCGAGTTATATTCTACGAAGCCTTAAACTAGGCAATAAAATTTGGAATAGAATGAATTAAGATTAGTTTTTATTTAATTTTGACTGATATTGATATAAAGATTATGTTCTGAATTAGAAATACAAATGTTAAATTTTTAATAATATTTTCAAAGTTTAAAATAAATTAAAATTGAAATAACTAAAAAATAGTAAAAAGTTTGGTAATAATTAGTAAGTCTACATGAATAATTTATACAATTTTTTAAATTGAACTTGAAAATAGAATTTATTATAAGGATTATTTTATTCTCTTTAATGAAATAATCACCACTTTTTTATAAACTTCAGAAAATATCAACGAACTAATCGTGAGATTATACCGAGTTTGTGATATGTTTGTCATGATACAAAAATGAATAAATAAGAAAAAATTACAAATGTTTCCTTTACATTGCCATATTTCCTTCACCTCTCTCCCTTCCCTCACGTTATCACCATCCACGCAACGAATGAATCTCAAATCAATTGGAAAGAAATCAAAGGTGGATATTTCATAACTCGAGGCGCTTGTAGAGGAATTACAAAATCAGCAAAAAATGGCAAGCCAAATATGATCGAAGCAAAAACAGTGCATAAAAATAATTCAAAACAGAAACTATACCAAAAAAGAACACTGAAAAAATCAACCCTCTGCCGTTTGTGGAAAATTAAGTAATAAAAAAAACAAGTCGAGACAGACAAAAAGGTTGCTGCTGCCGTTTTGTTGTAAACGAACTATCACCTTGTAATTTTAGCGGGAGCAAGAGCGTTTATCATATTAATACTAGTTTTAATTTAAAATTACTTTTCTTCCTCCTCTTATTGTAAAGTAAGATACTGTTTAACCATTAAGATTTTCAGGACAATACATTATAATCCTAAAGCATCTTTTGAATTGTTAAGCTTAGAATAAGTCATTATATGTTGGTTAAAAAAGGCTCAAAGGCTTGTAATTTTATTTTTTGTAGCATACTTTCAGGAAAAGGTCGTGCACAAGTAGAAGCCAAAATGGAAACCAAAATTGAAAACGTTAGATATATTGGAAAAAATTAAATAAAGCGTTCAGATGTTATCTTGCTCTTTTTTTAATGCACTTTATTGCTTCTGTGCTTTTCAGTTTTCAATATTCTGTTTTAGTTTTTCTAGACATTTAATTTCTATAGATTTAATTTCGACCTTTTTATTATTTTTTCCATTTTGGGTTTAGGAAAATTTAAATTAATTTACGAAAAGGTCAGAAACGCGGTAGAGAAAAATGGTTCTTTTTAATAAAAACATCTACAATTGGAAGGCGAAGGAAGCAATTCTGTTTGCATCAAATTCGATGGGCTCCCATCTATATCATGAAAGCGTGGCATTAAGCGGTAAGAGAGGGGTGAATATGTATTACTCCATGTATGAAATATTTATAAAAAGATTGAACTGAAGATATCTTCGAATTTCAATTATTTCGTAGCCTTAGAAATAATGAATCCTTGGTATATTTAATTCAATTTTTTTCGTCGAAACCTTATATATGCATTAATATTTTACGGTTTTATCAGCTGCCCCGTGGGAGTCATGGATTTAACAGCGCTTTTTACGGGATGAAATCCAATGTTAATTCAGTTACGGAGGTAACAGTGGACTACTATTCTGATAACAGTTCACGGTACTCGGAATCGTTCAGAAATTTAGAGCTAACAGCCTTCTTCATTTTTAATAAAACGGTGCTAACAAACGGGATTTTTTAACGAATATTGACTTTTCTGATAAGTAAAACATTTTAGATAATTTTTAAAAGTTATTTTAGCTATTATTTATTTTTCAAAACAGGCAGCTCTGCTGACGACACGTTCCTATCAATATTTGTATGAAAAGTGACCATTTAGTAAACCAGTAAGTAAGTGGATTACTTCGAGCATTTATCAAACCAACATAGATGACTAGCTGCTTAACAACTACAATATTAAAGAACAGGCTGAAGAATGTTGAAATTTCTAAAAGAATTGAACATTTATAAATGAAACGTTTGGCATTTCTCAGGAAGATAGCATTTCCAAACTTCATTTTTAATGCAGCTTAATTCTTTCATTTTTAAAGCAGCTTAATTCTTTCGCAGCAGTCTTACAATTTACGAAATTCGTCAGTACTGTTAAAAGAACAGCGCAACTGTTAATACACCTAATATTACTATTAATTGTTAACAATATTCTGACATTGTTTCGGTAACTTTTAAAATTTTCTTTCTTGAAATTTATCAGCTAAATATTTCTTTCGTAAAATATTCTTTCTTTCGTAGAATATTCTTTTATTTTTAATGAAATGGTATAAGCCATTAAATTCGTGCCGCGAAGCATTTTCGCCTTAACATCCTGAAAAAACCTTATATTTTTTCCATTATTTATCATTCAATACTTACCACAATCAGCAGGACAAAGTATATCCAGTCCCAGAAACTGTGCGCATCCTGCACGTAATACATTATGTCCGTCCAACCTTCAAGCGAAATGACCTGAAATGTATAAAAACGCGTGCGGTAAAAATTACAGAAAATATATTAAAATCTATTGGGAAGAAACACAATTAACGTGATATCAATACATGCCGAATAATAAAACAAAAAAAAGGTATATTCGCATCATAAATGAAAATGTTGGCGGGAGAAGCGGAATTCTTCCAGTTTCTTTATTGACTTTTAATGAAAGCAAACAATACTATCTAATGTTATTAAAAAAACAGGAAGGAGAGGAAGAAGAAATATAAAAGAAAGTGAACAAAATATAAAATAAAAGAAAAAATTATGAAATCAAAATACATTCAGCTTCGCAACCATTTTCTTCTGATACGTAGCTTTCTTAAGTTTTATTTTTGTTGTTAAGCAATTTTTATTAAAATATCCAACGATATTTCTATAAGACAAATTCCCTTTAAAGGCAGCGAAACTTTAACAGCTTGTTACCGCAAAAATTCCAAAAGAATTTAACAAATTTTCCTCACGAAACTTCTCGCAGAAAGAATTTTCCGCAAATTGCATTTTCCATTTGTGGAGACTGAATATAATGAATATTGTTCTGCTCGCAAACTTGAAATGGTTGTATAGACATTTTATCTGTTTTTGTTATTGTTTTCGTTGTTTTCGGCAATGTTGGTGGTATTGCTGACAAAGTTTATGATTTCTCTCCAATTCGAAATGTCGAAAGTTTTTCTGATGAAAGATTTAAGATAAAACTTAAATTGAAAATTGTTTCGATCATTTAATGGCGAATCTTACGAAAGTTTTATCAACAAATGAAACATCTCTAATCGCATAAATGTAGGAAAAATTTCTTTAACTTGAGTATCAATGGCGAAAAAACCATTGAGCCGGAATAGATATTATTAAATTACCAAAAGGCACCTAGTTATTTTTCAAAAAATACTTTACTGCCTGCGCGAACCAAAATTACATATCAAAATTATTATGACTTTTCTATAAGCATTTGACCGCGGGATTACTATGGTATTATAAATTCAGGAAATTCTCCAAATTTCGGGAAGTTACCTTTGGCTTTTTCTAACCTATAGTAAAATAAAGAACTGAGCCATATAAATTTGAATAGAAAATATATTTTCTAACCAATATGACTGCGTTAATAAGGCAAGAGCGTTGGAGGCGATATTGCCTGTTTTTAAGAATAGACCTCTTTTACGGCCAACAAACACGGCGATGCATTTTGCTGAATTCAAAAAATAACGAAAAGTCGAGCTGGTAAATTTTCGTATAAAAATAAATAATAGAATTTTGTTTAATACAAAATTATTCGAGCAACTATCCACGCCCATCTGAACTTTAGTGCAAACAAATGTATTGAAGTATATGTGTATAAGTGTACATACGGTCCTTTATCAAAGAAATCTCAAAATTACCAACCGGTGAAAATAATTTCTTCTTTCATTCTCAATCGAACAAAACAAAGCTCAACCTTTGTTGCATACTTTTTGGCGTTGTTTACATAATGAGTAGAACTGAAAATCAACCGCGCTCAACTAAACCGTTATTATTATTGTTACGAGTATGTTAATTTGCAAGATTGCGGTAATTTTAATTAAAAATAAAATAAAAAAAGGAAAAATAATATAAAACCGAAAATTTCCTCAAAAACTCTCAAAAGACTGGCCTCAGAAACTGGTCATAAATTATGACCGGATTTTTCAGATGAAAAGGTTTTTTAAAAAGAAATTCTATTGTTAAAATTTGTATGAAATTTTAGTTTATTTTTAAAATTTTTAAACTAATTAATAGTTAATTTACTTAAGTTTTCTATTTATTTGTAAGAGTAACAATCTTTAACAGTTCTTAAACGCAGATTTTCAATAACTACCGTCTTTAAAAAAACCTTTCAATGAGTTTTATAGAGTTGCAAGCTTGTATGTATCAAGGGTAAAAGTTTTTAACATAAAGGTTCTAAAGAGATTAGTGACGGATTTCTGAGAACATTGATTGAGACTTTGAAAGTATTTTCAAGAGCCTTAATGTCCTTTTCAATACATTTAGAAACGTTTGGATTTAATAAAAAGCCTAACCTATAGATAAAGCTCTATCAACAAGCCTCTCGTCTTCAATAATATGTGAGACACTTCCACAAGTCGTTCACCCGTTTGCTGAAAAGTGGCATAGCTTCTTTCTAAATAAAAATTGGTTGCTTCCCAGAGGGTATGAATGTGTTAAGAGGATAAAAATGGAATTTCGATACAAAATTTTTCCTTTATCGATATAATGCCAGCATACTTTTGCTGTCCGGCTAACTAAAGTGTTTATTTATTTATTTATTTCCCGATTAAAGGGACGTGACAATTTATATCAAACCAAATTAACATTTAATGTTTTTTATTGACGCAATGAAGCTTTTCTGACAATGCCAACCACAGTACCATCATAACGGCAACAAAAGTAACAACATCAAAAACACAGTAATAACGAATTCGCATACATATGTTTTCATTGCAGGCAAAAGACACACATTTCAATGTTTTGCGTGCTAGTGAGGCTTTATTCAAATCGAGAAAAATTGTCAGTCTTTCTCTTTTACTCTTTCTCTCCCGCTTTCTCACCCTCTTTTCTTGTCATTTTACGTCTATCTCTGTCAGCATTCCGTTGTTTCCTTTTCATTCATTTTTGCCATTTTGATCTGCTTACGTGATTTTTGTTGCACAAATTGGCAACTTTCATTACGCGCATTTTGTTTACACTAAATGATATTTAAATGACGTTTCAAATGACAGAATAAAAAGTTCGAGCAAAACCAAACCGCATCAAAAACTGGAGTCATTTTTCATAATTATTGTTCGTTTGTTCAGACATTATTGCTTTTGTTGTCAAAGGCAATTGTTGGGGAATAACGAGAGAGAAAGAGAAGGACATAGAGAGGGAGTGAGTGAGGGAGATCCATCTCAATTGTTGCCTACGAATGTAGAGTTGCTTACATTACGCTAAGAGGCGCGATGTGAGTCTTTTTGTGGTAGACAAAGCAAACCAATGGCACCATCGTAAATATTTGTGGTAGAAATTAACACGATGTTAACGTAAATGTAAACATAACTCTGTAAAGTCAAATTTAAACAACGTAAATAAATGGACGAGATTATACGTACAACTCTCTTCGACTATCTTTCTTACACTTTGGTTTCTACCGTCTATTCAAATTATGTCATTTATAATTATAAGTATTATACAAGCAAAATTAATTGTACAAAGTGTTTTCAAAAACGTTCTCAAAAGAACCCTGTCAAAATGTGATATTTTCAGTTAAACAAAAAACTCTTATACTTACCAAAAATATGGCAACCCACGCCAGTCCGATGTTATCAAATGAAATTGTACCTTGAAAAGGATTTAAACCCATTTGGGTGCAATTCGTATAGTACTGATTCCAATTTACGCAGGAATTATTTGTTGGGAGGTTATAACTGAAGGTCGCCGCAGAAGCTGGATTGAGAAGAAAAACAAATAAAGAGAGGAAAAATATAATAATTTTTTAATAATGTCATTATGCATGGGTTGGATTTAATTTGTTTGTTTTTCTAATTTTTGGTGTGTTACTTTTTCATAATTGTGTTAGGAACAGGAGGCGTGTTATGTATAAACAAATTAAACAATTTTGTAACACAATTTTATATAAATTTTTTATAGAAATTAAAAAAATAAAAGTTAAATTTGTTTACTTTTTTATTAATATTTTAAAAATAAAAATTAAAAACATATATGAATTCCAGAAAAGGAGTTAACATTATTCGTATGAAAGTGTTTAGTATTAAAAAAGAATTATTTACTTAAGTAATAATTAAAGTAAACACAATTGTGTTTTAAAAATTGGTTTGTATCAATTTTGTGTTAAATAAAGGTTGAATAATATTACATAATTACCGTTAGATAGACATAGACGCAGTATTTGAATATCATAAAGTAACGAGTATTAATAACGAATAGGTTTTATTAATAACGAATATTGGCTCAATATAGAAATTTTATTCGTTACTTTTGAAAGCTGCGATCACAGTTTCTTCAAGCAGGACTTTAATAACTATTAAGTAACGAGTTTGCCCCTAATTTTATCATTAACAAATTAATAATTTAAAATTATTTGTAATATATAATTGAAAAATATTTTAATATTTAATTTTACAACGTATTGAAATTGTGAATACGTGAATAAAAGTATTGCGAATAATATAAAAAAACTTTTGAAAAATAATGACGAGCAAGTAAAAAGCGTCTTCTATAATTTCAAATCTGGAAGGAAGAAATCTGGAATCTGGGATCTGAAAGGACATTTTTTAAACCGCTTTCTATTTGAATTGCCTTCATATTTTTTTACGATGCCAATTTCTTTAACCAAAGAATTTATATCGAGGATTATGGTTTGTTTCAAAAAAGTTGCGAGCAAAAATTTATTAATTATGTATGCTCTAAACTGTACTATGCTTAAGTTATAAAATAAACTAATTTTCAAAATGCCATAGAAATTTTAGTCCATCTATTTCTAGTTTACTTGCTATAAAAACCATAGTCTTGATCTAGAAGGACAACGTGTAGAGTTCAAGTTTGTCTGTAGCTGTTTTATAAGGTTATGACTAAGATAAATTTTGTCCTTTCAAGAGATAATTAATTTTCGTTTTTCTTGTTTTATCTTTCGCAATAAAAAAGAGAGAGAATATATGCGTGCAAAAGAGTACGATTCGTACCAACGTACGATAAATTCTTGCAATCGTTTTGCGTAATTAAGTTTATGCATCATGAGAAAAAATATACACAAGTAGCAACAAAGTAACGAACGGAGAAGAAACTAACTAATGCCACTTTTGCGTCGCTCATTAAAAACTTAAATTGGTTATCGAGTTCTCGCTTTTGCAAGTACCGAGTGTCCACGGTGGGACAAGTAAATCAAACTGTTAAACAAGTTATTCAAACATTTTATTTACAATTTTCTTATTACAGTTATAAAAAGAAAAGCAACAATCAGATGTTGCGCAACCTACAAAAAGGTATAATTTTGTTAATTTTATATTCGTCATTTGATTGGGGAGCAACTGATATAAAGCTTCTGAAGGAAAATTGAAGATATTCATTACTTTAATAAATTACGAAAATATAAGAAAATAAATCTAAATTCTAAAAGAAAGAATAAATGTTATAACGTCTTGCATGTTCGAAGTGTTTCTACTGACTTATTCGTTACTTTATAAAGAATTTGTTGCTTAAAAAGAGCTCATTATTTCATTTCTTAAATTTAAATTTTTATATTTACCGTTACATATCATGGGACCAACTCGATACGGCGGTAATTCCGAACACAAATGCATTCCCGAGTCTTCTGGCTTCGAACAGATATAATCTTGCTCTTTGGAGAACTCGTAGTAGAAAGAAACGCTGATCGGTTCCAAATATGAAGCGACGAGATTACATCAAGAACGAGTAGTAAAGAGGAGAAAAAGAGAAAACGAAAGAGTTCACATCCAAGAAAAGAGATAGATTTTTAAACGTAATTACGAGTAAATTTTTTATTAGTTTTACACTTAGTCATGATTTAGCTATTTTTTATCGACACGCTATTTCATCATCATCATCATTAATATTATTTCTAAATTATGTGAAATAATAATGATTAAGATGGAAGAAAGTAATACAAAGTTTAGCTCTTTTTCTAAAAATTGAAGGAAAAAATATTAATTTGAAACTACTAAATGCAAAATTAACACACGCACACAATGATGAACACACAAAATGAGAGCTGAAGGAGAGGGCGTACATATTTGTAATGAGAGATTAAATGTGAGAAAGGAAGAGAGAGAGAGAGTGAGTGATTAAAAAAATTAGTAGTGTTGTTTGAGAAAATACTGATAGGGAGGCAATGACAAATCGAAATCTAGATTTTAGTTCATATTTTTCTCTTAAATTAATATTAAAATTTCTTATTTTTTTAAATGAATTCTCTTCTATTTTTAATTTCTTTTAAATTTTTCTAATTTTTTTAAAAATTTTTAAATGAAAAAAGTACTTTTGGTAATCGGTAATCGGTGGTCCACGATTTTTTACGCGCATTTTTTGAAAAACTTGACCATGGTAAATGTTTTTTATTTATTTCTTTTAAAAATTTTACAAAATTTTATGGTTTGGTTTGTGAGTTTTGGAAAATAAAATTTGTTCTCCTCTAGACTGTTGTAAAAAAGAGGCGTACTTGTTTTTAATTTATTACTTATCATCAAAATCGCTTCCAAATAGACTACGGACCACCAAATAATCCGAACACTTACGATAAGCAGTTATCGATTCTAATTGATTGCTAATTCTAAGACTGGTTTTATTTAAATCTAGATAATGTTTTCAACACTTCGGATTGACTTATATCACAATAATGTAGTTTGGAATCTATTTACCTTACGTTTTGATTGTCCAAAGGGATTTGATTACTTGGAAGGGTGATGAATTTTATCGCACTATATATCTTAAATTTATCTCAACTTATGGCACTAAAATTTGTAATACAATGCTAGGATTTCAGGAGTTTGAAATTAAAAATCTATTCTTTGTAATAAATATTCTAAGGAAATCGCTTTCGAACTTTTCGTTCTTCTCCAACGAAATGTTATATTTTAAATGAATAATATACTAGACTATATCTTTTGGATGAGTTTGTATACTAGACTCTTTTATAAAATTACAAATACTACATAAAATTCATATCACCAATATAGAATATAGATATTTTCATACTTGTGTGATGACTATACATACATGTTATCCATTAATTCATCATTAATCTAGATATTTTCTAAAAATACTTCGATTTACACAAAAATATATAAAATAACGAAATTTTAAGGTTTGGAACTACCAGAGAGTTATTAGAAAGTTATATCAAATGCATTTAGAAGATTGAGAATTGTAAAAATAGTAATTACATACACTTATTTCAATTCTGAGAATTCTAATTCAAAAAAAATTATAATATTTCATATTAAAAAAATTATACACAAATAGTTTTTGATCATAAAAACTTTTGGGAAGATTTATTCACAAAATCTTTCTAAAGAAGGTCATTTTTCTTTTTTTTTAATCACTGAGAGGTAATTAAAAAGATTTAGATATCTTAATTTTATTTTTAGCTCGAAATATTTTAGAACTTTCGGACCTTTAAAAATTAAAAAATTCGTATTTGAGCGTTCCGAAGAAATGGTCTCAAAATAAATTGTTAAAACCTCCGACAGTAAAGATCTGTTAAAAAAGTTATAACTCTAAAGAAAAATTTCTTGTAATTCTAACGGTTTTTTAAAACAATTTTTTTCTATTTTTTAGAGATTCCATTAAAGAGGATTATGTTTTTTTTATTATTAAGATAATATAATATTTTAAATTATTCTGAATTTATGCAAAGTGTCTGCCATTAAAAATTGGCTAAAAATTGATTATGGCAGTACCATCAATCAGTTTAAAGCTAATGAAGGATGTAATTTTTCTGTTAAACCTCCATCATTTTAAAGAGATTCAAAAAATTCCGCATTCAATTCAAATAAAATTGTTTGCATTGTTTTGTGAATGATGTTGGTTTTCTGTTGTTTACTGTTGTTGTAATTCTGTTCTGTATTTTTCTGTACTCTGCATTTTTTTATCACACTTTAAATAGTTTTTAAAATAATTTCAACCAAAGAATGCGCAAATAAAATTTAAACGCTTGTTTTCAGGGAACTTCTTGACGTAATCGGTTTATAAAAATTATTTTAGCAGAAAATATTTAGCAGCAAACCAGAAAAGGGAGGCTCAAAGAAATACTTATCTTACAAAATATTTTTTCTGCGCGCAATTTTGCAATAACTGTACAAATTATGGTATGGTGTAACGGTACAAACTGTACAAATAACGCTAATATTTAATGGCAAAAGTTCAGTAAATGGTGATTTAAATTTTACAAATGATAATGACTGTACAAATTTAAATACAATAAAGTTGCCAACAGTTCCGTAAATTTTAGTTATGCAAACAATCAGTGTATACAAATAGTTTTAATGAATGCCTAGAAACACGCTGACAAATATCTGCAAATGGCTGAGAAAGCTGTAAAGACTATATTAGAATCTGCAAAGTCACCTAAGCGTCTCTGCTAATGACAGTCAAGGTACTCACGATTAAAATACCCAAGATGACAGTCAAAGTACTTAAAGTACTCAAAAGGTGGCAGTCAAAGTACTTTTAGCTTACTACTGGTTAGAAGGCGGAACTAGTGGTAGACTTTATTTGTGATACAGAGATAATAGATAATGAAGACTAAAATTATTTCATGACTTTGTACAGATGGTATGATCCTCCAAAATTTAAATTGTAAATAAATTGTGAATGAACTTGTAAAATAAATGGTGACTGTACAAATTTTATTAACAGTGCAAGTTACAATGATTTTATATGTGATCCGGCACAACCTTGTTAATGTTCTGTAAGTGCTACGGCGGCGACTATATGTAAAATGAATTCAAAAAATACATGTAAAAAACAAGAATTGTGAAACTGTTAATAACTTTATATTACAATTGCGTATTGAGTATGTTAGTAAACGCACACCTTTTTGAAGTTTTTACATAATTCTAGATATTAACGATCTCCTTAATTCTTTAATGAATACTGTCCTGTATTTTTCTGTGCATAATGATCCATAACTTACAATCCTGTAAATCATAAATGGATAGCAATGACATTTAAAGGTAATCTGCTGAAAATAAGTATTAAATCAAGTCACGGTATGCACACCGCTTTTAACGAATTTAATGAATGAATGTCAGCGTATAAATATTGACAAAGGTTGGCAAGTGAACAAAAGTCAAGAGTCGAACGATAAGACTGCTTAACTCATGAATAAATTCTATTTCTTTTCCATAATTGCTTTTGGTTGTGATTTGTCTTTTTAATTATTAATCATATACAAAGACAATGCGTTTTCAAAGTTATCAAAAATAATTTTTCACTGAACTGCAAATATTCATATTTTCTTTAAAAATGTTGGTTTGGTGTTTTCTAATCGATTTAATTTTTTCATTGATTTTTGACAAATATATATTTTATAACGAAAGAAATTCTCGATAATATTTGGATATTTGATACAATTAAAAAATAATTAGAGATAAATGATTTTATTTTTATAAACAATTTAAAGCACATCGAGTAAAAGTAATAACAAATCAGGAGATAAAGCGGACACTGATAATGAGAAAAATGTGTATAGCGAATGAACGAATGAAAGTATTTAATTTTTGTACGATTTTAGTTTACAAAACAACAAAGACTACACCTAGGCGTTAACACTAATTACTTAACAATTACTTAAAACGAGGAGAGTCGTGAGAGCGGCGAGTTGGTAGGGTGGTGAGGTAGGGGAGGTGAGGTAGGGGAGGTGGGAACGGATAACATTATGCGTTGAAGGAAGTCCGTTGGAAGAGCCAAGCTGGAAGGAAATAAATAAATAAACAATTAATTGCCGCACGGACAGCAATAACGGTGGCGAACGGGGGGGGGGGGCGTTTGTGCAACGGAATGATGAAAAATGTGTTAAGAGGAAAGTTGCGCTTGACGTTAAGGGCAAAAGGTAAAGGTATCGTCCAGTAAATGCTTCGAGACAACAAACACTATTACAATAAAAACATACCGAAAACGTATTGCTTTATACACACACATTGTAATATATCTACACATATACGTATTACAGACAAGGACGTGGTGAGTGTGTGTGTGTATGTGTGAGTGTTAGGTGAGAAGTTAAAATAGTGTGTGGATAAGTATTAGTGAATAGTGATAGTATTTATTCTTATAGAGTGATATTTATTTAATTTTAGTAGAACGAATTTAATTAAATTTATCTTACGAGTTAACACGGACTCGAACTCTGTATTCATCAGGTAGTCCCCTGTAAACAAAAAATCCCGCTTGATTTTTTATAAATTCATTGTAAAAAGCAAATTAATTGTATTATTATAAATTTGTAATACTTATGGAAATAGATAAAAGACAATAAAGTAAACTTCAAGCAACAAAAAAATGTTCAAGTAAATTTTCTCAATCAGAAGTTTTTGTTCGAACAATATCAAATTTTTGCTAGAAATCAATTAAAAATATCGTAAGAATTCTTAATTTTTATTCGATAGTGGTAAAGTTTCAATAATTTCATGTATCGAATATTTCTTGTTTTGGGTTTAAATTAAATAAAATGTTTTTAAATTTAATTCTCAAAGAATATCCAAACCTGAATATTAAAGTCAAATAAAACAGAAATTGTATTCTTAACATATTATATTTTTATAAGGAACAATTAGGCCGTTTAATTACGTCGGGTTTCAACAAAATGGTTCATAATTTTAGTTTATTCTAAAGTCTTTAAAGCAAATCGTGAGAATTATAATTTCGTCAAAATTTCTTTCTTTTTAGAAAAACTAATAGTTCCAAGGACAGGTCCATAAAGAGCACCTATACCACAAAATTAATTAAGAAAAATTTTTATAAATAAAAAGTCTTTAAATGAATGGAAAATATCTGTGGGAGAATGCAATTTTTATTTCTCCACCTTTTTACAATTTTCAGTTTTCCTAAAACAAATTTCAAAGGCTTTTTAAATAAATATCTAGCAATTCTCTAGCCATATTCTCTAGAAATTTGTCCGCAATTTTTAATTAAATATGCGCCAGTTTTTTTTATGAAATAATTTCTAGATTGAGCAAGTTTTTCTCACATTTTTTTATTAACCTTACGTACGATTTCTACTTCAGGCGTAGTAAATATTCCTCTGATTTTCGCAATTCTAAAATCATGGGAATATTTACTACGCCCGAAGAAGAAATCGTACGACATGTTAATAAAAAAATTTGAGAAAAAAGCTAGTTTAAATTAGAAATGACTTTATACGAAAATCAGATCCCAAATAGAGGTTGGCTCCTATTTAATTAAAAATGGCAGATAAATTGCTTGAGAGTAATCAAGATTTCTTTAAAAAGCCTTTGAAATTTGTTTTAAGAAAACTAAGAATTGTAATTAGACGCAGAAATAAACATTATTTTCATAAAAGCTTATAAAATAATCATTCATTTAATTTTAAATAATATTTTTGAAATAATGTGTTTTTATAAGATATGGACATATTTATTATAATTGAATATATTTATTACAGATAAATATATTTATTTACTTATATGTAATATATTTACTTCTTAAAGAAAATTTGATTTTTCTTTCAGGCGAAATTTCATTTCATAATTAGTGTCAGTCATGGAAAACTCTAAATGTGTTTTAGTTTATGCAAGTATAATTATCTGTGTATGTGTGTATTGTGCTTGGGTGTGTCGTGCGTGTGTGTACATTCAAAATTTACAAAAAATTAAATTAAAAAATTTGAATATTTAAATATTGTTCTTATAGTTGTTTTTGTTATAACTGAGTAAAAGCAAAATAGTGATAATTATTTATTTATTTATTTATATAAAGTAATCATCTTATTGGCCTTCGCGGCAAGAATCGCATACATATCTCGCTTATTAAATGAAAATACCTTCAAAAACGTGAATATTATTTACAAGGATTTTATGCAAACACAAACATACACACGCACGCGCTCATGCACACCCGAACGTAATTATACACAGGTACATAAATGTCTATATGTATTTTATTATATCAGTACCTGTAAAATAATCTTCTTTCTGCATAATTTTTTCTCATTTGAAACCTGATATTATCGTGTATTTGTAACTAGTAATTTCAGTAAATTTATGATAATAATTTTTGCATACAATTTATTAAACGCAAATTGCTTTTCATTATGGTGAAAATCCTTTAATTTATTTTTTATACTTAACAGAGTTTATACAGACATATGTTGCATGAATATTTATATAATTGAGAAACAGAGGAGAGTAAGTGTGTTGGTAAGTGTGTGGACAAAATACACAAATTATACACAAATATATACAATTGAGTTTCTACTCGGCATTTCCTGTTCCGTTTAATATGAATTATGATAGCATGAATGCTCTGAATGCTTTTATTTAAATCTGCCTGCAATAAGAGTTATTCACGGTATATCCAATGTAAATCAGTACGAAAGAGTCAATACATTTCCCCCCAAAGAATGACCTTTTCATCCAAAAATTCGATTTCAATCGATTCTTTGCAAGAGATCAAGCTTTCAAAAACATTCGAATATAATTATAAAACGGTAAAATACTCTTCTCCCTTTTCTTTTTTCACCGTACCAACCAGCTCTTTTCGTTTTTCAATTTGAAGAGTCGTTAAACAAAGCATGAATACATTTCGAACTAAAAAAGTCATCTCCTTGTTTGGCTATCTCATCGCTGTCATCAACTCATTCATCGTCTGGTAACTAGAAACTTTGTAAGTGAGCATTCAAAACGAAATGAGTCCATCCATTTCCACCAGCAGTGAAACGGTACGGACGTCCTTTAGTGCTACGCTGCTTTTATTGGATAAATGAATGAAGTATTGAATGAGAAGAGTGGTGAGGATAGGATAGCACATGGCTAACTCATCGCAATGATTTTTCGTGATCGTTAACTTGTTCTATTATTTGACTCTCTGGTTTCTTGTAATTTCGATTATTTCATTTACGTGCTTTGAATTTAATTATTATTCGATTCTCGACATCGTCCACACATGATATTAGTTAGAGTCAGTATCTATAACAGTAGTAATATCAATAACGGAAGCACTAACAGCAAAAATAATAATTTCAAATAATCCCTTTAGAAACGTAAGAATTTACAGCATAGTGAGCACCACTTGTATGCTCTGTAAATAACAGAGGATTTAGTTTTACTGTTACCAATAATAAGCGGTTAACACTAAAACAGATACAGAATATGATAAGGAACAGACTATGTTAAATCAGTAGCAGAAATTAAATACGAATGGGAACGGAAACGAGGCTAGCTTTAACACAGTATTAATCTGTCTGTTTTATGAGATTTTGATAGATATAAAGAAGAAGTACAACAAAATTTTAAATGCAAACGCAAAATTGAGAACGAAAAGACCAAAAAGCATTTGAATTTGTCACCAAGAGAATTTGAAAAAGTATGTAAAAACACAAGCACCCTGCCTGATATTACGTTATTGGCGGCAGTGACGCTGTGACGATGCATTTAAAATGCAAATTAGTGACAATATTTTGTTTTGCAGTTTTTGTGACCCCTTTGGCTATTTTTCAGTGAGAATGTGATAACATTTCTCTTAGTTCGCTTCGCTTTCTATTCCTTTGAAGTTTATGTTGGCAATCATTTCAGTGTGTGTATGTGTATATATAATTGGGCGCGCATTTATCTGTATCTACAGGGAGATAAAGTTTTAAAATAATGCTTTTAATCGATGACGAGTTTTGAATTCGTTTTTAAAGACTCGATTAAATTTCTAGTAGTTTTTTAAAATTTACTTCTTTAGATTTTCGCAACGAAAAAATAAATTTATTAAGAGGGAGAAATAGGCGGAAGAGGGTAAAATAAGAAGTTGTATAAAGATTTGAAGGAACATTTTTAACAAAATGGGGAAAGACATAAATGTTAATACACTTAAATGTTAGTAAAAATAATTAATTATTCTGTTATAGATAATAAATCCGATTTTCAAATTATTTTCTTTACTGAATTTACTAAAGGACATAAGAAATACAAATTAAGTTATTTCCTATTTTATACATTTCTTATGTCTGCGTTAGTAACTTTGTTCTAAAATAAAAAGATCATGTAAAACAAGTTCCAAGAAAGTAAATAATTTTTGTCATCCATTACTACTTTTTTCTAAGAAAGAAAAGAATCGCATATAATTTCGCAAAGCTTTTAAAGAAATATATTTAAAGAATCAGGAATATATTAATGATAGTGTATAATCGTATTACTATGATATCACTGCTACTTTTATTTGACTACTTTGGAGAAAAATATGTAAAAAATGTACACTACATTTTGAAAAATTAAACAGATGTTTTTTAAAGCGAAAAATTAGACATATTATTTACCTCGTTAAAATTGTCAACGTACTTATCTTTAGTTTCAATTAAACTTTATTATAAAGCGAAGAAAAAATCAATAATTCATGGTTTACGCTTATTTTAAAGGACTTTGTGAAGACTTTAACTAAGTTGGAAATGACAAAGCATAGGGTGCTGCAACCCCTCTCGTAATAATTATGTACACTCGTATTTTCGAAAAATTTACTTCGAGAGGATAGGATGGGTTTACCAAATGCGTACAAGATATAAAGCATATAATAATATGTTATATACTCATACACGTAAACTGATACTAAAAATATTCTAAATTTTACTTACTTCGGCGCCAAAACATTTGACGGTAACTGTAAAACACAACGTTGCCTTAGTATTCCCTCCCACAGCTGAACACCGATAATGCCGAAAATGAAGAAGACAAAGAAACACAGCAGCAGAACATTACCCAACATCGGCAAAGTATCGAGGAGTAACATGACCAATATGCGCATACCTTGAATTATTTGATAGTCATTATATAATAATTATTACAAGAAAACGAAGAAAAAGTGGATCACCCAAAAAATTAATAGACGCAATTTGCAATAACTATCACTTATTTCAATAACAGAGATAAAAACTGGCAAGAATAGAGTTACAGAGCCATAACAGACAAGATTAAATTGACCATTTTTTTAATTGTAGACTAATAGAGAGATGGTTTTGACATTCAGAAGAGAGCTACATGTTTGTCCCAAAGGAGCTTTAGATTATTTGGTTCTTTTTAAGAGAAAGTTAGTTTATTTATCTAATGAAATCTTTATATTCATGACGTAACCAAACGCTAGACATAATCCGGGATAGAGAGTTCAATTCGATTATGGAAGTCAAAGAGCATTGTAGTAAAGAATACTAGTTGTAGAAACAACCTTGTAAAGAAACCATTCTCCCAAGAGTGCTTTAAAAATATGATATATGGATTTGTTTCTTCTTTCCATCTTTGCTTACGAGCACCTATTTCCTTTTACCTTTATCGAACATCTTTTTCTTAATCGGCAACGCAGTCCAGCCCTCTCCTGCCGACATTAATCTTCGCCATGTTTTTTCTCTAGATAAAATTTCGCATTTCTTTCAAAGGACTTACTTGGTATACGATTTATCGCGCGTAATGGTCGTAGCACGCGTATCGTACGTATCGCTGTCAGATTCAGATTCTCCACATGCATCACATACTCCAGCAATCCCGCCAGGACGATGAAAAAATCCAATCGATTCCACGAATCAGCCAAATAAGTGTCTTTGCCATAAATGCCCATGGCCACCATTTTGATACTCATTTCAAGAGCAAAAAAAGCAAAAATGATATCATCAAAAATCTGTAAAGGGAAATAATAAACGAAAATAAAGTGGAAAAATTGGGATAGAATTTTATTATTTACTAGTATGCTTTTGTTATGAAAAATTTTTTCGTTGCAAAAGTTTTGTTTTGTTTAAAAACATTTTTAAAAATTAATTTCTTAAAGCGTCATATTTGGAAAAATAAGAAGCATTTTATAACTCTTCGCACACAACTGACAATTGATCCTTTCATTCATTTCTTAGTTTCCATTTAAAAATTCATTAGTAAAACTTATGCTTATGTTAGTCACATATCCATAACTTTATACCCACAATTTTAATATTGTTTTAATTAGTTTCGAGTTGTGAATTGTACTTTCACAAAAATTGCTTTATTGACATATATTTTGAAACAAATTTCGTTTTAAGAAAGTTCTCTTAGCAGAGAGAAGTTCTCTTAGCAGTAAGAAGGTATTTATTTACATATTCAAACACGTATAGGTGCGCCCATACATGTACTAATGTATACATACTATTGTAAATATTCTAATTTTGTGTTCGTCTATTACTTCAACCTGATACGTAATTTATTACCTTTGAAGATGCAATTCAATATTTGAGTCATTGGTGCTTGTTGTTGTTAGTTGTTATTATTGTTATATTTTCTGAACTTTTCGTTAATTAGATACAAAAAATAGGAGAACAAATTATTAAGTTTGCCTTTTTGCTTCTACAGAAGTAAATGGCTTTCTAAACCCATTGGGAACGTTAACAGCCCATTGCGTTATTATTGTTGTCAATACTCTTTTGTTCTTGTCAAGTAAATTCAGGTTGAACATTTAGTTGAAAAATTAAGAAATATTTAAATAAATAATGAAGAAACTTTAATGTATTCTCGTGCAACGTTGCGTATGAGTAACATATCAAATGAATAATTTCTTAAATAAATATCGAATTTTTCCCCCAAATCCAATAACAGTGTGTTAAATCCTCGAGTTATTTAGAAGATAAAAGAATCAATTTATTAAATAATAAAATACAACATCTAACAAAATTTATAGAAGGCACGATTTAGTCTACACGTTCAGCCATGCGTATGAGTGTGATTATCCAAAATATTAAATAAATCAAATTTACCATTTACCATTTTTATAATGTTATTTAAAGAGACAAAATGTAGATTTAATAAAGTATTTGAGTATTCTCCGACGAATGTGCCAAATTGAGAAGTGATGACTTTAAGATTGCTTAAATGCAAGAATTGCAGTGTCGTGCCTACGCATAAAGACCAAGTAGAGCTATAGCAACATCTTAGGCCTCTGTTTAATATTTAATTGATTGTAAGAGACATACCTCTATTTCTTTCATATTTTTTCAGTCGCGAACGAGATCAAAGAGAATTTTTAAATCACTTTATTTCCTTAAGTGGAAGCATAGAAGAAAATGCTTGTTTAGCATTTTGTTAAGAAACGCTGACTAAAAGAAATTTATTTCCGCACTTTAAGCTTTGTTAATGATTTCAATAATTATAACCATTATCCGGAATTCTACCGCATCTCGCATGTCGTAAATGTCAAAGGCAAAAATCAAGTTGATAAAAATTACAAAAACAATAATAATGTAGAGTATCTACAATATATAATATTTGTAGTGTCTAAAGTGGCGGACAAAATTTTGTCAGCAACTAATTGCACTTCCACACAAAACAATCTGGCATCAACGCCAAACAAAGGCACTTTACTTCTTGAAGATAAAAGCAAGTGACTGTTGTTGTTGTTGTTATCGTAGGTGTTGTTGATGTCTATGTTGGGTGTGGATTACATTATATAATAACACATTGTAGGAAGAGACAATGGAGACAGTTAACACATACACGCATATATGTGTGTAAACACAAGAACGCGTTTCGGTTTAGGACGACATCCTTTGAAGAAAGTGAGAGAACAAACAGATGTTTGATAACGTTGTTTAAGAGGGTGATTAAGTGTCATCAAGAAGGTCATTAGATAAATGTCATCGGTTAAATGAAGATGAACACACACAAGCAGTATTAACATATAAGTAAACAAAGCATCTACTCCTAATTATATGTGCGCAGACACAGCCCAAAATTAGTATTGACAAATCGTGTTGTATCCGAACACTTTCTCCCTTACTCTACAAGAGATAATCTTACGTCACGCATAACTAATTCAAAACATACTAGGGGTTAAAAAAATCTACCCTCAAAAAGGAATGTGCTCCATTATTTGCAGCTCTTTCACTTTCCTTACTGCCTTCACCTTCCTTTCTTTATTTTACCTTATCAATCTATGCCTTAAGTTGTCAAATTGTTTAACTTTTGAAGAAAAACCCAAGAGATAAGTTTGTGATGTTATGTAACTCAGTATAAGATGGAGAGATATATAGGCAAACAAATAGACAAGTGTAATTGATACGAATTGCGTGCGTTTACTTTTCTCTCGCACGAGCACCTCACGCTTTCGAACAATTTAAAAAATAAAAAACGTAAATTTGAATTGGGCGAAATGATGTGTAAATGAGTCTTAACACATTAAACCTAAATTGATTTCTTAATGTGTTTCGAGTCATGTAATAATTGCTCCAATCTTGTCAAAGTTTTGTTGAGATCGCTGACGCGAAATATTCAGGAGATTAGAAATAGCAAGAAGAAGAAAACAATTGTTAACAGGAATATTGATTTCCATGACGTAAGTCATTAGTAATAAATTAGTTTCAAAAGATCTTCTACGTCACTTTTTAACTGTTGAAGCTGTTTTATTATAATTATTTTTCTTGCTTGTTTTGTGTTAATATTTTTTAATTGTTTCTCACTTACCTGCAATATTTTACAGCGATTTGTTTCACACGCATCGTCCACGCACGGTTGATACATCCCCAAAGTTACGCAATTTAAAAGAATTATTAAAATTGAAATACGCTCGAACCACGTGTTGTTGTTGTTGTAATTGAATATATAAAATTATATAAAAGGTTAAGGAAAATACGCAATCCATTTTTTCTCGAGTCTTAAAAAGAATATTCATCTTATCCCCAATTGTTTTTGCTAAATTTAGTTTAGACACAAACCGTTGTTGGCGATCTGCTTTTAGTTCTGAGAGAATTATGTTTCATAGAGTAATTTCTCGAGTATTCCAATGAATACTGCGCAACAAATAGGGAAATAATTATAGTCAAGAGTATAATTATGCCGCCACTTTTAAAGGAAAAAAATAATTAATGGAAATAAAAATTTCGAAATTTTAAACGAATTTAATTAGAAGTTCAATTTAATCAGCCCAGGTTTTCAAACCAGGAACTAACGTGGATAATCATTATCTATGAGAAAAAAACGCACATGAGTAAGTTAAAGTGGCAACATTTATTATTTTTTTCTTCCGTCGTTGAAAGTTCGCTGCTTTTTAAAGCATGAAAATTGTAAAGAAGAAAAATATTAATATGAAGAAGAAAAAGGACAAGGAAGAAAAGCAGTAGAAGATGACGACGAGAAATCGCAGCAAAACACTCAGCACATTAACTAAGACTTCAAAAAATATAGTATGTATGTGTTTAGGCAGTATGGGTGTCCTACATCCGTTTCTTTCCGTCGTTCGCGCATGTACTGAAGCGACTTGGCAAGTCCTTTAATGCATTCACAAGTACTCGGTATTTATTCTAAAAAATATGATTTAAACATGAAAAAACAGGAAGTCGTCAAAGAGAATACTTTGGTAGAGTAGTGTTGGTGCAACAGAAATTAAAATGTAAATAAGGAATAAAAAAAATTAAGGGATGTAAAATATTCTCGAATTGTAATTCACAGATTCTTTAAAATTCTTCTCGACACTTTTTATTTAGGTCCTGTTTTTCTTTTTTCCTTAAATTTATTTCGTAGTATTTCTTTAATTTTTTCTTTTATATTTTTAATTAATGTTTCAATTTTTAATTTTCCTTGTTATTTTAATATTCCCTAAATGTTTGTACTTGTTTAACCATTTTTCAATTCATTTCTTCTTCTTTCGTATTTTCGCCTTTTCATTTTTATTTGTGTGCGCGATAAATATGTTTCTCCTATTCATTTGTTTTATTTACAATCTCTTACGTTTATTTTTGTGGCTTTGGTATTTTTACTTCATTTTCCTTTAAATATATTTTTTGTTGCTTCTGCTGCCGTCGTTTGAAAAACCGCAACAATTATTCACACGCGGTTTATCTTTTTCCTTTCAATTTTGTTTCCTCATTTTTTGATATTTTACTTCTGTGGCATCCTTTCGAGTAACTGTCCCAACCTTGGCATTTAATGTACTGCACTTGTAAGGGACTTACTACTATGGTAGTAGTGTTAGTTGTTGTGGTAGTTGTTGTTGTTTTCGTATTTTCTCTTATTCTTATTACTTATACATAGCCCTGAAATATTGGTAAATTCAAGGATATGATGCATCAACTACAAACATCACTGATACACTTTTTGGAGTGAGCGAATGAAAAGAAGCGAACGCACGCATAAACGAACTGATTCAACGATAACGAATCGAAGGGTGACGAAGTACGAAACAGGTGAGCCATGATAAGAGTGAGAGAGAACATGCAAATGGGTAGGCTTCAGCCAATTGAAAGCTACAATCTTGCATGAACGTTGAAGTTTTACCTGAATAAAAATATTGTTGTACAAAATACGTTCGGGAATAATGACTAAGAAGAAAATGCATTGAAATAAAAGAAACGAAATAATTTCATAAAATTTTCATCATTAATGAAAAACTCCTTTTATTAAACGGGCTGGTATTTCGATTTCAGTATTCATTAAATTTTCATGGAATTGATGAATTCTTAAAGATCGAAATTTTGGACGAAAAAGAGCTTGAAAAGGAGATGACATTATTTCATTTTTATGGAGATGATTTAGAGAGGAAGAGGTCCCTAATAATCGGTTTCAGAATTGATTAGATTTCATATGAAATTGACTTTAAGGAATCAACTTTAAAAATCGCTAGCATTTAAGGATTTCATATTTTTGTTAGATTTGAAAAAGATAAATTTTAATTTTAAAAAATTTAATTTAAAAGAATTGGAAAGAATATCTCACTAACTCAATTTTTCAACTCAATTTTTTCAATTTAATATCGACATAATTCAAGCCTTTATCTTATGACTCTTGAATATAAATAATCCTCCACTGTACGGTTTAAGCAACTAAACCCTAACATAAAAGCCAAAGATTGTCATCCTCTTTAGAATTTTTATTATACAGACTCTTCATTTCCCCTCCCCCCCCTCCTACCATTTACCATTCTTTTGTTTATCTTCCAAGTTTTGTTTCATTTTTACTTTTATCTTTCTCACTTTTCTCGATTTTCCGTTTTAGCATTGTAAGTGGTGTCCTCGCTGATTCTCATATCACTAACACCAACACTAATATTTTCACATCCGTCCATATCATTTTCATCATCGTAAGCAATTTATGGCCCATTAAGGTGTCACACAGTTCGGCAAAGCAACTCTCGCTACAACAACAAAAACCACAAGCCTGATTTTGACAGACATACGAAGAAAAAAAAGGAGAAATTCATGCCTTTAGGCACTGAGAAAAGGATAATAGTCCATCTTAATTTTTTTGGGTCTTCGACTGCGATAAATATTCTGGAAGGGGTTACCGTCAGCCTGTCTATCTGTGTGTTTTTGTGTGCATGCCAGATTTGTGTCTGTTTATCGTTTAGAAACCAATAAACAGAAACACCAATGGCATTAGTTTTTAAAATCAATATGACAAACTCCCAATCAGTCGTTTGTAATCGTATCGGGATACGATAGGGATATGATTTTCGATGGACGCGAATACCGAGAAGGTCTAGCAGATAAGAAGCCCAGAGTAATTCAAAGGATGGCTCATGGGGGTGTTGGTTACAAAGCAATCCTTTAAAGTGCCGGCTTTAAAAAAATTATTTTAAAAATTAGACGGATTTTATTTTATTGGCTGCAAATTTATTCTTTTGTGGAAATTTACTGTTTTAAAAGGAGGGGAGGGTAGGGGTGAATGGAAGAAAGAGAGCGAAGTAAGAAAGCGAGAAGGGAGACAAGATTGATTATTCATTTCATTTGAGCCCTGATGGTGAAAAGTGTTTTAAATTTAACGAGAATTACTAGAAGTTGGTCGTGTGTTTTAGCGGAGGTGGTTGCCAGACTCAGAGATTGCATTTATATGTGCGTGTATTCGTGCAATTGTTTGTGCTGAGATGATAGCAGGTGTACCTAAATATGTCAGTCTACGAGTTTATGAATGTGCGGGTTCATCAAATCAAACAATTTAATTAAATCTAAACATCAGAAAGAACAATAACAAAATTTCACTTATTAAGATCTTCATGTGGTGGTCTCGAATAGTTGGCGCGTTAAAAAAATTTTTTTTATTAATTTTTGTTTAGAACTAATAAATCATATCAAAGTAATTTTAATTTTGATTTAGGTTTCTCATAAAGGCTTTAATTATTTTTCATTTCTAAATTTGTTTCATGATTCATAATTCATTTTCATTATTTCTTTCAAAAGCAAATATTTATCACTTTTATAAATAATTTGCATAATTTATTTCCACTGAATTCGTCCCTAGTACTTGAATCCAGCTCATGCAATTAATTAATTGTTTTTGCTTTTGTTAATGTTGTTTTAATTATTCATTAAATAGCTTTTACTAAAGTATACTTTCGATAAACATAATTAATTAATTACAAACAAACAAAAAATACATTTTGCGGAGGTTTTTGCGGAAACTAAAAACGTTTCTAAAACAGCCGATTACGCAAAAAAATTGGAAAGGTTGGTCCATTATTCGACGGAATGGACCGCTTGCACCAATAAATTTCATTGATGTTTATCTTAATTATTTATATATGAACTTTTTTGAATTTATTGCTTATATTATTATAAACGTGGGTGAAAGGGTGATGCAGTGGGAAGTGACGAGGCGGGTTAGCCATAAAAATCAATTATAATTAAATACGTGATCCTTCTTCGTCGAATTTCGAACTGAGTTATATGACCACGCAAAATCCTAACCGACACATCTTGGCTTCTCATTTTGTGTTTAGAATCTTCCAGGCAAGAATCCAATCCCAAAATTAGAAAAAGGAAGAAGAGTAGGAGGAAGAGGATCGGAAGAAATAAGCAGACCAAATTGGAATTAGGAAAATTAGGCTCTCCTTTTGGATTCTGGCGTTCTAATTTCTCAACGTCATTTCTTCTTCTTTAATGATACTATTTTTGTTGTTGTAACGATTACGTCTTTTTGGTTTTTTAAATAAATTTGTTTTTAGCGCTTGGGTAATTTTTTGCTTAAATTTAAAGCGTTAGATGAGCGAGAAATGCGGGTTAAATCCTGATAGAGAAGGATTTACACAAGCCCAAAAACACCGAGCACTAAACGCATTAAAGTGGCCAACAATTAGAACAACTGCTCAATTTCTTTTTTCATTTTATCTCAAATTATTTCATTCGTTAGCCATCACAAGTTGATATTGTGATGAATAAAATAAGGGTGATGATGATGATCATGGTTTAGTGAAGGCAATAATGATTACAAAATCTGGAAGTCCTTTTTTATTTCGTTGTTTAGCTATTTCTATCAAATGCTGGTAAATCCTTTTTGGGCTAATTAGCCTTTGGTCAAATTAGAAAAAGCACAAAAAAAGGATTAAATTTTAAGAAAACTTAAATGGAAATAAAAATACTAAATGTGAAACTTAATTATGTATTAGTTTTTTCTTGGAAATTATAAAAGATTATAAATAAAAGCCTCTTAGCCATTTCAAACACCTAGAGTTCTTCATTATTATGTTGTCCCTTTTGAGAATTTCTTCCAATTTTGTCTATTTATACTCTATTTCAGATTTTAGTAGACTTCCTTTTGATAAAAGAATTCAAAACTATTTCTCAAACTTCATAAAATCGATGGCAAGAACTTAGAATAATTACATCCTTGGCCAGAAGATATTTCAACATTAGAATCATTTTCACCTTCATTTTTCCACACTTGAAACTGGTTTAACTTGCCGTGCGTGCGTGTGTGTGTGGGGGGGGTGTTTGAGTGCTTTTACGTGTAAGTAAATTTGTATATGCGTCTGTGTATATGTTTTTATGGGCTTGTGTACACACGTGTTGACTGTGATTGATGTTACCAATACTTTGAAGTCCTTAGTGATTTACATGCAATATATCTGCCTTCGTTTAGATCATGTAGATATATTAATACACGTGTGTTTGTCTGCATGTACATACATATTCTCTCGTGCCTTTGTTCTATGTATCTCTCTCTTTCTGTGTGTTAATATTTATACCAAAATAGATTTTAATATTAGCCCGGATGCGAGACAATTGCTTTGATTGCATTAAATTTAGCATCACTACATTTACCTCTATTTGTACGTGTGTGCATCAGTGTGTGTGTTTGCCCGTGTGTTCGTTACGTTTCTCTTTGCAATTAATATAATTTATGCAATCGTTTCATATTCTACAAACATGACCTTTTTCAATATTCTTCCATTCGGTCAATCATTCGTCATTCAATCAATAATTGATGCAAAATTAATGTTATTCAATAGTTTCGCTGATCGATCAAAAAACGAAAAATGGCAAGTCGATTTAAAAATGTTTTCAAAGACGCAATATTTTGGGAAATTTGCTCCTTACTTTTACGTTTTTTTGTCCACGAAATTTCAAAGAATTTTATAGAAAACTTAATCTGATAAATAATATTGAGCCCAATATTTCAAACAATATGGAATTAGCCATTCTCCTAGACGCTAAAATTAAAATCATAAAAATAACATTTATTTTAAACCAGCTTGAAATAAAATTGATTTTGATAATCCTTGCAGTTTTTGCAGAGGAGGATAATTATTTTACAGAGAGCTCATTAGAAGCAAAAAACCATAAGAAAAAGACTAAAAAAAAATTTGGGTCACAAGGGAGCCACGCGACCACAGAGGATTTACCTTTTTAAGGATCAGAACCAAAAATTGTACAAGTCAAAACAGTCGGGGGGGGGGGTCCTCAGAATTATAAATGAAAATCATTTCACCAATTATTCTCAGTAGTTTTGAGAGGCACTAATTTATTCAAAATTTTCCACCACCATTTGAACTTTATGGAATTTAAAAAATTCTCTGAATTTAGATACAAAAATTTAAAATGAAATTTTTCGTTTCAAAATCAAAAGGGTAAATTTTAGATTAGCTCTTACGTCGTAGAAATTCTATAAGTATTGGCTTACAATTATTTACTACCAGCAATTAATTTCTTTTAATTCATTTAAATAAATACTAGCGATTACAAAAAATTTCATATTTTTTATATCCCAAAAGACCGAATCCCAAAAGACATAATTCATTTCAGATTATTCGCAACAGGAGGGGGAGGGTGTTCTTTTGTTTTGGCGCTTCCAATTCTTACTCGTCTCTATCCAAGCAGTAATATAAATTTCTTTATAACATTCATTCATTCGTTCATAAAAACACAGGGTGTAAATTTTCCGACATAATTAAATTTGCAAAATAATACCGAACAAAAGCAACTATGCACACAAAACAAACGACAACGAAAACCTCGACAATGAATACAATTAATGTTCGTAAATTGCTTGTATTATATTTGCCGTTATTGTCTTTTGATGCATTTCTACTCATTTAACTTTAACTAAAATTTGCATAACAATTTAACACGTTCAACCGAACAGATAAATATACACACATACACATACATATATATACGCACACACACGCGCACACACATGCATACACACACATACACACAAACATGTAAACAAAATATATTTAAATCAGGCATGGGCAATCCTATTAAACGCGCTTAGGTGAAAGCTAAATAAGTTAAATCTATTACCGCCAGTCAGATTGGCAACGTTGAGTCGATGCTTTATAGAAAATATTACTATTAATAATAAATGGAGCGTTTTTTTGTTAATTTTTTTTACTATTTTTTAAATTTTATGCTTTCATAGTTTTTATTACTTTTTGTATTTCAGGATTGGATAAGCGAATATTTTCGTCGAAATTTGCCACAACGAATTATCGTTATTGTTGTAATTTATTTTAAATCTTTATAATTTTATTTGTCGCGTACATTTTAAAACTAATAGGTTTTTGCCGCAGTTTTAACGAAAATTCACGGAAGGTTTTTGATTTAAAAAAGTGCAAAGTTGTCAAAAATTTATTTTTCAAATCTTGCAGAAGATTTATTCTTATTAGTATTAAAACACCCACGCCTGACTTTTTAAAAGTTTTAAGATTTTTTAAAAAGTCTTTCAAAAAAGACATTTTAAAAACATTTTAAAATTAGAAGCAATAAAGCAATATTAGAGCAATAAAGGCTTTAAATAGTGATGGACAGAGAACAAAAGGGCCAGGGGGAATTATAGAGAGAGCCTTCCTTCCTTCCTTCCTTCCTGTACCTTCCTCTTTTAGAGGTATTTTCAACATCATAATTTTCATTAAATTTATAAAGAAATTAATTCTGACTCAAACGTCCGGACTTGTGGTAAACGGGAAGCCTCGACACGCGAGCTCTCCCGATAATAATCAGACATTCGTTTGACCTCTTTCTCTTGCACTGAAAACCGAACACACACATACATAAAATGTCACTTTGTACAACAGACGCAATACGAAAACAATAATAATGGCAATAACCACAACAATAAAAATGACAAACAAAAACAAAAACATTAAAGAGATTATTGTTATTACTAGTCATTGGTAAAGCTCAACGCGTAGTCATTGCTGGACATAAAATGGCACAAGGACGACACACAATTACTGTTATCGCGACCAGTTGGCCCGTCCGTCGTCGTGTCAGCCGATTCGAAAAACGATCGAAAGCTTTTTAAATTTGTTGTTTTTTCGAAGTTATATCTCTTTCAACCTTCTCAAATACTGTCGTTGGGAAGAGAAGTAAAACATCGCTATTTTGCATAAACTCTTATTTTGATTACTGCCATTTCTCTATGGCCTACTTTTTGAAAAGTGTTACCACAAAATGCTCTAAACGGAATAAAAAAGTAACGTTTAATAAAAATAGAAGGCTTAATGTGATTTAAACCATTAAACTACAAATGTTCTGATCCTTTTCATTTCTGCTTACTTTTTTCAATTTTAAGGCTTTTTAATTTCTTTCAAAAGCTTTGCTTTGAAACCTTAGAAAACGGCAATACCACGAAGGAGTTAATTTTTTTTTCCATATTCCTTCTTCTGCAAAAATGCAACTGTTTTACGTTTATTTTCTTTTTCATTTGCTATTTTTGCAATATCCGTTAGCGTTTCCTTGTAAACTTTTTTATTTTTTTCTGCATGTTTTCATATTTTGTATAGTTTCGTTCTGCGTCAGAAGCATTACTGGTCCCCCTTTTTTCTTCAATTGCGTGTTTTTGCTACATATGTTTCAGTTTACGAGACATAAACTTGAAATTTATTCCTGGCATTTTTATTTGTAACAATTGCAAGGACTTACAAGCAATGAGTGTCCTTAATTGAGTCATAAATTATCATAACCGATCAAATGAAAAACAATTGACATCCATTAAAACGTTTATATATAAAGAAGAAGCTTTTTATATCCTTTTAAGGAGTAAGGATATTTTATATGTGTTCCTTCATTTAGTTAGAACTTCTCTTTATTAGGAAGGAACTGGGTACGTCTCAAGTAATTTATATCCTTATCTATCCTCACAGGTAATTTATATCCTTAATTGCAATCAGTAACCGAAATATTAACCGTCATCTTAACTGTTTAGTTAGTAGTGTAATGTTTTAGTCCCTTTAGGAGGAACCTTTAGGAAGGCAATCTTTTTTCTTTCGCGCAATTTCTCCTATTCCTCTTTCTTCTTTTCCTCTTTCACACTCTAACTGTTAACACCATAAATCCTTATTTCTATTTCTCCCTTCCTTCAGCTTCTCCCCCTTCAGCACTCTTTTACTACCTATTCATATAATTTTTATGCTCTGATTACTTTTTTCAGTTAGTCATCCATTTATTTCGTGATTCACTAATACATCCATTCATTCATCCATTCATTCATTCACCCACTAATTTCTTCATTCACCCATTGACTTCTTCAATCTTTCCTTCCCGTTTTGTCTTTTATTAATTTGCCGTCAACAAATAAGTCTGCTACTTTTGAGCTTAACATTGCTAATCCGTTTGTACTTAAGTAGCTTTTACTGAGCTCGACATTTAATTTGTTGAATAGTCGTCGGTGAGTCGTAGTGAAATTTATTAAACAAACGAGTTTTTCTGATTGGAATGAAAGCAAGGTCAAAAGGACGCGAAAAATTAATGCTTACCGGATGTCATGAAAATAGCAAAATGACCAATAAAATAAACTAAACAACGAAAGGAATAATAAGATTTTCCTTTGCGAGACTTTAAATTTAAATAAATTGTGATCAGATTTTAAAAAATATACAAATTTTAATGTTAGATTCAACTAATTCTTTTCTGTAAAAGTATCGACAAAAGCAATATTTTAGGGTCTAGTGGGGAAGATTTATGGCTTCAGTGTGTTCGCTTAATTTGCGTGGAGGCAAAATTTGGGGTCAGAGAGAAAATTCTGTTAAAAAAGTAAACTCAATTCTCTTTGTGAACTTTCAAGATGTGGGAGAAGATCTGAGATTAATTTCGACAGGGTATTTAGGGAACCAACCCCTAGCGATAAAGGATACCGGATAATATCATTAATAAGGTTGAATTCGTTAAATTATTCATCATTGGAATCTCTCACCATTACGTTTCCTCATTTACCCTTTTTTGGTTACAATAATATCGATTTGTTGTTTTTGTTGTTTTCTAAAAAGGATATGGATTTGTTATAAGTCGCAAACACCAATTCCTAGGGCGTGTCTCTTGCGTCAGGTACTTAAGTGCCATTTCAGGAAAACCGGGATAGGGAAGATTTGGTTCACCCGATGATGAAGACGTTGAATTTGAAGAATCGCCATCGCCTGAACTGCAAGAGCCGCTGCAGCTTGATGCAGACGATGAAGACGACGACGATGATGATGACGAAGATGATGACGAATAGCCACTAGTTGACGACTTCACACTGTGCTGGCGTAAGTGGCGCTGCTGATGTTCTTGTCGATGTTGATGCGATTGTTGGTGCTGGTGCTGTCGCCGTTGCGGGGGCTGTGGCGCAGATTCATTACGTGCATTTGTCTGATTAGCATTTGATGAATCGCGTCGTCGGCGACTATTTTCGCTAGGCGTCAAATTCTCTCGTCGATTGTGATGACTTGTTGGTTGTTGTTCAGAATTTCCCTGACCCTGCAATCGATGATTATTAGATTTGTGGAGATTGCTGTTGTTGCTGCTGTTGTTTTTGTTGTTGCTGACACTGATGCTGTTACAGATACTGTTATTGCTATTGCTATTGATCCCTGCCATCGCCGATTGTTGACCGACTCCAGCATCACTTACGCCTAACTTATTGCTAATAGGATTTTGTGTTGGTATTGTTGTTGCTGCCTCAGTGTTTTTGATACAATTTGTTGCTGCCGGATTGGATTTCCTTTTATCACTGGAAGAACTTGTACGTCGGACCTTCGACCGACTACGAGCATCACCGGCGCTACTGCCGCTGCTCGTGTGTGCCAGTTTATTGCTTGTGTTGTTATTGCTGTTGCTAATACCGTTGCCGTTTCCGCTCATGTTGACAACAAAAGCGTTCGGGTCACTGCTGGAATACATGCTTCTATTGATGGCTATTGTTATTGTTGTTTTTGCTTATTGTTTATGAGTCCTTCTTTGTTGACATTCAGTACTAATCAGGCGCTTTCGGGGATATGCGTCAGTTTGTATGGAAATCCGTTGATTTCCTTTGTGGTTCTCGTTGCTTACTGATTTTTCCCTCCCCCTTACGGTTCATAATTATTTCATGAGCCTTTTGTGTGAGTGGTGCCAACTTTGGCCATAATTTTTATTGCTATGGCCCCAGAGTTGTAAAAAATACGGCATCTTCATCTAATCCAACGGCATCACAAAGGCACCAGATGACGGCGCAAACGCTTTCTCCACCGTCAGTCCTGTAATAGATCAAAAGAGAAAGAAATATTAGAATTATAAAAAATTCATAAAAAATATGCCAACAACAAAACAATAGTCATTAAGCCTGACAGTAAACGAAACCGACCTTATTGCCGAGATCTTTTCTTTCCTTTTCTGATGATCCCAAAGAAGCGAAAATAATTTTATTTAATAAATGAAAACAAATTGAAAGAGACCCGGAAACAGCTGGGTCTGATTCTCATTTATTTAAACACGTTATTGTCCATCTTTCTCCATCTTCATCTCCTTCTTCCGCTTCAATTTCTTCATCATTGTGTTCATTGAAACACCTGGAAGGCTCTCTCAAGAGACGGCCGAGGTAGAAGAAGAAGAAAGATCTTGGAGCAAACAAAACAAACAGAAGGTTTTTCGAGTTCGTAAATGTGTTTACAAATTCGTTTATAAACTAAATCTAGCGACCTTCACACGTTTCCGACAACTCATTGCCGACGGTCGACGACTGCCAACGACGACTGCCAACGACAAGAATCAAGGTAAACTTGAACGTGGCTTTCTCGCTTACACTAATGGACGGTAATGGATGGAAACGAGTACGAGTACACAAAATAACATCCAAACGAAGGGATAAATATTTTACTATGCTCGACACCAACAACAACTATGAAGGAAGCGGTTAGTAAGGTAATAAAAACAAGTAAGAGCGCTAATCTCAGCCCAGCCGACTCTTATACACCCTACATCCATAACATAAATATATAATTTGATCCTAATAATAAGTTGTTGGTGTACGCCCGTCTTAACACTGAACAGTCCTTAGTAAGCGGCAAACAGTGTCTTGACATTTCTCTACTTTTGTTTAATTCAGGTCTACTTTTGTGAGGATAGCTCACACATGATAAAGGGGAGTGGCCTTCCCATATTTGTGTAGTGGTAACATCTAATACAAACATTTCGGAATACCAAATTTCAGGTCGAAAATTTTATAAAAGCTGAGAAATCCGCTTTTAAAAAAAGATTCTTTATAAAAAGTAGGTGTGGTCAGATTTACCCCATTTTCAACTCCAAAAATCCTATGAAAACAATGAATATTGTGCCAAATTTTATGTCGATATCTCGCTTCTTTCGACTGCAATCATGATTTCCACAGACGCACGAGACACCGATGGACGGACATGGTTAAATCGATTCTGGTAGCTATTCTGAGCGGGAATATATATACCTTCCTATACCTGCCACGCCTCCTTTAATGCGTTACAAATGTAAGAAGTAAGGAATATATCCTCTCCCCTCGGGCGTAGGGTACAATAATTTACAAAAAGAAATGAGAACAATTTGAAATCCCGAAAGTAATAAAGAACAGAAAGTAGAAGGAACGGCTAAAAAAGCAAAATGAGAATAAGCACGCGAAAATGAAGAAGCAAAGATGAAAAGGAAATAATAGGAAGCTTATGAAAGTGGAGAAAAAGTAAATATTTTTCGACAAACAGAACGAAGAAGAAGATTGTAGAAAGAAGAAGAGCAAGAGAGGGAGAGGAGAATGCATTACGGGCAATATGAAGGGATGAGAAGAAGAAGAAAACTGTACCAACACTGAAAGCAATGAAAGAAATGTCAACAATCGGAATCAGAAACAAAAAGAGGAATAAAATGAAGAAACTGGGAGAAGGCATATAAAACAAGAAAAATGAAGAAATAAATACAAATTTCCAAATAAGAAAAAACTGTATCAAACGCAATGAAACAAATGTCAACAGATGAAGATTGAAGAACAAGAGAAGAATAAAGAATAAGAAACAAGCAGAAGAAAAGGGCAAGAATAAAAAAAATTTTGTATCAAAAAAAATTTAGTCTTTAAAAATTTATTAAAAAACATTGAAACCTTCTGATTTTCTAAGGAAGAAACAAAATAATGGAAACACGCGCAGAATAAAATTTTAGTGTAATTCAATTCAATTAATATTTTCTTGTTCTGACGGGCATAACGATAAATTGCTCGGAGTCAGGCCTGAAGGAAAAACTTTCTTATCTTTGTCTCTCCTTTCTCCAAGTGCTTCTGGTTCTTGATTTTTAGTTCAGTTTTAATTAAAATGCAATGCTTTGTTTTTGAGGAAATGCGAGCTTTTAAACGCCAGCTGTGTAAAATAGTATTTTCTTCGAAAGACACGCCCTCAGCCCAAACCCTCGCCCTTTTATTGCGTGGATGATTGGTATTGGTCTAGGGGACGCCGAAGGAGGGAAGCATTTCAATTTAAATTATTTCGTTTTAATAAATTTTAGTAATTTTACAAAAGGAATGAATGAATAAATTAATTTTATTCGCAGTAATTAAATTATTTCATTTTGGAACAAATTAAATTGAGGCAAATTTCGAAGATTAATTTTTCATAAATGTCTTGACGGTTGAAAGAGCGCGGAAGGAGGGCGTAATAAATGGGCGAGGGTGTAATAAATGGAAAGCTTTCGAAGACAAAGATTGAACGAATAAATAAATGGATGGAGAGTAAATAATAATGATAAATTCCATTTGCTCAGTCTGTTGTTTCAAAAGAATTTCTTGTTATTAAGTCTTTATGCTCACTTCTGTTAATTTTTGTTGTCGTTCCTTTTATTATTATTATTAAATTTTTAATGAAATTTTCCGAATTTTCCAAAGTGAATTATTCATAAAGGCAGTTCACATTTTGATGCGTTTGCCGCTATCATAATTGTCGTAACTATTGATATAATTATCGTAGTCATTTTTACTCTGTTCTCATTTTCATCGTTTCGTCATTACTCTCATCATTACTTCTACAATATCATTATTATTATAATCTCCTTCATTCTAACGATACTACATTTCGCACAAACATAATCATCATTATAAGCATCGCCGCCACACCCATCAATATAAAGTATTTACACGTACATCCTGAGAAACGAACAAAAGGAATTTAATTCAAAGAGTGAGAAATAAAGAATTAAAATTTGAATTGTCTACCGTTATTGAAAACAGCTTTCCATAAAAAGTCGTTTCTTACGTCTTTCATAAAAGACATAAAAATCTGCCAGGACTGTTTTAAGACTAAAAGTAAATTTATTTTCAGAATTGAGTTGTTACGAAAACAGGTGTGTCGATGGCTTGCCAGGGCTTACATATTCCTCAGAGCTATGAAGAGGTCTTTAGGCGCTCACTAGAAGTAAGACCAAAATTTGATGATGATATCTTTTAAATTAAATTCAAAAAATTTCACATGGGAAAAATTTCACAAATGTCGTAAAGACAGGTTTTCAAGACCACAGAAACTTCGCTTTGGTGAAATTGGAGGATAACAAATTGATGTTTCTAAAAACCAATCCGGTTCACTTAGAAAATATAATCAAATTTATCAATAACGTTGATGATGAACATAATTATCGATTATAATAATAACGGGCGTGAAGAGGAAGAAGATTAAATTCAGGATTATTTTAATGATATTGCAAATTACTTTGCTTCAAAGAAAATGAGAGTGATAAGAAGAGGCGCTCCGTAAATCATAAAGATTATCTTACTGCTTTGCGAGAACGTGAAGGTGACGATGATGGTGACGCTGACGTTGAAGGTAATGATGATAAGGCAAAAAAAGTTAGAAAGAAAATTCTCCGAAGAACTTTCCTTAATTCTGAAGCATTATTAAAAAGAATTTCATCTATTAAAACCAAAGAAAGAAAGAAAGAAACACATATAGGAAAAATTTAATCGGTGGACACAAAATTTTAACGTTATATGAATTTATAATGTTTGTAAAAGTTTAAATAATTATTAGTCAGATTTGAAATTAAATGCAAGTCAAAATTTTATCCAAAAGAATGAAAATATTACTTTATATATAAATGTTATTTTAATTGTTTTACTTTAGATAAAACAAAAAATGCTTTATTTTAAATTTTTAATGAAACATCAAATTAAAATATTTTCGATTTAAAACGTCAAGGCGAGGTCAATAAAACCGTTAAAGAGGAATAATTTATGTTGTAAGAAAGTAATTTATATTTTTGTGAGTGTAAATGAATGCAAAATATAAATATTCAGCGAGTTGAGTCATAAAAACTATGACCTAAAAACATACCCACCACACTACACAAACACGTACTCACACAAACACGTGCTCATACACCGTAGGCGAGCATCGTGTGAAGTGAAAAAAACGAGGCATGGAGCGAGCGCGAGGGGTTGGAAAAACAGATTAAAAACGCACTCAAATGTCGCAAATCTAAAAGTCCTTTCTCCCTCACCTTTAGTATGAGGTGAAAAAGGAGGGGCGAAATGGGCGTGGTGGTTGTAGAAGTTATGATCAAAAATTCTTATTTATTGATTTTTAATAAAGTTTTTATTAAGCGGCAGACACGTTACGAAAATATTTTTTTTTTATTTTTTGTTTTTGTTATTAAATATTCTCAAAATTTTTCATTCTCTCAATGATGGAGATAGAAAATGAGGTAAACGGAACAGATAGACAACGGCAAACAGCCAAGAAAACGACAAAAAAGCTATAAAACCAAAATAAAAATTTAAACAAAGAATCATAAAAAATCACTTGAAAAACATTTTCAGTAAATTTCAGCAACTAAAACCGCAACAGTCGCTGCCAAGCAACGTAAAATACTTCGAAAACCACACAACAACAACAACAACGAACGAACGAAACCCAACAAGACTTGTGGAAGACGATTCGAAGAATAACCACAAGACAAAAACACATACAAATTACAATAACAATAAAAACAACAAGAGCAATCATAACAATAAAAACACCAACAACACTAACGACAAGAAAAGCAATAACCACAAACAAAAAGGCGTAAGTAATAAAAAAGAATCCAGAAAAAAAAGCCAGAGAAAATCATTCATTTTCATGATCGCCTCTTGACCGCAATCTTTTCGAAAGGCCGACATCAATCAAGGCAAAAACTACAACCTCATCGAATAGAAAATAACCAAAAAAAAATCTGGTTCTTCCATAAAATTTTTAATGAATACAAAGAATTTTAGAACGTTCAATTTTAATTCTTTTTTTAAACCCTTTCTTTGTTTACAATTTATTGACTATAGAGGCAATTTTATTGACAATTACTGACAGGCTTTCAAATTTTTCTGATTACGTACGATATAAAAAGTGTTAATTAGTATGGGTTTTTAGCGATAAAATTTTTTTAAAAATTTTTTAAAAAGTTTACGCAATCTAAACCACATTTTTTTCTAAAAAAAGATTTTTATTTAAGGCGAAGTTTTCAAGACTTTACTTCGAATTTGAAAACTATGAATTTTTTGCTTGAAATCATAAAGTTATTTACTAAATTTTAATTCAATTTAAAGGAATTTAAACTGCATAATTACTTTAACTTTGTTTCGTTCGTAACCCGTGCGATTTCCTTTGATTATCATATTTGGTTATTTTTGTGACTAAACAAAATATCATTATTTTTTATTACAATAATTTTAAATTATTAGTAATAAGGACATAGAAAGACCTAAAAAGTTTTAATTAGGGTCTTAAAAATTCAACATTCATATTTTTTTTAATTTCACCGAGATGCTGTTTCCTTCGACTGGTTACCAAAACATCCAAGGGCACACAAACACAGTCACATCCACCCAGCGTATTTTAAATATTTGTAATAACGAATGGCCATTAAACGAATACCAAACCATTCACATCAAACCAAATTGGCGCCATTTGTTGACAATGTTGCTAACCATACATTTTCTGAACTTGTGGTTCGTTTTGGCCTAGAGTTATGTTTATTTTCTTTTTATTTTTTTCTTTTCCGACACGAAACAACGATATCATTGCCTTGTGATTAAATTTCAAACAAAAAGAACCACAATGACAACAACAACAACAACGCTGACTCCGGCCTGGCCGAAGCTTATACACCCCACACCTGTGATATCAATTTATAGCTCGACCCTAAGAGTCAGTGGGTGGGGCACGATTCTATTAATATTATATTTCCTTTTATTTGGTTAATTTTGATCTATCAATTCATCTTTAACACAAATGTTCTCAAAAAATACACACTCGGTATGGTATAATAGTGGGCATGCCACGCCCGTATGTTATGACATTTTTTTGCGATATAATTTAATATTCGCAGGTGAGTTCAAGGATAATTTTTTGTCATATAATTCTGTCTAGAAACGTTGGAAGTGAAGATGTCATCACACAAAGATGTATTAATATTGACTTAATCGACTTCATTAATCTGTGTCATCAATACCAAATAGCTTATAATAATAGAGAAAATCTGTGCCAAATTTCATGAGAATATTTCATCGTAATTTCTCCAGAGAGACAAGCATACAGGTCAAAACACTGGCAAACAGACGGACGGACGGATAGGATTAAATCGACCAGGGCATGATTCCGTGCCAGAATATATATACTTTTGCACATCTGCCACGCCTTTTTTAATACTTTACAAACAGAGAAACTACCGCAATATACTTTTCGCCCTTTGGGTGGAAACAAAAGTGGGTGGAAACAAAAGTGGGTGGAATCTGAAGAATATTGAAAATACAGTATCTGTTTTTACCAAACGATTATAAAATCAATGTTATTATGACGTCATTTAACGCAATAATTCGGTTTTGTATTAAAGTTTCAAATATTTTTTTATTAGCATTCATTATTTCCGAGCTAAAGAAATGCCCCTTTGCGTTCCTATTGCTGATTTTTTATTGCCAAAAAGTAAGCAAACCGAAACCAATAAAAAGAAACGATTATGTCTCTAGTCGAGCATCAGTAAAGAAATTATAACTTATTTTCGACTGTCGTAAAACGATATCACGGCAATCATATTTGCCGATAAAACAAATTCTATTGACTTTTGCTGTTTGTTCACTTTATTTAACCGGAAATTCCGGTTGATGGAAATGGAGTGAAAAAGATCAAGCACTAAACACATTTACGATGCTGAGCTCATAAGCGACGACGGAAGAGAGTGAATAAAAGATAAGTTATGAGGAGGGGGTAGGGTGGTTAAGGACATTTTATTCTATTTGGATAAAAACGGAAGTAGGAAAGACAGAGAGACATGGGTGAAAGAATAATTGGGAAGATACATTAATAAAAGCAAAAATTATTGTGACTCGTGTGTCTTTAATAATTTACAGCGTATTATTGCATTACTCTTGGCAGTCAGAGGTAAAGTGCTAACAATATTTTAACAGCAATAAAGTGTCGCAAAAGGATCACTATTATAGGATTCCTCAATGCGCGCATATGTGTAAAGAAAGTTGCGGGGAAGCATTAGCTTTGATGCAATAATAGAAACGCATTAAGTTCGGTGAATATTTCAGTATTTACTTGTATTCTATTTATAAATCAGTGTAGTCGATAGTCCAATATAAATGACTTCATAGATATAGTATTTTCGCATATCTTCCACTTAACACTTCCAGAAATTCGGCTGATACAGAGATGCCCTTGTCATTACAGATTTTTACAGACTCTGTTAGTAATCATAGTATAATATCTGAGGTCTAGTGAGCAACATTCTGTTGCCAACAAAGAATGTTGTAGATATATTTGTAGATATAAATCGCGAACGTGTACACTGCTATTGAGTTTAGGATTTCATTAGGTTAGTACTCGTATCATGTTAGCACTTTGAAGCACATAAAGAATTTGTACGTAAGTTGTTGAGAAGCAAATTGATATTATTTTCGATCTAATCCTAAATTTTCTTTGATTACAAATCAATTAGACGAAGAACTCATGCAATATAATTAACATTAATATCTGTCTTAGCCAACAATTTCGGAACGGATCTACAAATTTTACAATAGACAAACATAAACTTTATTATTATTCCACAGCTGTAAACATTCTGACCCATATTTACACACACATACACAAATACACGCCTATTAATCAAAATTTGTCACAAAACATGACAAGATTAAACCCAAAACAAGTCAGATGTTCGTTCGATTCAACAGAATCGAGGCGTAATTTACATGACACTAAATTATTTATTTACGTGTGATTATAAACGCATATAAATATTTCATTTAATTATTCTTTTCTGATAAAGTGATAATTATGGAAATTAGATAATAAATAAATTGTTATTGTTTGTTGGTAAGGTTTCTATATTGCAACGGTGTTTGAATGACCAACAATCGTTCACACGATAATAATAATTTAATACTCTCGTTTAGGAAGGGTGTATTTTTGGAACTGAAATTAGTGCCTTTAAAAATTTTTCGAGCAGCTGGAGAGGCAGACTGATAATTATTGCTGAGAATAAATTTAAGAGCGACGAGAAAGGGAGATTAAGAGTGAATTCTGTGATTTGTTCTGAGTCGAAATCAATCAGTTTTAACATCTGATCCTAAAGACATAACACGTCTATAAATTCTTCTGCTTTATGCAATTTCTTTATAAGTATTATACTCTCATGATAGTCTTCTTCTATTATTCAGTAATAACTCCTTTGAGTTTCTTAAGTAAGTCTTAGCAGAACGTTAAACCAAAAGATATTTGAACGTCTAGGCCTCGACGTTTCCTCCTCAATTCTTTCCCAAGACATCTGTCTATAGAGAATGAAGTCATATCCCTTGCCAGACGTTTCCGGCCTGCACGTTTTGTCAATAAATCCTTTCGCCGCACGATTTATTTGAATTCAATTGAAATCAATTCAATTCTCCTGTGCTTCCTCTTTTCCTTTTCCTTTTCTTTTTTCTTCTTCTTTCGATCAGTTTAATTGATTTATGTACCCAAACTTCGGATCTTTCGAACAATCCTTCGAGGCAACTTAAGAAAACTCTTCAGAAAAGTTCTTCATGAAACAAATTCCGCGACAGACAAAAGCAACAAATTTGAAAAAATAAATAAAACTATTACAAAAGTAGATAAATTAAATGAAAGAGAAAGCACATGGAGATTATTTCGACAAACTGAAAAATTCAAGAAAATTAAAAGTTTTTTGGCTCAATTTCGAAACAAAAAAGGAACAGAACAAAATAAAAAGGACACAAAGTGCCACGAATAGACGTTGTAAAGCTTTTTCCTTTATTTGGGATAAGTTAATTATTTAATATTTTTTCGACCCAATAAAATGAAGGCCGAAATATTTAAGCTATGATAAAATTTAATCCTGTTTTTTGCATAAAAAAGATGTCACGATCCCAAGCCTTTTCGGTTTAGTGTAATCAACATTGTGTTTTACTTCTATTTTCATTTTTGTTTTATTTTATTTTATGTTTTATTTTTTAAATGAGCTCTGACTTAACCTTCTTCCATCGGGCAACTTTAAATAAAAACAAACGACCTTTTCTTTTAAATGAAAACTAAGACAACCCTTTTGCAACCTTTTTCATTTAAAACTTCTTCTCTCTCTTCTTTTCCTTTCATAAAAAATTTAATGATTTAACAGATAATTTTCAAAAATTTTTAAATAACTTGAAGTCAATTTCCTTTTCTTTCACCTTAAGGAAGAATTAAATCCGGCTATTTATTAGCTAGAACTTCAGTTAAACAACGTTGGCATCACTTCATCGCATGGAAAATTGTTCTGGATAAAAGCCAAAATCAATTCAATTACGATCCGGTCGCTTAAATAATGTTCTCTGTTAAAATTCGTTGCCTAAAATTTTTGGCAGAAGTCTGATAAAGCGGAAGGGATGGTAGGATGCAATAGTTAGTATTTCCTTCTCACAAAAAGCCGATCATCGGAACCGTTTTGAAAATACTGAAAGTTAGAATAACAATTAATTAATAAAAGACTGAAAAAGGAACAAAATCTGAAGAATGAGAGAATGAGAATGAAAATTAAAATTAGCAAGAACTATAATCGCGGCCCGCCCGAAGCTCACATACCCTACACCCGTAATATTAATATGTTGTTTAAATCTAATAACTAGGGGGCGTGACATGCCTCTTCTCTTGGGTAATTCTTCAACACACACACACCCTTTCCTCAAAAGAGTTTAGACCTGATTTAGTATAATAGTGGCCACGTAGGCCTTTATAATTTCACTCCAAAAAACGAACGGGACACTTGGCCGACCTGAATCCTGAACGGCCTATAATGACAAAGAATTTCATGCCAAATATTTTGTCGATGTCTTTTTCCATTCGACTGCAATCGTGACTTCCACAAAGAGACAGACAGACGAACAAGACTAAATCAGCTTAGGTGGTCATTCTTAGATAGGAATCAGAATAACTGTACATTTCATTGAGTGAGTTACTGAATCAATCAATAATTGTAAACTATTCAGAACTAGAATGATTAAAAATTATAGTGTGTAGCTCTCGGAATGCAAATGTTCCAAAATATGAGAATGTGAGTCAGAATTAATTCGATTCAAAACGAACTAGAGTGAAACACTTCTACAATTATTGGAAACTGACCAGAGTTAGAATAATTCAAAATAAGGAGCCGTGGCTTAAGAGTAAAAATTAGAATTTATGGAATTAAATCTAGTCAGAATGAGAACGAATAATGATTGAGCGTATTTTATTGTGAATTACATGCACTTAGAGCGGATTGAGATGAAAAAAAATAATTTTTTTTAATTTAATTTTTTTTCTTTGATTAATAATGAAAGGAAATTTGTATTTTTATAATTTATAATTTATAGAGAAGAAACGGCACATTTTTTTGAATCAATAACAAATATTTATTTCTTCACAACGATTTTAAAAAGCGGAAGAAATAGTGAAGAGAAGATAGTAAACAGTTTGTGATTAAATGCTTTTAATTAATTATTTTATATTATTTTAGCCGCATTGTACAAATCAGTTCGTAAATAAATGGTCGCACTTATGTTGCGCGATTTATACGTCCAGCTCTCTCTCTCTCCCAACTCCCAAATGTTTACCGACGTATTGTCGATGGTCTCATGTTGATTTTGGTTAACACTACGGTAGTACTAGTGATGATGATGATGATGGTAATCATGACCATTGTGGCAAGCCATAAAAACGAGTATATGCGTCGATAAAATTGATAGTGATGGTGATTATGATGATGCTGATGATTATAGTAATGAAAATCTAGTTGTCATGATGACAATGATCATCATGTTAATCGGTGCTGCGGTTTGCGGTGTAAAGAATACGGTTTTCATTTTACATGAGACCAATAATGGTAACGCTTATTTTGATACTGCGGTCTGGTCTCGATTGTGGCGTGTGTTGGTGAGGATAGTGATGACGGTGAGAATAACGGTTGGGTTAGTGTTAAGATAGAGTAAACAAAATGGATTTTTTTATTATAGAATTGACAACATTTTTATAAAGCTTCGATAATAAACTTCTGAAAGTCATAAAACTTCCAAACATTAAGAGACAAAAAATGAGATGAAAATAAACCATTAAAGAAACATTTAAGAAAAGAATGAATGGAGACATAAAAACTAAAGAAAGACTAAGAAAACTGCTATTAAATATGCTTGATATTTATGTCATAAAAGAACTGTTTCTTTCTTTTGCCTTCTTTCTTCTCTTGTCTCAGTGCTTTTCCTTCGATTATAAATTTAATGAATAATAGTCGTCGACACATAAATGTTGCTACCCCTTTATGACATTTTAATGGTCTTTTAGCAACCAAAGGGCGTGATTAGAGAACGAGCTATGTGTGCATGTGTACAGTATGAGCATGTATGTGGGTACGCGAGTATGCCTGTGTGTGCGTGTACGCGGTAGGTAGTATGAGCTTGTGAGCCTGTTTTCACGTAAGTGCAGTGGACTTAATTTACCCTCAGCCTTGTGGTCATAAGAAAAGTTAAACGAATCATGCATGAAATAGCATCGTCTTCGTGAAGCAATCTTAACCGACGTGATGGACAAAGCTTTCATCAGCGTAATCGGTTTGTCTTCCCTCCATTAAAAGTGAAAAGCGATTGAAAAGAGAAAAACCCACTAACGTGATGATATAATAATATCATGAAGCAAATTTGTTGCAACAATTTTCTTGGCAGATTGTCGTGGATTTTAAACGAGTAGCAGTTTCTGTGAAACTACAAGAGTAATAAAAGAACGTTTCCTTTGAAATCGCTTGCTTTAATTCTGCGCGATTCAACTTCAGCCTAAATTACATTTAAACATAGATAACAACAACAACAACAACCGCGATGATGTGAATAAACACTTACACATTTAGTCTTACCGACTTTCAAGCATCATTCATTCACGCATCCGCGACACGCATTGCGAAATACACACTCACTCACTTTCAGACTTGTCACCGCTTTAATATTAAACGTATGTAAGAGCTTTCTTCTTGATAACTAAGTCTCTAAGATTTTAAGAAAGATTCCAGCAAAAGCTTCTACAGTATTCTTGTTATTGTTCGTGTTTCATAGATAAATGAACAGGAGTAAAAATCACCCACCAAAAGGGCGAAGAAGAAAAAAAAGTAAGAAGAGCAATATTTAAGAAGAAAGAGAAAGGCTACTACCGTAAACTTATTTATCAAACTGAGGAAATGTCTTTCTCTTCTCGAGGTTGCAGAGACCGCCTTGACTCGATAACTCTTAACAATCTGCGTGTGCATGCATTTATAATTATTGTTGTTTGAGATGTATGTAAAGTATTTTTGTTACATTGGGACACTGCTGTTGGCAAGTTGTAAAGGTAAAGGTGAGACCTCTACGCAACAAAAAATTCTTGTTAATTTTTAAACCCATAAAAAAGCCCTTTAACAACAAAAACACCAACAATAATTATCACAAATTTTGTAGCAATGAATTCTGTAAAATTATGAAAGTCGCCAAAAGTTGTGTATAAACTCGTTACGAATAGCAACGATTTATAGAAAGAGTAACGAACTAAGTGCAAAGATTTCGTTCGCTCGCAAGACAAAAAGTTCAAAGAGAAAGTCTTTAAAAAGTAGTCCTACGGAAGAATATTCGTGTAGAGAAAAACTGTCACAATAAAAACGAATGGAATGGAGGAAATTAAGAGGCTAGATAAGAGATTACCTTCTAGAAAAATGATAAAATTAAAGACTCTGTGAAAAGACATAAAAATTTTGGAAGCGGCGAAGTATAAAACAAACTTAAATAAAAAATTATTTTCTTTTATAAAATTCCCAATAAAATTATTAGTCATAAAAATATTCAACTGGTTTGCCAAAACTATTTCACTGAATAGCGAGTCGTGGACACTTGAAAATTATATAAATTTAACGCACTTCAATTGCACTTGAACTCAATTAACTCAATTTTTGAATGAAAGTTGGTGTCCTCCCTCATTCCCTCTTTCTCTGTTTCTCTCTCTTTCGTTCTCTTCCACCCCCTAATCGTCACATACACTTTTAAAAGGCACTTCAAATGATTTTAGTTAATTTCCTCAAAAAACAAAACAACTAAAAAGGTTTTTAATCTTTTTTTATTTATGCCAAGGTAATATTATTTGTGCTGCTCGTGAGCACCGTTTGATGCGAAATTAATTTCACAGCCGATAATAAAACATCACAAAACCCAAAAAAAATCCACCCTAAAAACCGAAATTAGCAAGAACAAATGCCTTGACACCGTCGCGAAATAAAGACGAGGAGCAGAAATGGTACGTTGTGTCGCGGGTTTATTACGTTCAACGCAATTTCACTAAAGCCTGCATATTTAGTAAAAGAATAATCTAAAACGCATTCGAGCTTATAATCGTTAGCGTGAAAATCGGTAGCAAAGAAAAACCACAACAAATGTATAATTTTTCCCCTCGTTTAACTTTGAATGAAGTGAAAAATAAGCAACGAGCAGGATAAAAAATATGGAAGTGAATACTTAAAGAAAAAACGATTTATTAAAGGAAATCGCTTTGAGACAAATAAATTCCAATTTAAGAAAATTAATTAAAAGATAATTTTAAGGAATAGAATACTATACTATTGAAAAAACAAATAAAAATAATTTCAGAATTTGAAAGGAAGAATGCAAAATATCACGAAATAACTCAAAAGATAGCAAAGAATTACGTTGTTCGTATTAAAAACTATTTTTGGCGAATAAGCAATAATTATTAAAAGTTTGACAGTAATCAAGAAAACACCGAAAACACTGATCTGATGACTAGAAAGGATCTAAAGGACGACGTTTCGATCAACACGGTTGAACGATTGAACCAACGAAATCGAGTTAAATAACGTAAAGTAGCGATTAGTTAAAACTATTCAATAATCGACTTAATTACACACATGTCTAACGAATATAATATTAATATAATTAATAGCAACTAACTGAATTACATTTTTCAACAGCATTGTTAAAATATCCTTTCAAAGTTTTTAAGTTAACGAAATTGGTCTTTAAAGTTACTAATGGTTTCGCTCCCTGCAAGGAATATTTTCAAAATAATTTCTTGTGATTGCGTATTACTTGATTAAATAAACATTATGTTACAAACTAGTTATTGCTGTTTTTCTCCCTCCCTCTCTCTCTCTCTCTGTTAGCTTTGTACTGTTGTCTCATTATTTCTTCTTTTATTTTCTAGTTTTTCTTCAAGGAAGCCACCCTTTAGAATTCCCAACGCTTTTTGACGAAATTTTGAAAAATAAAGGGATAACTTTACTTAAGTAGCATTCAACATCGTATTAAGCTCTCGTAGCTGGTAACCGGTCCGGGTTGCCTCAACAAAAAGACCATTAACCGCCAAACGAAAGTAAGAGAAACAACGATCTAACTAAAGCGGTTTACCACTAATAAACACAATAACAAATACCATGACAACAGATGCAAGAATAACCATTGTTTTAGCACCCACTGGTAAATTTTGCAAGCATTTTTGAAATATAATTATTAACATATTTTTAAATACATTAAAGGATTCATCATTTGAATATAAAGGAGTAACTGAGAGGAGATTTTTAGTTTAAATCAATTTCAAGTGATCTTTCCATCTCTTCCTCGTGACGACCTCATTGGAATGTCTCCGAAAACATCGTAACCGCAGTCATCACCACTGGGTTGTCGTAGTTAGTTGTAAACGCCAATTCGCAGTAAGAGTAGAAAATAGCGACAGATTGAAGCAGTTAAGTCAACAGATGCAACAGTGGTTGCTTAGCCAAACAACATAGAGGAAGACAACAGCTATCTATGGTTTCATCAGTAGTGGCGGCGGGGAATCTGTTTAATTTCAATTAAAACTTTGGCAACACCAACGCTACTCAGCTTACAATGTCATTCGTACTTTTGCTAGTGCCAACGTGGTTGCCATTGTTGTTGGTTTGTTATGTTCTGGTCTCGTTGATTCATCTCAGTGGTGTTATCGCTATTGTCGTTCTTGCTGTTATTGTTGTTGTTGTTGTTGTTGATTTTTAGTAACATCAGCAGAAGTAGAACGACACAGTGTTTGCAGTTGTAAACTTTTTTCGATCTGAGTACTTCAGACATACTGAACGACATGATACACAAACACTTTACAGCCATTGTTACTTTGTCTTTATTGCACATTATTCTGTAACAAAAATTGTTGACCAATAAAAAAAAGGATCAATAGCAGGGCAAAGCAGAAAAATTATCATCGCCTTTTTAGTTATTTCAACGAATTTGCATTATAAAGGTTCATCATAAAAATATCTTCCCATTGATAAAATTATGTATTTCATGAAACTGTAAATATTGCCAGTAACAATATTCGTACATAAAACATTACAACAAGATAACAGTGTTGCCATCCGTAAAGAAAAAAGATCGTGTTATCGAAAATACGATGTGGTTTTAAAAGGAACGAGTCTGTTCGTTTTTTCTCTACGGTATTTCGTTTATTTACATTCAATTATTTTATTTCAATACACGTTTAATAAGTAACCATATAATACTTTTCCAGTGACGTGTTGGTAATAGACGGAAGATAGGAAATGTCCTAAACAAATACAAGCATGAACACAAAATTCTCGCTGGGAAGATATTTAGTTTAAATCGGGGAGAAACCTCCCGATAATTAAAGGCAAACAAAGTGGACTTAAGAAACGATTTATTGAATGAGGAGCAAATTTCAATTTTAATAAAACGATTATTACACAAATCGACTTATCTGAAAATACCCAAAAATTCTAAATACTTGTTCTTGCGGCGCCAACGAATACCTTTAGCGCCGTCAAGGAATTGGAGAGAAATATCAAATTGATAGGATTCTAAATTTTTAATTTGGTAAATTTATGTATTCCTTATTCTCATTTTTTATTACTAATTTAATCGATTTTAATATTTTATCCTAAGATTTATTTGAGCGATTTTAGTTTGATTTTAATCAGAAACAATTTAGAACGACATCCATGATGGATTTCCAAAGAAAACGATTTTACTTTAGTACTTTTTACTTAAGGATCACATGTGTGTGTACGAGAGTGTGGGTTGGTGTGTGTTTGTGGTTTTTTAGTTGTGCGTTTTTCTTCAAGAAAAGTTGTGGGTGGAAAAACTTTTAGAGAAGAATTTTTGAATATAAAAAGTTCTAAATTACACCATTATCATCATCATCATCATAATCTGTTCATTAATGTTGCTAAGTGAAAGTTTATTTAGTTGCGACACAAAAACTTTACAACTGCAGGCTCAGTTTTTTTCACTCAGTTTCCTCTTCAGTTTTCCATTCCTTATTCCTCCTTCCTTACACCTCTTAAGTGTCTTAAATCGCTTAAGTTCCTTACTGGTATGCCGCTTCCATCTTTTTCTCATTCTCCGAATTTATTATTTTTTTCTGAATTCCCGAGAAAAGTAACCAAAAAATAATTAGTTACTCAGTAGTAGAAAGGAATAGAAAAAACCAATGAATATCACAAAAGGAAGAAGACGAAGAAATTAAGGAGTCAGGAAAGTCTAAAAAACGGAAACGCATACCACCAGAAACAGGAAGAAGGATCACACTTACAGTAGAATTTCCTCTGGGTACAAGTAAGCTCCTCTAATTAACCTCCTCGCTTATACTTCTTCTCTTACGCTTTTATTATTCATCGACTGCATCATAATAACTCCTCTTACTGAAAGACCCAGCAATGGCCAGGATTTTCATTAAACAAAAAGGATCCCATGAATTTTCCACCAAGTTATATTTATTAATCTTACTGTATTCTTTTTCCTCAAATGGTTTTTAGTAAATTATCTTCAGGCCCGCCCCATCCACTCTACCCTCTTGCGAAAAAACAGCAAGAAAATATGCTACAAATGCAATGAATGAAATGTAATAATTGAAAAATTCTGCACTCGTTTAAGAAAAGCCAGGTTTAACAACACATTCCTCCGACTAAAGACAATATCTCCATAACTGAAATAATAGTTTTTGCTCACATTCACATGTAATTAAATAAAAGCTATAATTTATGCCATAAATTATTTTGTCAGAAATAATTTGAGCCATATGTTTCTCCCCAATTTTAAAATGTTTGTATTGGAATAATTTTTTAAATTATGTGAAATTTCTATCGAAATTCATGTTCATTTAGTTTCCTTTAACAACGGCTATCCTTTCCACACTATATACATTTATTTCAAAAAATATGTTACAAAATTAAGCGCTTTGTATTTCCCTCTGGTTATTCTTTTCATTTGACAGCTTGTCAATTGCCAAACACTGTCACGGCGAAGCTTTATTATGTCAATATTTTTTTTACATTTCCATTTTCTTCTTGCTTTTTATGGAACACATGCGGTGCTTTTACAAAATAATCCTTTGTTTTCAATAATCCTGAACACCTTTTGTGATGAGGAAAACTTTCTTGATTACCACCAACAAAATGCATTGACTAAAGCATAATTTTAATAACAATAAGGTTATATTTTAAATTTTTGAATTCTTTAACAAAAGATTATAATTAATTATAAGTTATTTCATTATAAGAAAAAAGTATTGTAAAAATATCATTATATAATTAACGTTTGATAATATTTTTGATAATATGAAACGATTTTAAGCACTTCAATATAGTCTACATGTCCTTTCATATTCTTCATTTTCCATTTAATTGCAATTTTCATAGCTTTTGCATAGCTTTTCCTCACACAAGACATTAAGTCATTCAACATCATCATCACTAACAAAATGTTCCATTCGCTTCGGCTAGCAGTTTAATGAAGCTCTTCCATTTTATCTCCTGACCTTGTATGACCGATAACCTTGCTTTAAACCTTCCCTTAACCAACTTGCCATGATTTTCAGTTGCCCAAAAACTATTTGTCATAAAGTCAATTCATTGATGGATGAAAGCGAATATAAAACAAAATTTTATTTCAAACATAAGACAGATCTTCCTTATCTCAAAAGATTATGAACCCAAGCCTCACCCTCGGATCTATATCTTTAGCTTGACAAATATTCCCCCCGAAAATCTTGGCAAAATCATAAAGTATGAAGAATTTTTCTTTATGATAAAAGTAAATGAGTAAATGACTTAAACACTGACTGAGTGATTGATTGCAGCTATGACTATCTCAATAAATTAAACCTTTTTGATTGATGTGAAATGATAAAAAGCTTGGATGTGCTTTGATAAGGTTTCAAGTTCAATTTTGAGCTCGTTCGAAAAATCCATTTAACAAAACCATAGAAATTGTTTATTATCTAAAAATCATGCAATAAATAAACCCTTACATGGTTACCATACTTATCTCTAATTATTACGATTTGAATGTATTCATTTTTACTCTTCTGAGCTCTTGCAAGGAATTATTCTTTTGTTATTTAAAAATTTTATTTATACAAGAAAATATATGACAATGAAATGGAAAACACTAAAGAGAAGAGAGACAAATTTTATTTCGATAAGACAGTAGGATTATTTCGCTTAAAGAATCAATGTCAAAACAACGTCATTCATTTATTCATTCATTGAAGATTCGACCTTGCAAGGACGAATGATTTCGAATGATTTCAAGAAAACCAAAAAAAAATCGGAAAATGTGTTAGATAGATTACAGAAATTCCCTAGAAAATTACATAAAATTATTCTCAAGGAGGGGCCAAAAAAGGAAGAAGTTTGGAAAAACGAGTATTAAAAGTAAAAAAGGATAATAATAAAAATTTGAAATGTTCAACATGATTAGATTTGAGTGAAATCCCCACCAGTTCGTGCAAAAGAAATAGAAGATGTCATGCCCTAAAAATAAAAATCCTCCAATCGAGAAAATATGTCAAAAACTCTCGATGTGTGAAATGAGAGCAATAAAAATATCAATACAAATCATATCCAATGTCAAAACACACGCAATTGCGTAGCAACGGTTTTATGTATTTTGACATTCGATAAAAATCCAATATCAAAGACCGTTAAGTCGTGCCTGTTTCGTACACATACACGCGCGTACGTTGATGTGCGAAAGAATGTATGAAAGAATGTACGGAAGAACGATAAGGGAAAACATTTTTAATACATTCTTTTGAAATATTTTTTAATAAAATGCAAATACCAAGCTTTTCATATTTCAGAATTTAAATGTTTATCTCATGTAATTTATTGATCGTAAAAGAGAGGCAGGTGAGAAGTGGGAGAGAGTTGGAGATATTCTAAAAAAATCCAATTTCGAATTATAAAAGCTTTCAAATAGATATCTATTATTTTTAACTTTTTTCTAAATTAAATTAATATTATGTCTCTTCCAAAATTTTGAGCCATTAATTTTCATTCTTCTAAGCTTTAAGGTTTACTTTATGTTTTAAATTTTATTTCATTTTGTTGTATTTTATTAATTTTGAAATTATTTACTATGTTATATTAATTTTATTTTTTTAAATTTATGCTTTTTAATACATATTTCTTTTTATAACATGTTTTTTCTCAAACAGATAAACATTTCAATATTTATTTTAAATTCCCAAATCTTTTAACTAGAAAATCTTTTTCTTGTTAAATCTTTTAACAAGAAGCAGCAATATTTCCATAACATAAGCCCATACATTTTCCTTTTTTGCAAACTGTTGCTTGTTTTTTATGAACTTTACGGCAGATTCTTTTATAATCGTTACAGCAAAACACACACAAACAAACGAACACAAAAAATACAAAAACACACAAACACACACAAATACACACAAACACACACACATACACTCACACACGCACACACACAGATAAGCCATACAAAACCCCAAAAGCAGAAACATACACCGCCTGTAGTGCAGGTGCCAAAACTAAAAACGAAAACAACAACAGCAACAACAAGATCACTAAAAAATATTTCATTCGAGGATATACGCATGAGTTTGAATGTGTCTGAATGTATCTGTGTATGTCCATGTGTAAATCCTTCAAAAAGCACAAATATTCAAGAAAGCCAGACAATATTTCTTAAAAAAAATATGTGTCACTCGAAAAAAGCGTAATAGTAACGACCATGACAGCAATAGCGCCAACAACAACAACAAAAATAACATCACCAAAGACTTACAGAATTCAGGAAACTCACTTGACAGAAGGGCATCATTTAAACGCACTCGTACAATTTCTGCGAGTAAGGCAACCAATCACAACACCCAAACAGCAACGTGTACACTCATACAAGCCTCCACACATCCTCAAGTCTTCCACGCATACATTTGAATATACAAAAGCAGCGATTAAATTCATGAATTAAAAAAAGGATTTTGTACGGAAAAATTTGAATGCTTTAGAATTTAAATGCAAACCCAAGAGAATGACAAAAATCATTTGACATATTAAGATTTTCTTTTGTCAAAATTTTCTTCTCACTCTTATTCTTATTCTTATAGTTTTCTCAGTGAGGGCAGGGAGGATATAAAGAAATTCTACAAAGAATAAAGAACTAGAATAAAGACTGTAATAAATTATTTAAATCATTATTATTTTTATTATATTTTGTTTCTTTCATTTCTTTAATCCGTCATTAATTTGTCTAACGTTTTGAAATTCTTTTTTTTTATAAAACATTTAATTAATAAAAAGAGCAATATTGAAGATATCCGAGACAATTAGCAAACGAAGTGATAAGAAGAGTCAAGTGCTAAGGGAAATATGGCATCCTTCCCCTTCATAGATTATTGAGCTTGTAATATTATTCAAGGGTACAAATCCCCAATTGGTTTAGGATCGAATAATAATTAAGGATTTATTTTCAAAAAAAAGAGAAGAGAAGAAACAGAAATGTATTTATTTGTTTCAGAAAAAGCACATAAAAGTACGAGAAAAAAAGAAGGTAGTTCTTTTTCTACAAACATTAATCTCTCCCGTCAACTCTTCAAATTGTCGTCAACTGAAAGGTAAAGTTTTGAAAAGTTTCCCAAAATAACAAACAGGTCTTTTTCTGGAAATATTAAACAAATTTGAAAAGAAATTCGAGAATAATGCAAATCAATCAATTGAAATTATTTGGATATGGTTTCGTTTTACTTAAAGACATTATCACAAAGAAGGACAACTTCATTATCCACTCCATACCTTCTCAATATTCCAAATTTAATTACGAAATAAATCATTGATAGTTCATTAATTTTCATATACCCAAAAATACCGCATGACCGCTACTTTTGGGTATATGAACCAAATTAGGACCAAATTACCGCATGAAAAATAAACTAATTTTGAATGAAAAAAGAGAGAAAAAAGAGAGAAAGAAAGAGAGAGGAAATTAGTTAACAATAAATAAACTAAATAAATCAAATTGTGCGAGTTTTTCATGCGTTCAACAGTCATTAATTTTTATACATGTAGAGGCAAAATTTCACTGATGAGCATATAGTGATGTTCAGAAAAAACCTCTATCTTTCGATATTATTCTTCTTATGAGGTTACCAAACAGATTTGCGCAGACTTCTACAGACTTGTAAAGAGTTTGCCAATGCGAACGGATAATGATTAACATAGGTTCTTAAGTTAGTTCGGCCGGAAATTCGTTTCAGCACTAAACAATATCCTTGAAAATTTCTTAAAGTTGAAAGAAAGAGAAAAGGAAAGATAGATAAATAGCAGGAAAAATGACACGAGCTCAAGAGCTTAAGATTGGTTACTGGCAAAAACAACAATAACAACCGCAATCAAATCTGAAGGCGACGAAAAAGGCGAAACGGAATTAATGGACGGAAACGGAAGTAGAAAATAAAGATACCATCATTTACAACGTATTGTAACAAATCGCTTTAATCCACTGTTAGCCAACTCTGCAGTGGTTTTCGTATTTGTTGCATATTTTTTAGCGCACAACCAGAAAGACGGGAAGGCAAAGTGTGAAAGACCAAGACAAAATATAGTAATAGCAAGAAGGAACTATATATTCGGTCTATCCGAGATTTATATACCCTACACCCGCAATATAAGTTCATAGTTTTATCCCTGTAATCAGTGGGCGGTACAAGCCCCTTTTAATATTACATTTCCCAAAAATTTTCCCAAATTTATTTTAAAAAAGGCCACAAATGGTGTGGTAGGGTCTGCCAGGCCCATTTTTTGTGTATTTTTAATATCCAGAAAATTCAAAATGTCAGTAAAGACCTTTATATGTTTTAATTCCTTAAAGGTAGGCGTGACATTTTTCCCGTTTTCAATCCGGAACAGCCTATAAAGAAAAAGTATATTTATGCCAAAATACGTATCGATATCTTGGTTCGTTCGGCTGTAATCGTGATTTCTTCAGACAGTTAGACGATACAGACAGACGGACAGACCTGGATGAATCGACTCATGAGATGAATCTAAGCAAAAACGTAGATGCTTTTCTGTGCCCAATACACTTCTATTGCGTTACAAAGAGACGAAGTAAATGAATATACGCCGTTCCTTCGGTTGTAGGCTATAAAAACAAAAAGAAATTTAATTTCCGACTGGATTATATTCTGCTTCAACATCGCTTATTAAATTTCTTTGGTATTTACCTCCCTTCCAAACTTCTTTCTTTCATCCTTTCATGACTTCATTTTCTTTTCTTTTCTTAATTTACTTTTTCGCAATTTCTATTAATTTTTTTGGGTCAAACTTAAGTTTTTGTCATCAAAAAAATTTTGAGAATTTCAAAGCAGTCAAAAAGTCTCTCGGGTTTATTTTGAATTATATCTACTTTTTTAAATAAAATAATAATGTATAATTTTAATTACAATTCAGATTAATTATAATAAATTATTCCAAAGAGGCTATTATTTATATAATTGCAAGCCAACCATACCCACAATTAATCTATTCGAAACCTCCATAGAAGTCACGGACTCTCAGAATATCGAAAGCGAAAGTTTCTTCTATTTTTACTTTCACATAATTGGATATTTTTTATTTATATTTTTAGAACTTTTCTTTGGTATCTCTATCTTAACCAAATTACCTTCGCCTTGTCCGATTTGATCGATTTGCTGTTGCCACGTCTGATTAATAAACATTGTATACCCGCTTCGGTAACGCTAATGTAAACAAATCAATCAAATTATGTAAATCATCACAGTTTGTTACGTATCGTTCTGTATCGTCGACTTAAATGATTTGAATAAATGTTGGTCGGAACATTTCGAAGATAATCCCGAATTCATTAAAGGGAAAGGGGCAGATCTGAAAAAGGCATACGAAGGGAAGGGCGTGACCAAATAGAGAGGGAAAGGAAAGCATCATAAATTGTAATAAATAAAATCGCGGAGAGAAATCGCTTTTGGAACAACAATTTCTTTAATTTTTACCCAGACGAACTTTACGAAAAACTATTTTAAAAATACTTGCTTCAATCGACTCTTATTTTTTCTGTTCTATCATTTATAATTGAAAACAATGAATAATCGAACAAATCTTCATTTCTATGGACTCAAGCATTGAAATAGTTCTGACCACGGAAACAACACCAACAACAATATCAATAACAACATCTGTTGCTGCTACTGAAAGTACTACATATTCGCCACTGGTTTTAGTAGTAGTAGTAGTAACTGACAACTATGTCACCATTAGTACAATAACATAAAAAACAACTGCCTCTCCATCCATTCCATCCATTTCTCTCCTAAAAAATTGTAGCTATGAGTTTATTCAATATTGAAACATGGCTGCCACCAAAAACAAATACTGCAAAACCAAAAAGTTCACTAAAAATGGCGCCGACATTGACAGGAAGCGAAGCTGAAGTGTCAAAAAATTCCTTTTGCTGCTAACATCAACAACAACAACAACCAGCACGTGTATGTACGTCATCCAAATTAAATGAATGGCGTCTAAACAAGAAAAGGTCCTACAAAGCCAGTCAACACCAACAAATACAACAACATCTATCGATAATGCTGAGGTACAGAACTGTAGTGAAGAAGAATAAGCAGAAATGAACAACTTGTGATTTCTAGATTATGTTTGCACACCATTTAAATATTTTATTGAAAAAGCTTTTTTGATCTGACTTTCCATCAAATTGGATTCCAATCTGGCAGACAGCATGGAAAAGAAGAAGAAGTTGATAAGGATGGTGATTAATGATGGAGGACGAAATATCTGATAATTTCCATTATTAAAAGCACTTTAAGTGAACATCCAAAGAATTGTAGAAAAAGGAAAATAATGATGATTAGACAGGATTTAAGTAAAGAATGTTGTAAAATGAGTGGATCGTACGAAGACCGTCTTTAATTTCATTCATTTCTAAAAAACTTTCTACTTTTCAAGAAAAAAAACATGGCGTACTTCCTTTCATTGATAGCACTTATCACAGAAATGAATGACGAGAGAAAAATGATGATGATGACAAAAATGATGGAAATGCAAATATGACGATGACATTAAGAACGAAAGCTAAGACAAGAGAGAAAGCTAAGAAGGCAGTGATAGTGAAAGGATAGGATTAGTCTGAAGGATCTGATGCATTTGACGGATACAGGATTTTCTGAAGTGAAAAAGGATAAAAGATAAAAGGATAAGATAAGTTATATCTTCAAAGAAAGAGTTGAGTCCAAGAGTCTTACTTTAAGAATAAAGATAAGAAAATTTATAACATAAGGAAATTATATGTCGAGTGACAAACCATATTCATAAATAGGATTGAAAATATCGAGTGGTCTACGTTGTGATCATGTAATCAATTTTCTAAAGAGGAAGATAAATAGAAACAATTAAATTTTACAAAACGATAATCCACTGAAAGATGTTTCATAGTTAAAATTTCGATTTTTATATTTATTAAAGCAAATTCGGAAAAATCCTTAAACGAATTGAACAAAAGTTTCACGCCACCGATAACATAATATTACATAAAACGTAATGATAATTAACTTCCTAGTAGTAAAATAATCTTCCATTTCGGGGACAAAACCATGACGAGAATGGCGATGAACATTTTCAGTCCTTCACTGTTTCATCCAGTGTTCGACATACAAAGATCAAGGACAAACTACCACAGAAATATTTTGCCTACGAAACCGCTTAAAGTGTTGTTAGACAAAGCGAGAATCGTAGGGGGAAAATGACAAAAGTGCCGCAAATACTTAGCGGTGTGCCAGGAGGTTTCGTGGTCACGGATGGAATGACATTGAAGCCATTAAAGATATTGAAGCCATTCGTTAACTAAAATTAAACGAAAGTGAGCTATAGGCAATTAAGAGGAGAAGAATGAAGAATCTAGAAATAAATGAATTTATGGGTAGTGGGGGAAGAAAGTAGAATTTGTGCTTGTATAGAGCGTTTTTTCTTATTAAATTAGAGAACGAATTTCGCATGTCATCCGCAATATGTCTGTCCGTGTATTTGTGTATCAACTGTCAAGCTTCCACGAGTGCTCATTAAAAACGTCAAGTTTCTACGCGGTGAGTCCATTAATTTATCCAAATGAGGATACTTTCCTGTGTGTTTATATTTGTGTGTATGTATGTGTGTATGCATGGACAAGTATGTATGTACAGGTGTGCACGTGGCTTGTGAGCTTTTCTTTAGTTTGTATTTCCGTTTCTCTTTTTTTGGAATTTTCTGCCGCATCTCATTAAAATTCGCTCACGTTCTTACTCGACGTTGATATTGTTGTTGTTGCTATTCTTGCTGCTATTTCAGCTGTGTGCTCTAATATCATTATTCATGGTTTTTTTATGAGCATATTGCCAACAACACATGAATTGCCGTTGCTGCCCTAACAGTTGTTGCTTCTCCTTTTAAATAACAATCGGAAATTTTATAGAAGGGAAAAAGGCAAATGAAAGAAACGGAAGCCAAATTCACAATTGTTTTAGCTTCTGCCAAATTTGTCAATCTCTATCCAACCCTTTGCCTGCCCATCTCATTATATTTGCCAGATACAATTGGGCAATACAAATAAAAATTATATCCATGCGTTCATTATTTTGAAAAAATTACTGACATAAACCCGAAAAAGTAATACAGAATGTTTCCCTTTTCTTAACCAAAATTGAAACTACATCTGCCCACTGGAAAACTCTAATATCCTGTTGCTTCTGAAAATCCTCAAATGAACGGAAACTTTTTCCAAGACCATTAAATATACGGAATATCTCATAAACTTGATTTGATTCTTAAGAAAGTATAATGTAACGATTTTGTTGGTCTTAGTTATTACTCAACGGTATTCTAGCTCCACCCTATCACTTCCTTTAACATTTCTCCATTTTACATATTTTCCCAAACGAAGTTTTCTATAAAATTTTTAAATTGGACAAATTTTTCAACATTTCCAAAAATTATAAATCATTAATCAATTAATTAGTACCAATCAGATAAAATTTGTTTCTCACAAATTTGAATTTATTTCATTTGAATTTTCTTCTGATTTTTCTCTATCAATTCCTTACGAAGTCGTCGTCAACATTTCTTTTATTTAACAAAATATTTAGTTCCAAATCATTTAACATCGTCATCGACGTCGCAGTCGCTTTCATTGCCATCAAGAAGAATTTATAGGAAAATTAATTTATTTCAAAAAACAAAACTTAAGCACCGGTTGATTAGGAATGGAATGGCTGTGGGACAGCCGCCATCGTCGCCGTCACCGGCGGCGCCATCAGCACATTTTTGTTGCAAACAAATTAAACCAAATCAGTACGAGGGAATAGGCGAAAGGCTATTGTGGCAAAAATGGCAAGATAAACTAATCTCTCTCAAGAAATAGCCCACAGGCGCCAGCTGAATAAAAAGGTAGTCAAAATGCCAAAAATAACATCTATTTATTACAAAAGAAAAAATTAAAAAGAGTACTTTTTCCGTATTTGAAATATTTCGCGATGATGACGCATCGGCGCACAACGTATGGCATCTGGCATAACGCATACCGCATACCACATGGCACATGACGCATGACACAACCGATTTCGTTGTTGACAAATCAAATTTTCTGCTCAATAAAATTTTGTTGATGAAAAAATAAAGAGTACGTGAAAAGCAAAAAAAAAACAACAAAAACACAAACAATTTGTTAGTGGTTTATTTTAAGGAAATTTATGCGAAAAGTGTTCTTTTTTTAATAATGTCATTCATGATATTTATCGGTGATTAATCTTGTATCTTGAATATAAATCTGTCACCAAAGAATAAAAATAATTGTCTCCATTTGATGGTAATAACTCGAAAACGAGAGATATATTTCAACACGTAGTCTCATTTTAAATTTATTAAAAAATATTAATTTCTTTTTGGAAGTTATTTCCAATATTTTGAATTTTTAAAAACCTCTAAAATTAATGCAGAAATATACTATTTGATATAATTATTGCTAAGAAACGTACTTGGAAAACATTAAGATTATTCCAAGAAACGTTTTTTCTCTCACTGGAATAGTTTTACACAAAACTTTTGCCAACTTTTTCATAACCGTTAATGAGTGTAAGTTGTTGGCGTCGGTTTTCCGTTGAATTTTTCTTTTGAATTCTTTCATGGAAATTATTTTTTTGAACGAGTACAAAGTATTCTCTTAAAATACCTAAAAAATTTACCAAAAATTAATTTGTTCTCAAACCTTATTTAAGCCCTCTTTTATGTTTCTTTAACGCTTTTATAGCAGAACCCTTTCGAAGGACAGATGGAAAGAAATCAACTCGACGAGGTATAAAATGTTAAGAAGCAGAGAAACACAGAGACAACCAAAGTACTTTTAGAACAGATTCTGAATACAAACTAACGGTAGAGGTAAAAAAATATTCAAAAAAGGGATGCAGCAGAGAAGAGAAGGAAGAAAGAAAACGAAAGCATAATTATCACAAGTATTTATTCAATATGTAAAAAATATAATCGGTGTCTTCAGCGAAATGGCTTCAACATAATTACGAAAAAATTGTTGTCACTATCATGAACATCAAATCATTTTTCACACCCACAAGATCAAAGATGATACTTTCATATTTTGATGAAAAGTGTTTTCTGAAGAATCCTTGGGAATTTTAAACATTTCTTAAACAATGTTTCTTAGGTATTAATTCCGTTTTCGAAATTTAATCCTAGAAACCAAGTCAAGAATGATTGCCGAGAGATTTTATTCATTACATATTTTTCTTATACCATACACCCGACGAGACACTTTTTATGAAATTAAATTGTTAAAAATTATAAAAATCCCCATTTTTTCAGTCTTCACTCGAATTTTGAAGATGAAATTGAAAAAATGGCCGGGACAACACTATTGCACATTATGAGTCGCGAGAAATGGACGTTGACGCCCACTATTATAGATCTAAGTTAATCAAAAAAAGGAAATGTAATGTTAGAAGAGACGTGCCCCGCCCGTCTTTTATTGCCCGTTGGTTATTGGATTTCAACCACAAATTTTTATATTACAAGTGTAGGGTATATAAGCTTAGTTCAGGTCGAAATTAGCGATCTTCCTTTGCATTTGCGTGCAAAATACCGAAACATACCAATAAAATAAATTAAAAAGACATAGATAAACATTTGTAAAATCATCAAATTTTTTATTCCTTCCGGTGCCTTCTTTATATATTTTTTCTTGCTGTTTGAAACTTAATAGCAATTTTTAAATTCTTCTATGATAAACAAATAGCCATTCATTAATTGTTCAGCAATTTACAGAAAACACAATACAAAATCAAAAATAACAATAAAAATATGAAGAGAGTATAGATATTTCCATTTAATTTCGCGAAAAATTTCTCGCAAAAAATAGAAAATACTTTGAAGTCTCAGATTCGTCGAAAAAGAAGTCACATATTCTCAGATCCCAAGGTTCGAATCGTATCAACTCGTCTCATCTTATCGGATGCCTTTCAACTGTTCGGAACTAATGCGGTTGAGACCTTGCCGGGTGTAACTATGTCAAACAATTGGAAGGAAACTGTAAAGTCGAGACGGGACGAGACGAGACGATAAGAACCTTGGAGTAAAAGCATCAATTTCGATCAAGAGGGTTGCCACACGCTTGCATGGGTCATTGGCAATATTCATCAAAAAATTCATTAAAATAAAAATTTAAAAATGAAAAACAATTATTTAAAAGCATTTTCGTTAAACAAACATATATTATATTATTGCGATTTTGTTTTTTATTTTTTAGTTTTTTATACGCTTTTAAATACCTCGTCTCCCCTTTTCCGCACTCTTTTTATTTTATATTTTTCCCTCAAGTTTTACTATTTATTTTTATTATTCTCATTTTTATCTTCTTCTTGATATTTGCATTTGGCAATTTAACGTCTTCGAAGATATTGTAAACATTCCAAGATTCACAAGTTTATAAGATACAATATCAACAAAATTAAATCAAATTCGAGATACATTTCGAGTTATTCGATAAAGCGGGTTGAACGGGGTATGGGCGGACGGTCGTGAAGAAGTGTTTATATTAACTGACAACCACGCAATAGAGCATTCCTACACATCTCAACTCGTTTATTCGTTCATTCGTTCATTTAATGAGCTCGACGATTTCGGCAGCAAGTAAATTTTATTGATATTCCTAAAATATTCAAACATTGTGAGGAATATTTAAAAAGCGGTAGATGCAATACAATACTCGAATAAATTACAAAGGAAAACAATTTCGGATATTTCTTTTAATCTTTTTCATATTTTCTAAAATGAATAACAATTTTCGCTGCAGAACTCAGTCAATGTCAAGATCTGTAGAGTATCTGTAGAGAATATTTCCAAGTCGAAATTTTCAGTTTTGCTTTATTAAATTTTTATTCATTACGTAGCAATTTTAAATTCTTTACTGAATTGTAAAGGCATTTTCTCCAGCAATTTTCGATAAAACGCAATATTTTATTATCAATTATCGCATCACTCCATCAGCAGTATTTCAAATGATCATTATTAATAACTTTTGTAAGAATTCTTAATATATAGAAAATTCTTCGTTTAAAATTAACAACCAGCCAACACGAAAAAATGTTTATAATTAATTCTTTTATAATACTTCAGCCTTTTATTATACGTTGCTTTTATTGAAAGGTAGACATAGATTGAAAGGTAGACAGAAAAATAACGCAAAAAATATAATTTGTTTACATTACTTAAACAATTTTAAATTATCTATAAAAGTATTTTTCTTCCTATCCAAAAATACTCTATTAATAAATCAATTATTAATGGAGTACTCATTCAGATAGTGAATCACTATTCTTTGTAAAAACAAAAAAATTATTTTATATTCTAGTCATTTACAATTTTAGCACATTAAATTTCTTTTATATTTCTCCTAATACCGCCCTATTTTGTTTATCATCTGAATTTTTTCTGCCCAACCGCAGCCCGAAAATATGCAGCATTTTTATTTTTTGCATTTTATCACAAACATAACAAACAAATAGTTTGCTCCCAAACATCCCATACGTCATTAGCCCCGAAATATGTTTCAAACCTTTAAAAACCGAACAGAAACCAAATTTGCCTTGAAATTTGTCGTTGTTAAGATTGAAAAAAATATAAAATATTTCATTGAATGAATTGACTGCATGCAAAAATACATTGAATATGTATAATTCTGCTCTTCTTATTCTCCATCTTCTTCTTTATTATCGGCAAAAGTTAATAAGATAGGAATTAATTGAATGGAATTAATGTAAGTGGAAAACATATCAAGACATTCTTTCTCTCCCTATATTTTATTATATGTGCTGTCCTACTATATGTCTCACCGTATACCGTATGTATGTCTTTCTCTTCCTGGCTTCGTCCATCAATTGCATAATATATTGCATATTTTAGAGCTAAAATTTATCAAAATGCTGCATATTTTTAGGATATTTCTCAAACAAGTTAAGTTAGTTAAGTTAAATTTTATTAAGTTTTTTTGATATACATAATTATAAAAATTTCTAGAGAAACTTTAAAGTAAAGCATTAACTTTAAAGTTTCTCGTTAAAGTTTCTCAAACAAATAAATTTGTAATAAATTTAAATACACTAAATCGATAAAATTTTTCAGTATCGACAATTTTCAAAACACATCCACCACCCCTTTATCCTCCTACAATCATAACGCTGGTTGGTCTGGATTGATAAAGCCATTGACAATCGACAAGCGACGAGCTTTCGTTAGCATCGTCATCGTCAACATTTGGCTTCTATAAATAATCATTGTCAAGAAGAATAATTGATTTAACAGAGCTAAGAGATAACTGCAACCACTTTGTTAATCTAACTCAACTGTTTTGACCACAAAAAGTTATCTATATAAAGTGAATTAATAATTGCATTAGTTCTCAGATAAAATGGTGAATATTATCAGAAACCGATAATTTTTATTTAACAAATTGGGACCGTTTGACAATTATTTTATTCTTCTTCTGAGAAACTATTTGCGAGAGGAATAATGTCCTTTTGCCAAATCATCATTTCTTAGATATTAAAGAGTACTTTACCACTGAAACCTTTACCATTGGTTGTTAACCTTTCTTCCTTAGTACCCCACTTTTTCCTTATTTGCTCGTTCCCTTCTGTCCTTCATTTCTCCCTTCCATTCTTTCCTCTCCAATGCGATGTAATAAACTTCACGAAAATTGAATAAAGAATCATCACTTTCTTTCTCTTCGTCTGGATAAAATCTTATATATTAAAATTTATTACTTTCACTGACCGTAAAACGTAGAGCAATTGAGTGTCAGAACTATCTTACTAACACGTTAGGTCATTTCCGATAGTCTTCACTGCAATGAGAAAATCTGAGATGAATGAGAAAATCACAATCAGACAAATTCGATGAGCCAGCTCAAGACAAACGACTGTGGAAAAGGCCGTTGGTCGGCACCAAAATAAACCGTAATGTAGAGTTGCCGGAAGATAGTTAGAAGAGTGGATCGTGAAAGAGGAAGAAGAACGAGAGAGAGAGAGAGGGAGCGTAAGACAATGTCATCACCAGGATAACCTCGATGAAGTACGATTGAAAATGTACACAAATCTGCAGGTGACAATTTCATTGCGAGAAGTATTGAGTAGCTGCGTTAGTTTGAGGTCAATTTTATGGTTAAACATATTGACCTTAAATTCAATTCCTTGCAACCTCAAGTTAAAAACGAAACGTTAGAATCGACGGTATCGTGGTAAACCTCGATGTCAAATTAGGGGTCGAAACTAAACAAAATCAAGACAGAAGTATTGAAAGAATTAAAATGAAAATAAAGAATTAAAATGAAATAATTGAATTGAAGGAGAATTGAAGGAAAATTAGGAGTAAAAGTTAAAATTAATTACATAATTGAACTAAGTTATAATTGGAGATACGTGAAAGTCTGACGCTGAATTATAAATAGAAAATAAATTAATGACCATAACATTTTAACTGAAGAAAAATGTAAATAAATATTTAAGATATAATAAAATTGATTCAATGTTATTTAAAGTATAGTTTGGATTTACATTAAAGAGAAAAAAGAGAGAATGGGAGAGAGCCGAAGGGGGAAATATGTACACTAATTACAAATAAATAAATAAATAAATAAATAAATAAATAAATAAATAAATAAATAAATAAATAAATAAATAAAAGAGGTTGTGGAAATCTCGCAAGTGAGAGAAGGAAAGAAAGAAATAAATAAAATAAAAAATGAGTACATTTTTCTCAGTTAGTTTAAATCAATTTCATTTGACCCAATTTTACCTTCAAAAGAATATAAAAAAATACAACCAAAATCAGAAATTAAAAAAATTGCGACTTTCGTTCGGTTCTATTTTTTGTGCGTTCTTGTTAGCACTTTGAGCTCTTAACTAATTGATTCCGGCGTGGCAACGCCATTGTAAACCGCAGAAAAATCCACACAACCTTGACATTTGTTTTATTTGACAATGAAAACTTTATAAAACTCATAAAAGCGAAAGAAATCAGCGAAAACTACGATAACCGAGAAAAATAGAAAAAGTTCAGACATCGAGCGAAATGGGAAAAAGAGAGAATGAGAAAGATGGAAATACATACGACCATTCAAAAAAAATCTGAAAAATATTCCACGACGTAGAGAGAGGAAAAGAAAATGAAGGTAACAAAGTAGGGAAATTTAAAAAGCGTGGCCACTCTGTAAGACGTTTCGGAAGCTGATTCATTGTTTGCTGCTGCGGCTGCCAATGTTGCCTTCTACTATCCTTCTTCTTCATAATTTTCTCTCTTATCTACGATTTTCCTTCTCTATTTGAAGAATTGCATACTTTTCAATTTTCATCAGAAACATTATTCCAGCAAGTCAAATCAAAAAAAAAAATTAAAAAATGAAAAGAAAAAATTTTGAGAGATAAATGAAAGTATAATAGAGGGAAAAATCGAAAAGATTATTTTCAATTTTTATTGTGAATCGAAAGGCACTCCAGAGACCGCATTATTTATCTTTAATCTTTCGACTATTACTTTGACCTCAGGCACTCAAACGCGCACTCATCTCCTGTGGGAAGCTCTTTCTCATATCTATTGCATTCCTTACCAATCCCACAAAAAATTATCCTATTTCATCGTGACCACCACATTCATTTCCTAAGCTCCTTTAAGACAAGATTGACTTGATTTTCCACCTCCAAAGTTGCTTCGTAATCCTCCCCCATATACACCATATACGGACTCACACATACAGACATATTTTTTAATAACGCTTTCTTCGTTATTTTCGAAGAAATACTGACGCGACTAACGACTTGGTGGCGGCGTCCTCTTGACGATCATTCTTGCCTGTCATAACAAACTATGACGCAATTATTATTGTTGCTCTTGTCCTTCTTCTTCCTTTCCTGTTCTTATCATTCTTGGTGTTTTCTGCTTTTGTTGTTGCTTCTATAGTTATTGCGCATTCATTTGATTGAATAAATTGTTGCGACCAAGAAAAACTAAGCGAAGCAACAATTCAATTGAAATAATTCAATTTCCATTGAATTTCCACAACAATAGAGAGGGACCCCCGAACCCCACCCGACCCCCACCAACCGAAATTTCACAAACAAACTAAGAAAATAAATTATCATAAAAATATGATTGATGTGAGAATATTTCGTTCGTAAAGTCATTTCAATTCAAAGACAAAAAATGTATTTAAAAAGGTATTAAACAAATTAAGTGAACTGTTTTCTTTGTTTTTTTTCGTTTTGTAATGATAGTTCATATTGTTGGAATTTTTTAAAATCTAATCTAGACTTTGTTTTTACTTTATTTTACAACTTTTTATACAAAATCCAAAGGAAAAACAGAATGAGTTTAGAACAAAAAACAAATCAATTAAATTTATCTTAAAGACGGAAGAAGAAGAAGAAGAAGAAGAAGAATAGGAAAAAGAAAAAGTTCTTTTACATTAAATGGTCCACACAAAACCTATGACAAATCAAAGGGTGGGAGGTAGATTCAAAAATATTGCACGATTGCTACAAATTCTATAAATGCTCTAAATCTCGCTCAGTAAATTTAAATCAATTTTATTTGGTTTGAAAACGTTTTGACTAATTGCAAAATTAATTCAAATCCATTCAATCCATCAATAAAATTTCATGTAAATCCATTGAATTAATTTCTATTATTAAATTGATTTCAATTAATTTTTACTACTTTTAAAAAGAAAATTTTTTATAAATATTTTGTGAATATAATTAATTTGTATGATAAATTATATACAAATTTACAGCCATTTATGAAAATTCCAATTTATAACTCTTCTACTAAATCTCAAAAAACATAATATGAAAATATTAGAAAATTAATTTGTATTTATAGAATTCTGATGATTTTTTTCGTATTTCTTTATTTTTTTCTATTAAACTAAAGAATACGTCGCAGAATTTTAAAAAAAATAAAATATTGCTGTCGTGCTAAAATTTTCATAATAAACATTAAATGCTTTAAGAGAAAATTAGCACAAATTCCAAAAAACACACACAAACACATCCGCACATAAATATAAATACACTCTCTCATAAATTCCTCTTAGTGCATAAATATAAATATAAAACACTCACAAACCCAAAACTTTCTTTAGACATTTTAAAGATATAATTTATTTATTTATTTTTATTTATTTTTCATAAGAAATAATTTACTGAATGTTCGAAAAACTCCTTAATTAATTATATACTTAAGTATATATATTTTTATATTTAATTTAATGTTTATATATTCTATATTATTTGTATATTATTTATATATACAAATATTTTTTATTTAAATTAATTTTTATTTTTATTTAATAATGAAATTATTTATACAAAAAATATTAACTTTTCGTAAGAATTTCAGAAAGAATTTTAAATCAATTTCATTGACCAGAAAAATATATGCCAACGGCTAGAGGTTGGATTTACTATAATTATCATCATAAATTACAACGAACATAATTTTCATTTCACACATTTTCGCGCTCGCGGTTTTTTTTATCCGTCAATAGCATTCTTTTAATCCTCATTAATTATAAATTTGCTATAACTCATAAATAAATTATTAATAATTAAAATATGTGTATCGTTTACGAATTATAATGAAATGAATTAACCGTTGAAGAATTCAATCAAAGTGATGATTATGATGATGACTGGGCGGATTTAGGTAGACGTAAACCTTAACTACCGTCACATTCACGTTCACAGACAAATTAATTTTGGAGCATATTTCATCACGAATTTGTTTAACGTCAATACGATCGTAATTGATTTGGACGGGCCTGCTAAAGCCTCTGGGAATGATAATTATGAAGGTGATAAGGTGTAAGGTGAAGTGTTAAAGATATGACAAGTATTTAATATAAAAGTTAATTAAATACCGATATGATTTTTATGAAAATTGATTTAAATCGAGAACTATTGTTTCTCTAGGGACAGAGAGAGACAGAGAGAGAAGAATAGAATTAGTGATGCGGAGTGGAACAATGTAATTACTATTAATAGAATTCAAACAATTCAGCAAAATGGAATTTTCTGCGAAAAATCCGCGAAAATAGAATTTTTATAAATAATATTTATATTACTTTTTTTATTTCTAAAACAAACTAAGCAATTTGTATTAAAATTGAAATAGCCGGAGGTTTGTCTCTTTTGGAGAGCAGAGCAATTCTTATAGAAATTAAATATTCCTTGGTGAAAATAAATCACTTCCAAAAAAGTCTGCCCAATTTGAACGGAAATATAAAGACTAAATCTGCAAAATATTCCTTGTGATTATTATCTACTATTAAGAGAAATATCACAGGCACGTGAATGCCACTTAGATCGGACATATCATAAAAAGTACCCTCCAAAATCAATAGGAAAATATATCACTTGTGACCCGACGGGCGTTGAAAAACAAAGTATGATCTTATCACTAATAGTTTGAATAATTTTTTTACACCATTACTATTTATAATGCGTTTACTGCAAACCGTACAATATCAATAAAATACCAAATTTTCTTCTGAAAAAATTATTAAAGCAATTCATACAGAAATTTTCTCGACTTTCGATAATTCGTGGAAGTTTTTATCTTGAAAATTAAGAGATTAATCATCACTGACAGTCACTTCATCACCTCCTTCCGCCGCCCCCCTCCACCGTCTACGGTTTATAGCACTTCCTTTACATTCTGTAAGCCTTGCAGCATTTAAAAATTATATCGAACGTTTCTATCGAACGAAACGATATTTAGTTTTTCATTAATTTCCTAATTTTTTTTTGTAATATTTATTTACCCACCTTTGCTATGTTGTTCGTGTTGTTGTCGTTGTCGTCGTTGAGGTTGTTGTTGTTGTTGTGGGTATCGCCGTCGTGGCTATTGTTATTTTATTAATGCGCTTCCATTAATGTCGATGTTTGTAAAAACCATTAAAACCATTTTTCGACATTTGCTTCCATTATTAACTCGTATGCACCCACAGCCGCACACACGCGCGCACTCACATATATCGCAACAAATACAAATAAACGCTAAAAATCAATGCAAATACAAATTTAATTGTATTGCATTCCGAGTATTCGTGAATCTTTATTGTATTCGTTGTCGTTATTGTTGTTGTTGTATTTTGTTTTTCTTATGGTCAATTTTCTATACAATCTTCTATCGCACTCTAAACTTTTTTCACTCTCATAAACAAAATTTTTATTTTTGCGCGTCTCGCTGAAAAGAGTTTAAACAAGGATGCCTCGCATATTCGTCTGCGCTGGTGGGGCTGCCATTATTTCTTGATATTGTTATTGTTGTTGTAATCTTCTTCCTAAAATGTTCAAAATTATTCATAAAATAATAATTATTTTCGCGTTTTAAATAAACACTTTGCTGTTATTGATTTCATTTTTCTTTCCGTTTTGGTTTTTATTTATTTATCTTTTTTGTTTTTGTTCATTTGTTTTTAAATGATATTGGCGTTTTTTTATGTTTTTTAAGACAGTTTATAATTAATTAATATTTTTTGTTGCATTTTTTCTCTTTCATTCTTTTTTTCAATTTTTTTTATGCTTGGATATCTTTCAAGAAATTTAATTAAGAAATTAAGAAACAAATATTTCACAATCTATAATTAAGAAAAAAATTTCCAAAATTAAATTTAAATATTTTCTTTAAAAACTCCCAAAAATAGCAAAATTAAAATTTTTAATTTGATTTTGTTAAATTTCACCGGAAATAACTGAAAAAGACAAAGTTTCGATTTAATAAAGTTAGAATTTTTTTTTAATATAAATATTTTTATTTTAAAATTTTATAAAAATCAGTCAATCCAAATGTTAAAATCTGCACGGCTGGCAGGCGAAAGAAAGAGAAAACGAAAGAGATAAACGTCAACCGAGAACGTTATCATATCGACAATTTCGAGCCAATGCTTTTCACTTGCTTTCAACAGTAATATGCTAGATGTTTTTGTTGTTGGTGTATAACTTTTCAGTAGAAACTTATTAATTTAATACAAATTGGGGCTCATAAATTTTTCAATTTTTGTCACGAGCAGTAAATTTTTTTCTTATCAAGGCTGAAAACTAATTTTTGTTCTTGTTAACGATATTATACAAACGCAACTCATACCATTGGGGGCTTACAATTTTAATAAAAAAATAATCATAAATTTTAGGCTAACTTCAAGTTTCTCAGACATTTTATTATTGACCGTCGCCACAGCAATGTCGGCACCGCGCAATACTATTTTGCTATAAAAGACCAAGAAAATAGTTGGTTCTGACATAAGTCGAACTTAGTCCTTTAGTAACGAAAGAATGAGGTGCATCTTAAAAATACAGTTTGGTTGCTGTCTAATGTTTGCTGCTCTCAACCGTGTTTGGGCGGATAATTCGGAAACTATAAACAAACCACTTTACCAAAATTATCCTCTCTATCGAGTGTATGCGGAGAGAAACGACCAAATCAAATTTCTCCAAGAGATTGAGGAAACAAGTGATTCTCTAGTATTCCTACAAGAAATTCGCTATCCTTCCCAAGACATCATCGTCGTTGTAGCACCGCACAAGGCGCCCGATTTTCTGAGTCTTTTGGACCACAATGGAATCCGGCACGAATTACTAGAAAAGAATTTCCAACGACTGCTGGAGAAGGACGCGATCAATAAGTATCAGCCGTCAGGACGGAATAGTACATCCCTACAGTCTTACAACTGGTTCGTCTACCAAGACCTGAGAACCACCTACGAGTGGTTGAGATCCCTGCCAGCTCGATATCCCAATATTAGCGACGTTATTAATTACGGTCGCAGCTACGAAGGAAATGATCTTCTAGCTCTGAAAATTTCATGGCCGCCACTCACACGAGACAATACCACTAACACTACAAAACCGATAATTTTTTTGGAGTCCGGTATTCATGCACGCGAATGGATTGCCCCGGCGACCGCCACGTACATTATCAATGAGCTACTAACCTCGACCAATCCAGAAATCCAGCATATCGCACACAACTACGATTGGTATGTCGTCCCGCACGCCAATCCCGACGGTTATGTATACACGCATACTACCGATCGCTTATGGCGCAAGAATCGTAAGCCGTATGGTGGCTGTTACGGTGTCGACCTCAATCGCAATTGGGAACACTTTTTCTTCAGTATTGGGAAATCACCTTGTGCTTCGGGCTATGCGGGTCCCCAGGCATTTTCGGAAGTCGAGGTCAAATCATTGGCCGATTTAATAAAGCGTCTGCAGCCAAATATTAAATTATATCTTTCTTTACACAGTTTCTCACAACTCTTGATGTATCCTTACGGATATACCGAAAACTTACCAAAGAATGTTCGCGATCTTCATGAAGTCGGTCGCCAAACAATCGCTGCTATAAAACAGCGGTTTGGTACCGAATACAAAGTTGGCACCATAAGACACCTCGTGCAAAGGGCTTTCGGCAATAGTATAGATTGGACATATGCCCGACAAAATATTAAGATGAGTTTCTGTTTTGAATTGCGTCCACTGATATCAGATTGGCATATCGGTCAAATGTTACCATCCAATGAAATCATACCAACCGGTCAAGAAACTTTAGACGGTCTGATCGCGATGTTTAAAGAAATAGAGAGGCGGGGCTATTTTCAGTCATAGAGGCTAAACAAAGTCAAAAAGAGATTTCAAAAAATAGAGATGAGAGAGAAAAAGAGCGCTAGATTGGTCTCCGAGTAATAAACATTTTTTGAATTGACTTTTCTGTGCCAAAGCTCAGCTATAGCTTTTCTAAACCAAGTGAAGAAAATCTCAGGCATTGAATAAAACTTAAAATCCAAGAAACCTTTCACCTCCAAAACATCAACAAGAGTTAAGTGTCAAAACAGTGAAAGGGAAAAAAATTTGCAAAAAAACCTACACAAAATACATGAAGTAAGCACAAAACTGAACTAAAAAGTAATTAAGATTTTTGAAAATAAATTGGAAAAACACCAAAAATTGCAAGGAAAATAACAATATGATACATATTTATTTATTGCAAATTAGTTTCCTAAAATATTGGAATAAATGACAGCTAGCGAAACCAACAACAATAATAACAACAATAAAACAAACAGGAATCATTAATTATTTCCAATATTTTCACTCCTAAAAGAAATGTTTTAGCCTCATTTTTTCTAAATGTATTTAGAGGAGCGGAATAACAATAACTGAAACTAGCAATCACAAACGCATGAGAAATTTTTTCTACAGAGCTGACAGTTTTCATCTGGGATAAATTGATTTGCATGATACAGGGTGAGACTTAAAGCGATTTGTTGAGTTCAACTAAAACAAAACAAAATTTCAAATGAAAGCCTGTAATTTATATTCACGATTAAGATTCTAAAATTTGCAAAATTTAATTTTTTACATTATTTTTTCATTATAGTGTTTAACTCAGAACAAAAATAAATTGAAATAAAATAAAAATATAAGAAAAGCTATTTGAAAAACTGAAAATATAAAAGTCAAGCAAGAAATTACCGGTTTCTGACTGCCATACTCTAGCGTTTTAAATTAAAACACGTGGAAATTCATCTGAAATTATGAGATTCATCACAGTCTAGTATCTTACAAACTGATCTTACAATCGATCTTGAGATGGTCACATGCCTTTTATTACATGAATCCCACCTGTCTAATCAATCCCTAAAAATCAAAAAAAATGTTAAAAATCTTATTGTTAAAAAAAATCTGTATAAATTGACAAATACACTCAACAATTTGCTCGATGCAACCCTCGAATGTTCGGCTCTTTTTATAACCCCTGAAGATATCCTTCCGTCGAATTGCGGGTAGCATCGCGCAGAAAAATTAATTATACCCAACAACAATATGAAATGATGAAATAAACAAAAAAATAATTACCATTTCCTTTGTCAGTTTGCTCTGCTTTTGTTGGTGTGCTCATTTTTTGTGTACTTTTACAATCTAGGCTAACAATTCTACTTTCAACTCATTCTAACCAGTTGGCAATTCCTTCCCTACGCACACACCATTTTTGGGTATTTTTTCTTATTGTGGGGGTACTAATTCATTTTTGTTGCCTTTGTAATTTATCTGGATTTCAACGTAAACCGGCACCAGGACATCATCCCAGTTAATGATATTGCTATCTAATCGCAAAAGAAAGGTTGAAAATTCTGACCTCTAAAATCGCGTATGGCGTCTTTAAAGAATAAGCTCAGACAGGAGTATAATCCCTTAAATACATTTTCAACGCATTCTTAAAAGGCTTCTGATTGAACCAAAAAAATAACGATATTATTTCATACATTTTTTTAGAAGTTAAAAATTTTTTTCGAAATTTCATTGTCATTGCTTTTATTTAAAATTGGTGATGCTAATCAAAGTTTCAAAGGTACAACTTCTGTAAAAGAAACTTTACGGATGTAATGTCAAATGTAATATTTTACCGGAAAGTAATAAATTAAACACTGTTTAAATTCAAATCTCCCTAACATGCTTTAAAAGACTTCAATCGAATGTGAAGGACGAAAATAGCGAATTCTAGTAGGAAAGGATTGAAATATTTTCAGCAGAAATCCAGGTTTTTCTGCTCTCACAAATTTGTTGCTCAAATTAATATTTAATAGCCTTAATGCACGCACAAGAGTCGTTAACTTAACGGCCTCTTATGTTCTAAATAAATAAATAGTTAAATAACTAAATGAATAAATAAATGAATAAATGAACAAAGAAATAAATAAATGAATGAATAAATAAATGAATCAAGAAATGAAAAAGTGGATAAATAAATGAATAAATAAATGAATAAATAAATTAATAAATTAATAACTAAATAAATAAATAAATAAATAAATTAATTAATTAATTAATTAATGAAAAAGTGAATAAATAAATTAAATAATAAATAAACAAATAAGTAAATAAAAAAATTAATCAATAAATAAATGAATAAATAAATAAATAAAAGAACAAATAAATGAATATATAAATGAAGAAAAAGTGAATAAAAAAATAAATAAATAAATATATATATATATATATATATATATATATATATATATATATATATATATATATATATATATATATATATATATATATATATATATATATATATATATATATATATATATATATATATATATATATATATATATATATATATATATATATATATATATATATATATATATATATATATATATATATATATATATATATATATATATATATATATATATATATATATATATATATATATATATATATATATATATATATATATATATATATATATATATATATATATATATATATATATATATATATATATATATATATATATATATATATATATATATATATATATATATATATATATATATATATATATATATATATATATATATATATATATATATATATATATATATATATATATATATATATATATATATATATATATATATATATATATATATATATATATATATATATATATATATATATATATATATATATATATATATATATATATATATATATATATATATATATATATATATATATATATATATATATATATATATATATATATATATATATATATATATATATATATATATATATATATATATATATATATATATATATATATATATATATATATATATATATATATATATATATATATATATATATATATATATATATATATATATATATATATATATATATATATATATATATATATATATATATATATATATATATATATAGCTTTCATTTTTTGTTTAGCTTACATTCTTACTTGTGCCCCGTGGAGTTCCACTTCAATTTTCCGCTGCGTAAACATATTATTACGGAAGCCGTAACGGATGACGTTATGAGTTTCCACAAAATGAGAAGAATCAAGAGGACAAGCAATAAATTTAGATGGCACACAAGCATATTGACGCATTATTTCTTAGGGAATATTTTGGTCAGCGCGTGGCAAAATTTACCATTGCTGACCGATAATGCCTAAAAGCAGACTTTAAATTTTTTATAAACTCCCAAAGTCCGCGGCAGTAGGTGTATATGGGATACTAAAATAACCCGCATTATTACAAGTTTAACAAAAAGTCGAACAACGATAACGATAACAACAATAACAACAAAAACAATCGCAACGTTAAAGAAGAGAAACAATAATATGGCCACATATCAACGTTGTCGAAAACCACGACAATCATGAAAACTTTAGGCTTTTACTAGCCCTATAAAACAATATGACAACAAACTCGAACACACAAACAAATCAGCATGTTCTTATTAATCAATTGAATATAGTCCTAACCATATGCATATACGCACGCATCTGTACAAACATTTACCTCGCCACATAGCCACGCAAACTTTCCATAAAGACTTTTATCCTTGCTAAAGAGCTCGAGCTGCTACCACCACATTTGCTATTCCTGGGTCTCTAGTTCTCGTTGCGGCAAAATAGCAACAGCCTCAAGTTATTTGTTCAACACTGAGCGTTATTTTTGTTCTTTCTTGTTCTGTTCCTTCCATTGCAACGTTTCCTCATTTCTCGTAGTTTTACCTTCATAAAACCATAAAATACCTTCAACAAATTATATTCCTGTTTCACGTGTGTATACAAGTGTGCTTTTTTATGAGTGTATGTATGAGTATAAGCTTTGTATGCGTGTACACATTAAAGCTCTATTACGAATACGTTTGCGTGTATCCGATACGATACTCCTGTTCCAGGTAGAGATAATTACGTGGGTCTAGTAGTGACTGTGCGTGTGCGTGTATTTAAATACGTCCTTTTCAAACAAGCTTGCGGTAAACATTAGTACGTTTTCCATTTCGTATGTACGTTCGCCCGTTTCGTTTAGAAGAATACAGAAATATTTTGATTTTTACACAATTTTATTAAACGGGTAACAATCAGGAAAGTTGTTTGTATCCTCCACCCGAAGGAATGCGATTGTAGCTTCCGATTAGGTTCTTCCGATTGTAGCGCATTAAAGGAGGCGTGTCAGGTATAGAAAAGTGTATATACTACTACTTAGCCATGTCCGTTCGTCGACCTGTCTGTCTGCAAAATTTATCACTGTCACGATTGCAATCAAACAGTGGGAGATATATCGATGTGAAATTTGCTAAGAATATTCACTGTCATCATAGACTATTTGAAACTAAAAATAGGGTAAATCGGACCAGCTACACGACTACTTTTTATACAAAATCTTCTTTAAAAGCCGACTTCTCAGTTTTTTATTAGTCTTCGAACTAGATTTCTATAGCCGAGATGTTGATATTATATTTTATCACTCCACAGAAATGGCTAGGACTCGCCTCACTTATCATACGTTGACTTTTTTGGCAAATGTTGTGATCAAGATGAATTTGTAGATATAAATCAATGAAGAAAAGAGAAATGTATTACCAAAAACCGCGTGAATCGCTCACTAATTATTAGGAGGAGCCTATAAGTTTATGTCACGGACGTAGGGTATATAGTCTTGGGTCGGGCCGAAGTTAGGGTTCTTTCTTGTTATTCTTGATATTCATATGGGTTTGAACGTAATTTGATTTCTCCTATTTCATATAAAGACTTGCGAAATTCGGAAATCCAGAAAATATTTTTGAAAAGTATAAAATTTCTTGTTATTTACGTCATGTTCCCATTGTTCATAAATATTTTAATTCTTCACAAAATGTTCTTCCTCTCTATTTTCATTTCATTAAATACTTTGTATTTGTATGGCTTTCCTGAATCCATTCTCTTAAACGACTTTTGAAGTATTACTTTTTTCAATACCTTATATATATATATATATATATATATATATATATATATATATATATATATATATATATATATATATATATATATATATATATATATATATATATATATATATATATATATATATATATATATATATATATATATATATATATATATATATATATATATATATATATATATATATATATATATATATATATATATA
>OZ016504.1:257726-335226 GCA_963966595.1 Physocephala rufipes | reverse complement strand
TTTCACCAATTTTTTCATCAATACGACATCTTGGATGTAAAATATATAAACGTTCATCCAGGTCATTATTTGAAATATTTAAAATTTATTTTCCTCAAATTATATTTTCTTCTAAAATTTTAGACCGAATTATTTTACATATTTTAAATTAATTTATTATTTATTTTTGCCTTCCCTTTTCGTTCCATTTTATTTATATTTTTTTACCTTTTATGATTTTTCTTAAGTTTTATGTGTCACTAACTTTTTTTAGCGTTTTTGTTTCACTTTCCTTGAAATGCTTGAACAAATTCAGTATTTTCTTTTGTATTAAATTAATATCATTAAAATATTTCTTCTAGTGTGTTTTGACCTCATTTTTCAGGATCACCTTCCTTAACATTTTTTCAAAATTTCCTTTTTCTTGTTTTTATTTGATTTAATTCGTTTCTTCTCTATATTTTTCTCACTTCCGTTTAATCGCAGCACAATTTCCCATTATCTCCCTTTTTCTTTCACACTCACATTTCTTTATACTCTATACTATTCAATAATGTCCAGTCAGTCGCACGCACTTTGTCCAAAATGAAATCGAATGTTATCCGCTCGGAGGCTGGCCGCCTACTGGATTTTTAACGCACAAAATTTCACCGATGGGTAACTTTGAGCTCGCTGTTTCTGTTGCTGTCACTGTCGCTGCTTTCGTTGATACAGCTGCCACTTCGCTCTTGTTGCTGCTACTACCTTATGAAATATTTATGGCGATACATTCCTTTGCGTAAGTAAGCTTGAAGAGGCGTCCAAAGGAGCAAAGATGGCTACATCTGCTGCGGTATTCATGAGAGCCAACGTCCGCGATTGCATGTGCACAAATTTTATTAAGAACCTCTCTCTTTGGAGACTTGAAAATGTGTGCGTGAATGTATATTAATGACTACTTAATGACTGCTTAAATCTACTACTATTTTTTAAAAAACCTTAAGATAGTTTAGTATACACGTTGGTAGGTTTTTCACATTTATATGTGCTCCTGCATAATATTATATTATTGTTTCTGTGTTTAATCTTTTAACAATATTTTTCATACTACATAAGGTCCTCAGGGCTTTGTAACTTATGTTTAACTGAAATGTGCTCCCATCTTTCCAAGTAAGCTCTCTTCAGGGAAAAAATCCTCCAATATTAAACTGGAAATATACGCTCTCCCTCTCCAGCATTGATAATTTGAATTTGAATCTCTTTTACTAATGTTCAACTCTCAATTTTTTCCTCTCTCTTCCTTTGTCAAAATTTGGCAAGCCTTCCCCCAATGACCCTGTTGCTTATTCCCTATAAATAAAATCATTTCCACATTTTTCATTTTCTTACCTCCAAATTGTACTGCTTTCTCACTCTGTTCAGAAATTCTCAATATGCAAACAACAAGTGGAGCAACAGTTGAATAAAGGAGGACGCATAACAACGCCGACAATGACGCAGCTTCACTGCTGACGTTTTTGCTCAACGGTGGGAAGCAAAAGTGTGTGTTCGTTATTGGAGTTGAGTGTTCGTTGCTTCATTCCATGCAAATGAAACAATGGCAGTGGGTGGGTTATGATACATCGTAATTAATTTATTTATTTACCCTTAGGTGGTTGCATTGGTAGAGGTTAGCATAAAATGCCAACCAAGTCAAATCTCATCCAAGTTCTCTTTTAGAGAAGAAAGAAAACGAACGAAGAGAGAGAAGAGCAAAACGTACCTAAGCTTCATTTAACTGTTGCTTATGGTTTACATGTGTGTATGTGAGTGTGTTAAATTTCTTGCATTAACAGGATCGTGTTTTTTAACGCGGAAGAGGAAATCAGGGTTGGAAGTGAAAAGTAGAGCTTGAAGGACTAGAATTTTGATTGTGGACAGTAGGAATTTGCCACCTGAAGTGGAGACAGCATATTTAATGAATATGCCCCTTACCCATAAAACAAAGTAAGATAGCAATATTTGAAGTGGTAGTAGCGCGGCCTCTTTACTCCCGTTTGAATATCAAAAATTGATATCTAAATAAACAATTCATCATTATCGCGCAAAAGAAACGCTGTAAGTTTAATTAAGTTTAAGTTTAATTTTATTGAGTCGTCATTAAAAAAATTTATAGTTGCTTATTTAAAATAATAATCAAATACTGGAACAACTTGAAACTATAAAGAATTATTTTGATAACATTAATGACAATAACGTCATATTTGATTGGAGAAGTTATGATCGTATGAGAAACGGTACAGCCTACATATGTGTTTGCTCTCAGCACTATCATTAGGATAAGAGAGAAAAACATTAAACATTAAAAAAAAGAAAACTAAAAAAACTAGAATAAACTTAATAATTAAAAATAAGCCTCAGAGCTAAATTAGATCTATAAATTAATTTAAAAACTAAAATATAAATAATTTCTTAAAAAAAAATCTCAAGATATTGAAAATTCTCTCTAAACGGAATGTCGATTTCGTCTAGAAATAGTTTTAGGTTTATTTAATGTAATTTAAGTTTTAAGTTTATTAATTTTATTTCCGCCTTTTGTAAAACTCACTAACAATTTGAAGGTGCCTACAAACGAAGAAAAAGGCTTTCTTAGGTGATTCATTATAACCAAATAAAGGTGTGACGTTAGCATATAATACAGCTTTTAATTAAGACGAAATATGAGAGAGGTCATGCATTAGAACATACAGATGTGGAGCCAGAATTAATTCTCGTGGAACACCGCATTTAACATCTCCAAAAACAGATCGAAATTTATTAAGTTTTACATAATATAAATAGTTTAATAGCTTAATAATAAAAGGACTAATTTCCAATTGAAATAATTTAAAGAGGATAGCATTGTGAGGTACATGGTCAAAGGCGTTCTCAATATATGAAGGCACTGCAACAGTGCAGTTTCGTGCTCGTAAATTACAAATGACTTCATTGTAAAATTTAGAGAGTGCATTTACGGTTGAATGTCCTTTTTTAAAACCGAATCGGAGGTCTGGTGCATACTGGCTCTTTACTTCACCATACATTTAATCCTGAATTACTTTCCCCCTTTAGATAGCAGTGAGATAGAACAGATAGGAAAAATTCTTGCAACTATCCAAAAGGACGAAAAAATATACGTTATTTATGAAATTGTTAAAAACTATTGCCAGATGTTCAAATATTTTGACGGGCAAGCCTTTAATTAAGGAGTCTGAGATGCTATCAAGACCACATGACTTCTTCGTATTTATATCTTTTTGGGATTTTAAAAGAGAGAGAGAGGAACGTTCATCTGCATGATTAGTGTCACTAGCAGATGAATCGGCTTCGGTATTTAATTAATCTAAAATCGGAAATGTTCTTTGGGAATTTATATACTTCGGTGGGCCTTGTTGGGCTATATTTTATCCATAGAATGCAGACAAATCTCTGCCAATATCAGCCGACTTCCTGCGACGTTTCAACCTCAGTTTACCGTTGATTGAAGGCGCATCTCCACAATCCATTGAATACCAATTTTGATGCGATTGTAATGGGACTATTTCTTGGCAGTAGACTTCAACTGGTGCAAAATTGTAAACTAGTGATTGCTGTGAACTTAAGGGTTAGTGAATTGCTGCTAACCCTTAAGTTGCTCATCTACGAAATTGTTTATCTCTGTCGTTAAAGCAAGCAATCCTAAAACCTTACGTTTGTGCCTTTTTATATTTTCTTCAAAGAATGAAGTAATAAACTAATAATGAACTAATAAAAATTGTGGTTAGTTGAAAAAACGTAGAAAAATTTGAAAAAAATTAAGAAAAATTTTTATGTGTAAAACTTTTTAAAGCAAAAGAGTTTTATGTAAAAAGTTTTATGCAATAAAAATAATTATAACGTTTTAAATATTTTAAACAGAATTTAATTTTAGACTATGGTCCATTTCAAATTTAATTAATATCAAATAATTCATTTGAAATTAATAAAAAGAAATGGAAAGTTTAATTCTTTACTTCTCATAAATTTGAGGAAAAGCAAGCTTTTTTGACAGAGCCCGCAGTCTTCATTCTCCAATAGGTAGACAACAATTGGTAGACATTTCCATTAACAGACCGCAATAAAAACAACAACAATCTTGTCCCATCAACGATAGAAAATCAACAGAGAACCAAAACCAACGAACGGGAATTTACTCAGATATCGGTGTTTTATTATTCTTGTTTTATTTCATTGTTGTTGTTATTGCTGTTGTTAAAAACCTCATTTTTTGTTGAGTTATTAAATATAGAACAGGAATAGTCCGCAAGGTTGTTGCTATATCAACTTTTTTGCTAATTTTTTGCTGTTAACAGAAGCCAACATCTGAAAAGTTTCAGATACAAACAGTCCAACAGGATGAACTGTCAGAATTGTTGATCTGTCAGAACATTTCAGGAGTAGTCGTTGCAGAAAGGACAACGTATTAGGCACTTTTGGGAGCACAAGTGAAAGAGAGAGAGGGGGCAAGAGATTTAAGAAAACCCATTCCAAAATCTTGAAAAGCTAACCCTGTCGGAAATCTCAACGCCCATCAAGAAATAAATTTAACCTTTACCATTTTATTTTTTAAATCAAAAACTGTTGACAATTTTAGAGACAAATTTGCATTTAGTAACGGTCATTTTGGTTTTCACAAATGGAAATGAGAAGTCTTTACAACAAATAGAAAAATTGAATTTTCATTCAAACGATTTTCAGTTTCCAGAAATCTGTGAATTTCTCAATATGAATAAGGGCAGTTTTAGCCATAATATTAACCAAAGGGCAGTTCCGTTCCTGTTAATATAGTTAAGTAAAGCTAAATTAAATTTGTGGAGGCTTTTCGCAGAGCATTATTATAAATACCTGAGGAAGAACTAAAACAGTAAAAGGAAGCAAAATTAAATTTAGAAATATCTAGCTTAACAACTAAATTATAATCAAGGTTTAAACCGTGTTAATTGATAGGTATTAAAATTAAATCCAAGAATTAATTTTAATACCGCATTTTTTATAAAACTCATTTATAATTTCAAGGTGCTTTTAATCGTAGAAGGAACTTTGATCATGGGCGATTCATTACGAGCCAAAACGAAAGAATCGTCGGCTTAAAAAACAGCCTTAGATTGAAAAGAAGGGAAGTCTAACATAAATATATTGTGCAAATATATTGCGAGAATGAATCCTTGAGGATCATCACAATTAACATTTCCATAATCCGTTCGAAAGCTTTGAATTTCCACAAAATAATTTCTGTTTGAGACTTCTATTAATTTAAAAAGAATTAATTTAAAAAGAATACCATTATGATTATGATTTATGAGCCACCCAAGTAACCGGCTGATTTCTTGAAAGCCTCTAATTTTAATTAAATCGGAAGCATTTTTACCCGGATGTATCACCACCAAAACCAAACTCGCATAAATATAAGTTTCCCCGGAAAAGGTAGTTCGAATAATCGAAACGGATTCGACGACATCCGGGAGGTAGCTTGATAAGACTGTTTTCATTTCAGCTATATCAGATTTGTAGAAAATACCTCTAATAACCAAATTTCTCTTTTTAAGCTCTTTGGATGTAAAGAGTATGATTCATCTCCCGTCTCACGCAAAAGAGACATCGTCTCTGAATGAGCCGAAATACCTCGCAGACAAAGATTACTCTCTATCCATATTTGTTTACTATTTTGAAGTCGATGTTCTTTGATATCAGATGGTCAATTAGACTTTTAACAAATATATCGTATGAAATAATTGGAGGATAAGACCCAACCTTCTCCGCCTATTTTATCGCCCGAGTCCCAACCTTAGAACTATTAATATTACTATTATTATCATTATGATCGTAGTAGTTATTGATATTGTTAACATTATTGAAACTAATATTGAGACTAAGGCTATTTGCTATATTGAAATCATCAAGCAGCACATCGAGCCCTCCCAGAAAAACGGTTCTCACAACATCCTTCGTTGAGGTTGTGACACTTTTCGATAAGAATCCCCGCAACGCCTTCGTCGTTTCTTTCAATTTCTATTTTTTTTTTTGTGGCGCTTCATTAAAATTCGGAATTTAATTCATGTAAGAATTCATAGGAAGTGTCCACAGAATTTGAAGAGGAGGAGCAGTCCCCGCAGTTGCGCCTTCCAACCCAAAAACAACACCGCTAAACGCTTCGTTCAATTTGTTACAAGAAGGAGGTTTTTCCAGAGGCATTTTTCACCCGCTCATTTGTTTAAATTTATCGATTATGATACGACAAACTATTTTCTCAATTTCGTTTTATTTCAATAGAAAAGAAATGTCGAAAAAAAACGTTTTCAAACCTTGAAGAAAATTTATTTCCATCTCTTTTTTAGGAACACAAAGAACACAGGCTCCGATTTCAAACCTTTTTTTCTCCTTTTAAAATAGTTAGTTCTATAAAATGTAATCATTTTAATAAAAATCTAAATTTTCCAGCAAGATAATGAACAATAAATTGCAGTATCTGTTACATCGTCGCAAGAATCCGACCAACTTCATTATGAGGATTATTTATTTTAGCACGAACTTGGTCAATGAGATAAGATGATATGGTTCAGGTTTAGACTCTCATATGAATTTGAGCGTTTCGTGCCTGCGAAACATATAAATTTATATCTAACAAACCCAAATCGTAGGAGAGGAGGACATATCTCACACAGCTAATTTGGTTTGATACATTAATAACGAAGGCATTCATAATTCGAATTGTCATCCGTGTCGAACAATGAACGGCGGGAACGAACGGAAACAACACCAGCAAACAACTGAAGAAGAAGAAGAAGCAAATGGAGGTAAGTACCCTCGTAATTCCTAACGGAATTTGCTTGAAACAGTTTGGCAACCGATATGTGCTGACTCACTAAATCTGAAAGAGAACAAAAAAATATTAAACAGTATGCAACGAATTTTGTAACTGATTTTTTTTATTATTTTACAATTTTTTTATTTTAACCATTTTCGAAATTTCTCATGCTTTTTTTCTTTACAGTTTTTCTTTTTAATTTTTTTCTTCTTTTGACGATTTGTGACGAGGCGAGGCAAGATTCGAATAAGAATGAATCTTATATTTTTTTCTATTTTGTGAAGCAACAGCTAGTTATATCCAAGGAAAAAATGAAACATTATGATAAAAAAGAAAAATAAAGTTTGCCGTGAGTTAGATTAAGAACATGTTCGGGAAACCTTCGTGATTCTCCACCCAAACTTGACACAATAACAAAAAAACAACAACAACAACTTCCCCAAAAGAGAACTTCTATCCCTACTAAAAAAATAGAAAACTAAAAACCCTAGAAATATTACACCAAAAATAAAAAAAACTAAAGCAAAATAAAGTTCTACCTGGTTTCGTATAAAAAGGAACTTTGTGTACTTGCTTTTCGTTTTGTAACATCAAAAATGTGTTTGTGGTAAAGACCTCGTCAAATAGCTTCGTCGAAAAGAAATTCAACCGATCCCAAAACTCTCATTTACGGTAAGAAACTCAAGGCAGTTTGACGTGTCTGGTTTCATCCGATTCGGACCGTCTAATGAATATCGACAAGAAACACTTTTATTACACTAATTCCAAAAGCTTAACGCACGGTAAACTTGCGGTGGTTGGAATGAGAGCGACTGACACTAAGAGAGAGAGAGAGAGAGAAAGAAAGAGAGATAGAGTAACAAACACTATTACTATTTTGAGTTGATTTTATGATTTTCTGCTGGTTTATGCTTTTTATTTAATTCTGATGATTATGCTTTTCTGATGATTCAGCCCAATAGCACAAACAAAATTATCTAAAATTAAGCCGTACAAAGGACCCTCATTTTTAAAGTGGTAACTGTCGTGATCGCTACGGTGCCCACAATAAGCCGAATTGTCCAAATACATTTCAAAAATAACCCACCGCTTATTTTTTAAGCGATATCATTTAAGCGATACGTACGTTTTGGATTACCTTTGACTTTTTATTTTATGCAACGGCACAAGACGCTGATGGAACGATGCGCCTCAAGGATTTCATAATAACTTCTCCCCCTATGCGGACACTGTAAATCCTTTGATTGACGCCGCTAGCAAACCGAACACCGGCACTGGCACAACCGGCACTACAATCATGGACACGAACTGCCATTGGTGGCAGTAATAAACCGTCATATGACTAAATGTTCTAAAAATCTTCAGATTAAACGACATTTAAAATCGCTGTCAGTATTGTTTCTCAGCAGTCATTCATTTGAAAAGATATTCTGTGAGAATTTTTTTAGTCGAGTTGGTAAATATCACACGCCACACCCCTTATCAATTATTGCAATACCATTTGTGTTACATTAACACAGTGTTTCGTCATCTCCTGCCAGAAATTTATCCACGGGACACAAAGCCAAAGACGGGACAGCAAAGTTACCGTCAGGGTATTTACGAACGGACTTACAAAACAAATTACATTCGAAATTTCGCTGTATTTTTCTGCATCCTTGGCAATCATTTTGAAGATTGTTGAATGAAGAAAATTGATTAAAAATACCTGGCGTATTTCTCAAATAGATACTCATCGGGACATATATTCCAAAAACGGCTCATGTTCTTGTGATGCCAAGTAATTAATTGGCCGGAAGCGTGTCACCTCTACCAATGAATAATTTCCAATGGAACGTCACCGATCTTGAGTACGTAAACCAAATTATAATGTCGATCTATATCACAATATTGTTCTCATTAGGCTCCAAACAAAAAAAGTAGTTTTGCTGATGAATTCAACAACAATCACCAATTTACTGGCTGTACCCATTTATGAAATTTATATGATGGAGACGGTTTATTAAATAATATCGGTAAGAAACCATACAAGATTGTCTTTAAAGCCAATAATTTTACCACTAGCACTTCAGAATATCACTGCAAACAAACTAGACAGAAAGTCTTCAAACATTACAAATAGCTCAAAAACATTTTACATTTTCAAGTATTTTATGAGACGTCTTTCAACTAAACGAGCTGAAAATTGTCTTGTTGTTAAAAAAATGAAATTAATTCATATAGGGCCTTATTACGCAAACCGAAACGAATACGTTTCTTCGTTTCTCTCAGTGTTTTCCGTAATTTTTCTCCGTTTCGGAGCTTCTCGATAAATAAGCAAAATAAGCGAAATAAGCAAATGTTAATGCTTATCAGTGCATACCAAAGTCGAAGATGGAATCCCGGAGCTGAATATATTTGAGTACTGGAAACGAAACAACTAGAGAAAAAAAATGAGAGCAAGAGACCTTTCACTCGGTAAGCTTTATCTAAGAAATCTGACGAATGTTTTATATACTGCGAAAATTTTGAATGGCTCATCCAGACCAGCGTCGCAGTCTTCGTTTCGTTTTCCATAATAAGGAAGAAGTTTCCCTTAGTGTCTTTCAAAATACAAACCAATCGCATAATTCACCACAGGGTTATTTCTGTATAATAAAGCCCACCAGCCGATCAGTTTTACTCACTTCCTCTTAATGTAAAAAATTGAGAGATTTTTAATTGAAGTGTTTATCCAGTGTTATTTCTCCTCTCCCAAATCTTGAAAGAGTGGAACGAAGTGGAAAGTAGGAATGATTAAATACTCTGTTTAGATTATCAAATCGCACTACTGTGAGAATATTTGTATTTTATTTTTCTAGAAGAGAATTTAGTACAGTGCGGTTTTTTTCGTCAGTCTTTTATCAATAAGTACAACAAATAAATCCTTTGCCGGTCTTTTTCTTGGCTTTTTACTGCTGTAGAATATTTACCCGGTAATAATATTGCGCATAATGAGTAAATACTTGTCAGCTTTTATTGTTATTGTTAGCGTTATTGTTGCTCGAACAAATGTCCTTAAAGACAAGACAAGTGATTTTTATACGGCCGGTGTTGTAGAATTTCTCCCTGAAATATCAAAAAATTTATCAGGACCGACTAAGTTGAAACATAATCTGGAAGCGTACCATCAAATTGTTAATTCAGTAGAAGCACAAGCAACCGACATAATTGTCTTTCCCGAGGGCACTTTGAATAATGAAGAGACAATGACTTTCGTACCGGATCCGCAGACACTTCTTAATCCTTGCCTCACTGGTAGGGACAAGATAACTCAGAACGAACTTCTAGTGCAACTTTCATGCCTGGCGCGCAAATCGCACAAATATCTTGTGATCAATCTGATTGAGAAAGAATATTGCCCGACATCTACGCTAACCGATAGACGGCAATGTGCTCCCAATGGTTTGAATACATACAACACCAATGTAGTATTCGATCGTGAGGGGTGTGTCATTTCAAGGTATCGCAAATTTCACATCTATTTGGAGCCACGCAATCGAACATTAGATCTAGAGAATGCTATTTTCGAAACGGATTTCGGCGTGCGCTTTGGGCATTTTATATGCTTCGATATTCTTTTCTACACGCCCGCAATGGATCTGGTTCGTCGTCACGGCGTTCAACATTTCATATTCACGAGCATGTTTTACTCGGAACTGCCATTTCTTACAGGTCAGTTTCAACATAACCGATGCCTCCCTTACTCGCGAATAAATTCTTATTAATTTGTAATTGATTAATCCTTAAAGCTGTGCAATTACAACAATCATGGGCGTGGGCTAACAATGTACAGTTATTAGCTGCAGGAGCCAGTCAACCGCTGAATGGTACTACCGGTTCAGGCATTTATGCGGGACGCCAAGGAACCTTAAATTCTCTAATGGCGACTGGTGAAGGACAGCGACGACTTTTAGTGGCGCGAGTGCCCAAAAGCGTGGAACTCATCGAGCCGGAAATGGCAATAGAATGTAATACCGCTCCACAAACTGAACTCAAATTGATGAAGGATTATCAGTTGGAAAATTATACAACACAGTTATTGAAAGTCGAACGGCATAAAGCAACTAATATTAATCGGAAAATATGCAATGAAGTCGGCTTTTGTTGTCATTTTCGAATCGTTACTGAATCTTTAAGCGCTCCTTGCGCTCCCTACAGCACCAACTCCACGAACAGCAAGACTTACCAATACCGTTTGGCCCTTTTTAGCGGCATCCGTCGGTATGAAGAGATCGAATGGAGTTCTTTACAGATTTGCGCTCTCATTGCGTGTACTGGTGAAGACTTAAGCAGTTGTGGTGAAATATTCAATGAGAGTAAATCTATAAGACCCTTCTTCAGGTTCACAACGCTAGAAATCGAAGCTAATTTCAGCCATCATGAGAAGCTTTTACTAATGCCAAATAGTTTAGACTTTGGTTTATATCCATTAAAGCCATCTCTGTTCCGTTGGAAAACTATTGATACAGGGTTAGTTATTGTTACCCCTGCGAAATCTTTTCTGAAAGCATGTATCGTAATTTCAGTTCTTTCAACTTTCAGCTCCTACAAAACGGTACAATATGGACTGCGTGAACCTCGTAACGACTTATTAACTTTTGGTATTTACGCCAACTATTTTGATTTTATCAGTAATTCCTCAGAGTCATCAAAGTTAAATATTACATACTTTGTACTTGTATTGTTGCTAGATTTGCTCTTACTGAGATGTATAATTGTGACGAGTCAATAAATTTAATTAATTCCTTTGAGCAACTCAGAACGGTGAGAAATATGGCAAACAGTTTCAAATTTCTTTATGCCTTTTACAATTGAATTATTTTGATTTATTAAAATGATGTGATAATACGTAAATATCACAAATATCTTGAGTTGTTTTAAGAACGAGAAACACAGATGCCATCGTATCAACAACATCATCAACATCGATAGGTTTACGATGATTTAGAAATAATTATTTTTGATTAAAATGAGATTTATTAAACCACAATGTTTCCCAATTTATTGGCGGTGTATCATTAAAGAATTTGCGATCGGTACCGAATAATTTCTTGATAAAAGAAATCAATAAAAGCTCTCAACCAGAAAGTCATTCCGAAAGAACGAGTAATGAAAATGTGAGGTCACTAATTGATGACCCAGAGAGAATTTATAAAAAACAAAACATATAAAATCATCATGCGATAAAGTAAACTCAAACGAAAAGCGCTTGATTGATCGATTGTTGTTCTTTTTTCCATTTGGTCTATTTTGTGTCCTTAATATGATTTTTTGATGGCTTTGATAATTTTATTTTTCGATTTCAATCGAAAGTGGAAACGAAGGTTGTTGATTTTACTTTCTCAAACCGCATTAGTCTAGAGAAAACCCGCATTGAAGAAACTTCTGAAATTTAAACGGAGGATTCATCGGATACTCTTAATATGTATTGGATATGGCTCACATACACAAATATTCCATGTATAAATATCGTAAATAAATCTGTACGCAAATTTACGATCGCCTTGGCTAAAAATTCATACTGTATGATCAATCGTACAGTACAGTACAGTATCATAAAAGACGAGAAAATAGAAAATTGAAAGAGAAAGATGAAAACAGAGAGATCGAGAAAACCATTAATTTCTTCTCACAAAATATATTAAAGATACTTCAATTTTTATTCTCTGTAAACTCAGCCTTTTGACCAAATCTTGACCAAGATCATTTTACATGCATATTCCACGATTGGTTTAGTGTCTACAACTAAATAAAAACGTTTTTATAATTACATTTGTCACATAATATTTCAATTAGATAGCCATGGATTCTCGATGAAATGGTACGTCATTACTTTCTTAATTTACCAGTACACATAGAGTATACGTACAACACAATATCAAAGGGTAACAAGTAGTATTTACTAAAATCGCAATTTTTTCTTTATACTTTCAATGAGGAGAAGGAAAGATTATTTGCAATGCTCTAATTTCTTCAATTTAATAAGAATTTTATAACACTGCATGCGTTAAAACTCACTGAATAATTAAATAAATACTTTATTGAATAACTCTGACTATGAGACGAATATACGATCGTGCTCAATAAACGGATCGTTTTGTAGTGAGTTCAACAAAAAACAACTAATTTAATACCAAGGTAAACAGTAAATCAGAGATAATGAGTAGAACACTCTCGCACTACAAAACGACTTGCGCTTCATTCGTACTTTTGACATACACTCACAAAATTGAAAACTTTACTTCGGATTTTGGTACAAGCATTTGCGTTTTTTCATAGGTATCGATTTACCGGGTTTTAAGTGAAAAACGACAACGAATTCATTAAACATTAAAATTATTATTTTTTATTTTTAAATAATTTTATAACTTAGGTGATTTAATTATTGAAAACTGAGGATAATGTAGTTAGCGTTTATTTTATTACAATAACAGACACCAAATTTCGAGTGGGTGCTCTGCGATAAAACAAAACTCAAGCGTAAATATTTCACTGTAACCAATTTTGTGATGCCTAAATGTTTGAAATTAATTACACATCTCAAAATTAATTATATAGTTCACATATATTTGGGGATATCCATATCCTTCGCAGACAAACTTCCTCAAAGTGAAACCCACCACAATTGTTTACACATTGTGAAAATTACATAAAAATAGAAGGTGAGCAAAATGTTTTCAAAACGCTCGATGACAAATGTTGAATTTTACTCAGCAAGCGAGCAAATAAGTTGTTAGCAAACAAGAACAATTCAACAGATCATAAAAAATTGCCATTATAACGAATTTTTAATTTACAGCAACGTGTGTCGTTTATCTCTATCTGTGCTGTAAATTATAAACTGGAAATTTGAAGAGAATTGGAATAAGTGTCTCTTTAGAAAAATTGCTCATTTTTAACTAACTAAACTAAACTAGCACATTCGACTGTTATCTCAATAAAATAATACGTCATAAAAAAGTAATTAAAAGCCATAAATTATTTTATTCATAATTAAGGATTAAGACACCGTAAGACGCAGGCAACAAAGAAAGATAAATATTCAAAAATGTAGCTCGAAAAGATTAAATATTTTATTATCATCATTATAAGAAATTTGCTTTTTCTGCCAGAGAAAACAGACAAATGAAGACAAATAACATGCTTATAGCGAACATTTTAAATGACTGTATCAATTATATAAGAGATTATTTCATTTTCACTTAAGATAACAATTCCTTAATTTATCTTTAGATTATTTCTTAACTGTAAACATATCAAAATGTATTTAGAGTGAAAGCAAGAAGTAAGACCTTTGCCCAATTTTAACGTCATTTTGCAAGTGCAAAACTACAATAAAAACTAGCAGTTATTGTGCGTACCCAACTGTTCATCTCATATCTTCATTTCTGTTTCTTCAGAAAAATGAGATGACATACTCGAGCTGGGAGTAATAATACAAAAGGTAATTATAACGGCAGCTGTCATTTGGAAACAGGTCAAAAGGCATACATGCAAGGACATATAACTAGCCAAACGCATACACTCGCAAGGTGTTCACAAACGGTATTCGAAACTCAACAATGGTCGACCTACTTTCACTTAAAGAACGCGTACGCAAACATTCACATGCATCAGTCATAAAAAGGAGAAATAAACCAATCCCGGTAAAAAACTTTTTGAAGTCGAGGGTCTTTATTTTTAAATATTCTTTCTCATCACGTCCTACTGAAAGCTCCAACTCCCAGCCTGTGAAATTGTAAAAGAAAAAAAATTGCCTCATCCTCATCCTCATCCTCATGTTTTATAATAGAATAATTTTATTGGAGCCCTAGAAAACTATTTAGTTTTTATATCCTTAAACCGAAGAGGTAGAGTAATTCACTAATTTCTTCCGTTTGTAACGCATTAAAGGATGCGTGGCAGGTATAGAAATATGAACGTACTCCTGCTCAGAATAATCTCCTTAATTAAAATTTCCTCCTTTAATTAGAATTAAAATCATAAAGAAAGAAAGCTTTGTATAACTGATTTTTAATATCAAACCACCAACAATATTATTACAGTGAAAAACAAAAAAAACCCGACCATAGTTTTATCCCAGAGGAATAATTTGTGTTTCGGTTTCTCGTTTATTATAATGGAGCAAATACGAACTACAATAAATTTGTTTGCTCACTCACAATAATTTATTTATCAAATAATTAAAAATATTAAATATTTTTTACGTTCAATGATTATGTTCAAAGCTGATCGTATTAAATATTTTAATTCTAGTCATCTTTTTAATTCTACAAAATAGAGACTGCTATCTTACTCACAATAACTCTGAAATATAATAAAGTGATTATTTTTTATTATATGCAGGATATAGTTCTAGATAAGTCAAATAAGTAGGTTAAATAGACAGATAGGTTATATAATTCGTTAATATTTTTTCTAAGATACACACATGTATATCAAGGTACATAAGATTTGCCAAATAGAACAAATGATACACACATGTATATCAAGGTACATAAGATTTACCACATGGAACAAATACGTATTTGGGTATCACTTTTGACACTTTTATAAGATCCGGCCATGAGACTTGCGAATGAGCTGAATATAACCGATATAATTTATCCGACGTATTGACACATTTGACGAACAATATTGGCTATATCTCGATTATCTGCATTTGAACTGTTTTCTACTTTACCCCCTCTGATAGCTGTTCAATTACAAGAAAATAGAGACTGCTATCTTACTCACAATAACTCTGAAATATAATAAAGTGATTATTTTTTATTATATGCAGGATATAGTTCTAGATAAGTCAAATAAGTAGGTTAAATAGACAGATAGGTTATATAATTCGTTAATATTTTTTCTAAGATACACACATGTATATCAAGGTACATAAGATTTGCCAAATAGAACAAATGATACACACATGTATATCAAGGTACATAAGATTTACCACATGGAACAAATACGTATTTGGGTATCACTTTTGACACTTTTATAAGATCCGGCCATGAGACTTGCGAATGAGCTGAATATAACCGATATAATTTATCCGACGTATTGACACATTTGACGAACAATATTGGCTATATCTCGATTATCTGCATTTGAACTGTTTTCTACTTTACTCCCTCTGATAGCTATTCAATTACAAGAAGGATGGGCCTATGCAAATGACGTGAACTTACTTGCCGCCGATGGTAGCAGACCGTCTGGTCAAAATACTGGTTCTGGGATATATGCGGGTAAATTGGGTCGTATAGTTGCCGTTATTTATGAAGAGCCAACCACTCGCTTGCTTAAAGCACACATACCCAAACGAACTCATCAAGCGGTCCATCGGTTGCCGCCTGTAATAGAACCGATTTTCGAAGCTCATTCAGTGATGCCACGATTCACTAAAATGTCTCTACTGCGTGATTACAATGTTGATATATTTTCCACGAAGTTATTGCCAGCAAATTTCACAAGCATTTCTGAATCAGTTTGTCATGGTTACTTCTGCTGTCGCTTTATTGTACGTCGCAACACGATCAACAGCACTATCGCAGATAGCGCTGCTTACCGTTTCCGTTTGGCGGCCTACAGCGGCACCGGAGTAACTTTTCAGCGTGTTGATCCCGCCGATTTAAGTATTTGTGCCCTTTTCGCCTGCACCAATGACGAGTTATGGAGTTGTGGACGAACATTTCCTGCAAATCGCTTGGTGGCTCATACACATTATTTTAGCATGTTGGAGATCAGTGGCACCTTTCGACTAGCCAAGGACCGTTTGATCACGCCCAGTACTGTGGATGGAATGATAATGCCTTTGCCGGTGTCTATGTACGAAATGAAACAAATCGAACGGTAACGGAATTAAATCAATTATTCTCAATGGGGTTTCATTGCAATTTTCTTTTGCTTGCTTTAGTTCAAATTTCACCGAAGTCGAAATTTCCTTGACATTCCCAAAAACTGATATTTTGACTTTCGGCATTTGGGCTAATTATTATAATCCGCGTAAAGTTACCCATAATTTGAAGGCACCAGCGACAGTATTGGGAAAGGATTATCATTCGGCCAATACTGCTTCAGCCTCCACACGATTTTTATATTGGGTGACAGCAGTTTTATTGGTTTTTATCAATAATTTTTCGATTTTTTCTGTTTTTGTTAAAAGTTAAATTAAATTTGTGTAATGTGTTTTATAAAGAAAATGGAATTAAATCAAAGCATAATACAATTCTTTATTGAAAATAGGCAAAACTTTGAAAACGAAAGCGACTTTGCTGAAGATTCCTAAATACTATAAAATGGGTCGATCTTCGTTTCTTTCCTTGAGCATAAATATTTCTTAATGAGTTTAAAAATGCTGGTCAAGTGGTGTCATATACGATCATGAACTCTTTGTTTCCAGAATGGCATTTTGGAGTCGACACAAAAGTCATAATGTAATCAACTAAAACGATTGCATATATAATACCCAAAACATTTTTAAGATCTCAAATAGCCAGATTTGAGCATCGAATTTGAAAAGGGGAATAGGTCGAGCGGGAAGTCGATTCTCGAACTTTTGGCTGGCTCTAAATAGAAGATTCCGGCGATAATTACAGGATCCCAGACTCATGAATGAGCCGTCTGCAAGGCTTGCTCGCAACTCCAGTAGATATCTTCCAACCGCTTCCGAGCAATACGACGTCCTTTTGCTTCATTTTGTAACATTATCTGTTTGCACCAGATATGACTTTTAATTGATTCAACGTAATGAAGATGAAAACTTCGCTAAAAATAAATTTGATTTATTTTAGGTTTAAGGTTTGCTTTATTGACTGATTTAATTCTCGAAAAGTAAACTTCCATCGGATATGAATTATTATTCTTTGCGATGATTTTGATAAGTAACATTTTGAAATTTAATTCACTAACTTTATTACATCAAATTAATTTCGTCTTTTAATTTTGCATGGACTGTTGGAAGATGAAAAAGTGCTATTGAAAGATTTTGCTTTGATCTCATTAGATTGCTGAGTGTACAAGCAATTTCCTAAATTATGTGTGGCCTTTTGCTCTTTATAATGGTTCGCAATAAGACCGAATGTCAATATATCCGCTTTGGGTGATGTCAAAGATATATAAGCGTATGTGTACCTAGAATCACTAACGAAATCATTAATTCTTTAAAATGCTTCTGAAAAGCAAGATAGCTTACCCCGAAGCTGGCTCTTCCTTCATTTTGTAATCGGAAGTATGCAATGGCATCATCATTGCGTCCACAGTACTCGGCATAATTAGTTGTCGATCTTCATTTTTAAACATGCCGGCAACCTGCAAATCCGAAAAGTAGTATTTATTTCCCACTAATCGGTTCTCTGGGAAAATTCTTCCACAGCTCCACAGTTCATCGGTGGTACAGGCAAGGAGAGCACATATACTCAAATCAGCGTGATCGGCATGTTGAAACGTTACTTGATTACCATTGTAGGCAGCCAATCGATAACTGTAAGTAGCATGATCTGAGCAATTGCGTCGCAAGAGTTTGCGACGAATATTGAAGCGACAACAAAACAAGCCATGACATACGGTTTCCCGAACGTCAATAAATTCTTTTGATAACGACAAAGTTTCGAAAAGATCTACGTTGTAGTCACGCATTAGGGGCATTTTGCTAATGCGAGGAGTCTCAAGTTGCGGATTTGGTGAATGCGTGAGACCTCGATTGGTTTTAAATTGGTTATAATAACAACTGTGTCGAAGGTTAGATTTTGGTACATGTGTGGTGACTAATCGTGTGGTGGGTTTCTCTGAAATGATGGAATTAAGGCGTCCTAATTTTCCTCCATAAATACCGGAGCCAGATGTAGAAGAAACCAGAAGGTTCACATCGTTCGCTATGGCCCATCCTTCTTGTATTTGAATAGCTGCAGAGTAGGAAAAACAGAGATAAAGGAGAGGAATAGTAAATTTTTAGAATTATTTTACTCACAGGTCAAGAAGGGCAGCTCCGAGAACCATTTCATTGGACAAATTATATCCATAATTTTATTTACCTTCACCAAAGTCATTGCAGGTTCATAAAAGAGAATGTCCCATCCAGTAAATATACCAAACGTGACACCAAAATCGGTGTCGAATACAGAAATTTCCGGAGAATCCAACACATTGGTCGAGTGCCATTCCCCACGATATAGATGGCTTTTACGATAACGTGCAATGACAACACCGTCCCGATTGAAGACGACATTAGTGTTGTACACTTTTTCCTTCTTAGGACTTGCACATGGGTCACTCTCAACCTTCTCGAGAACATTGAGGACAACATACGTACGTCGACTACGGGCGGAGCAGGAAACTTCTACTAGGAAATTTGCAAAGTTCGGCATATCACATGGTGCAATGCGTTGCTCTGGATCCGGAACAAAAGTCTTGACTGCATCGATGTCAGGCGCCACTTCAGGAAAGACTAAAATGTCCAAATACTTTGCCTCTTCGGATTCTATAATCTTTGTCATGCGATTATAGCTTTCTTCGACATCTTGAGAAATACTAAAATCGACCACACCAGCAAAATATGAAGGATATTCTGATGCGCACTATTTATGAATTAAGAAAAAGAATAAGAAGTGATTTTTTTAATACAAGTCGATCAGACCTGGTAAGAGAAATGCGCCTCCAACACCAATAAAAGCCACAAGAATCCTGAATATTTTATCATTTTCGAGAATGGATTTACAGATGAGGAGAAAATCTAGCTCTGAAAAGAAACTAGCTTTTCATAAGCGACTGAGAAACATTTTGAAGAATCTCTGCTTTTTATTTAACTTTTCAAATCTGAAACATGAGTATGGGACTCATACGTATTTGTTCTATTTGGCAAATCTTATGTACTATGATATACACGTGCGTTTAGATAGATAAAATGTTAACGAATTATATAACCTATCTGTCTATTTGACTTACTTATCTAGAAGAATATTATGGATATAATAAAAAATATTTACTTTATTATTTTTCAGAGTTATTGTGAGTAAGATAACAGCCTCTATCTTTTAGAATTAAGGAAATGACTAGACTAGGATCAAAATATACATTTGAATATAGTATAATATACTCGCATTATACTCTCCACTAAATTGACGACAAGGTAAAGACTGCGAACAGGATAATTCAGCTAAAAATTTGGCATAATTGGGGATATCGCAAGGCGCGATATGCTCCTGGACATCTGGTACATAGGCCATCGGACCGGCTACATTCAATACATGCTCCGGAAATACCAAAATTCCAAATCTTTCGCCTCTTCAGATTCGATTATTTCTCTCATGCGCCGCACATTATCCGAAGTGGACTTAGGACCGATTGCGGGAATAAATTCAACCACGCCAGCATGATAAGTAGAATGCGTGTATGCGGAGACCTGTCGAGATGGAAGAAAATACAACAAGCTGAATAAACATTCAAACCGAGAAATTTTATGTTCTTTAATATTTTATAAAAAACTAGTAGGAGCGTTAACTCTGGCCCTAAACTATATATCCTACACCCGGAGCATATATAAGCGTAGTGGATTCTGTGGACGTTTCGCACCCATTCTAATATTACGTTTATCTCTTTTTGATTAAGTTATATCTACGAACTCGTCTTCAACATAGTCGTCAAGAAAGCCCACATGCCATTACTCATACTCATTTTTTGCAGTGATAATATATAATATCAATATCTCGGACCTCAACACCTCTCTGCAAAAGTCGAGCTTGGAAACACAGAAACTGGGAAACCGGCCTTTAAGAGGAAATTTTGTATATAAGGAAGGCGGTAACGGTTTTCCTCATTTTCAGTTCCAAACAGTAGTAAAATTAAGTATTCATTGCATTTCTCTTGTAATTTCACAATTAATTTCAGTTTAATTAATTTCCGTTACAATGCGATTCAAACTAAAACTTTATTTTTTGAAATTCTGTTTTTTATACAATACACCCGAGGGATATAGCATATTTACTTATCTCCTCAGTCTGTAAAAGTGTATGTAATCTTGCTCAGAATGTCTCTCTGTTTCGGCTTAGGAAATTACGATTGCAGTCGAACGATTGGAGATATGGACATAAAATTTGGCACCGATATTCATTGTCATCGTAGGCTGTTTGGGATTGAAAACGGTAAATCGGACCACTGCATGGCTACCATTTGTACAAAGTTCCCTTTTAAAGCCCGATTTCTCGATTTCTGTATAGGTTTTCGAGCTGGACTTTTATAGTCGAGAGGTTTATATTAGATTTTATCACTCCACAGCAATGGGGGGCACACGTCCATCTGTATCACGCATGTACTTTTTTGACAAGAATCGTGTTGAAGATGAGTTAGTAGATCTAAATCAATTAAGAAAAGATAAATGTAATGTTAAACGGGGCGTGCACCGCCCACTTATTATTAGTATCGGTTTCAAAATTTATTTTACGCGTGTAGGGTACATAAAATCCGGCCAGACAGAAGTTAGCTTTTGAAGAAGTTAGTCTTTGTTTAAATTTAAAATTGTGGTTCAAAAACTTTCAGCTTTGACTAAATCAAAAGATAATGACTAAAATATATGTTGAGATGTATTGAATATTTACTTGTACTCAATGGGTAAAAATTAGCTCTTCTGTGAAGAATCCTTCCGTGCCGCAGGTCTCACGGTTTCAGAGCCCACATAGATATATGTTGAAAAAATATGAGACCCTTAAATACCTGAGAAGTGAAAGCTCTATCATTGTATTAATCTAAGCAAATTTCGACCGACGCGTCGCGACGTCCACCTCAACTTACTCCATTGCTCATGTCCGGCTTTTTAACAAGCATACAATATTTTATGCCTGATATATTTACAATTGGGCCAAAGTAAACTGATCGTATAGAATATTTTAATTCCAGTCAAATTCTAGTCTTAATTCTACAAAATAGAGACTGCTATCTTACTCACAATAACTCTGAAATATAATAAAGTGATTATTTTTTATTATATGCAGGATATAGTTCTAGATAAGTCAAATAAGTAGGTTAAATAGACAGATAGGTTATATAATTCGTTAACATTTTTTCTATGATACACACATGTATATCAAGGTACATAAGATTTGCCAAATAGAACAAATACGTATGAGTCCCATACTCATGTTTCAGATTTGATAAATTAAATAAAAAGCAGAGATTCTTCAAAATGTTTCTCAGTCGCTTATGAAAAGCTAGTTTCCCTTCAGGGCTAGATTTTCTCCTCATCTGTAAATCCATTCTCGAAAATGATAAAATATTCAGGATTCTTGTGGCTTTTATTGGTGTTGGAGGCGCATTTCTCTTACCAGGTCTGATCGACTTGTATTAAAAAAATCACTTCTTATTCTTTTTCTTAATTCATAAATAGTGCGCATCAGAATATCCTTCATATTTTGCTGGTGTGGTCGATTTTAGTATTTCTCAAGATGTCGAAGAAAGCTATAATCGCATGACAAAGATTATAGAATCCGAAGAGGCAAAGTATTTGGACATTTTAGTCTTTCCTGAAGTGGCGCCTGACATCGATGCAGTCAAGACTTTTGTTCCGGATCCAGAGCAACGCATTGCACCATGTGATACGCCGAACTTTGCAAATTTCCTAGTAGAAGTTTCCTGCTCCGCCCGTAGTCGACGTACGTATGTTGTCCTCAATGTTCTCGAGAAGGTTGAGAGTGACCCATGTGCAAGTCCTAAGAAGGAAAAAGTGTACAACACTAATGTCGTCTTCAATCGGAACGGTGTTGTCATTGCACGTTATCGTAAAAGCCATCTATATCGTGGGGAATGGCACTCGACCAATGTGTTGGATTCTCCGGAAATTTCTGTATTCGACACCGATTTTGGTGTCACGTTTGGTATATTTACTGGTTGGGACATTCTCTTTTATGAACCTGCAATGACTCTGGTCAAGGTAAATAAAATTATGGATATAATTTGTCCAATGAAATGGTTCTCGGAGCTGCCCTTCTTGACCTGTGAGTAAAATAATTCTAAAAATTTACTATTCCTCTCCTTTATCTCTGTTTTTCCTACTCTGCAGCTATTCAAATACAAGAAGGATGGGCCATAGCCAACGATGTGAACCTTCTGGTTTCTTCTACATCTGGCTCCGGTATTTATGGAGGAAAATTAGGACGCCTCAATTCCATCATTTCAGAGAAACCCACCACACGATTAGTCACCACACATGTACCAAAATCTAATCTTCGACACAGTTGTTATTATAACCAATTGAAAACCAATCGAGGTCTCACGCATTCACCAAATCCGCAACTTGAGACTCCTCGCATTAGCAAAATGCCCCTAATGCGTGACTACAACGTAGATCTTTTCGAAACTTTGTCGTTATCAAAAGAATTTATTGACGTTCGGGAAACCGTATGTCATGGCTTGTTTTGTTGTCGCTTCAATATTCGTCGCAAACTCTTGCGAAGCAATTGCTCAGATCATGCCACTTACAGTTACCGATTGGCTGCCTACAATGGTAATCAAGTAACGTTTCAACATGCCGATCACGCTGATTTGAGTATATGTGCTCTCCTTGCCTGTACCACCGATGAACTGTGGAGCTGTGGAAGAATTTTCCCAGAGAACCGATTAGTGGGAAATAAATACTACTTTTCGGATTTGCAGGTTGCCGGCATGTTTAAAAATGAAGATCGACAACTAATTATGCCGAGTACTGTGGACGCAATGATGATGCCATTGCATACTTCCGATTACAAAATGAAGGAAGAGCCAGCTTCGGGGTAAGCTATCTTGCTTTTCAGAAGCATTTTAAAGAATTAATGATTTCGTTAGTGATTCTAGGTACACATACGCTTATATATCTTTGACATCACCCAAAGCGGATATATTGACATTCGGTCTTATTGCGAACCATTATAAAGAGCAAAAGGCCACACATAATTTAGGAAATTGCTTGTACACTCAGCAATCTAATGAGATCAAAGCAAAATCTTTCAATAGCACTTTTTCATCTTCCAACAGTCCATGCAAAATTAAAAGACGAAATTAATTTGATGTAATAAAGTTAGTGAATTAAATTTCAAAATGTTACTTATCAAAATCATCGCAAAGAATAATAATTCATATCCGATGGAAGTTTACTTTTCGAGAATTAAATCAGTCAATAAAGCAAACCTTAAACCTAAAATAAATCAAATTTATTTTTAGCGAAGTTTTCATCTTCATTACGTTGAATCAATTAAAAGTCATATCTGGTGCAAACAGATAATGTTACAAAATGAAGCAAAAGGACGTCGTATTGCTCGGAAGCGGTTGGAAGATATCTACTGGAGTTGCGAGCAAGCCTTGCAGACGGCTCATTCATGAGTCTGGGATCCTGTAATTATCGCCGGAATCTTCTATTTAGAGCCAGCCAAAAGTTCGAGAATCGACTTCCCGCTCGACCTATTCCCCTTTTCAAATTCGATGCTCAAATCTGGCTATTTGAGATCTTAAAAATGTTTTGGGTATTATATATGCAATCGTTTTAGTTGATTACATTATGACTTTTGTGTCGACTCCAAAATGCCATTCTGGAAACAAAGAGTTCATGATCGTATATGACACCACTTGACCAGCATTTTTAAACTCATTAAGAAATATTTATGCTCAAGGAAAGAAACGAAGATCGACCCATTTTATAGTATTTAGGAATCTTCAGCAAAGTCGCTTTCGTTTTCAAAGTTTTGCCTATTTTCAATAAAGAATTGTATTATGCTTTGATTTAATTCCATTTTCTTTATAAAACACATTACACAAATTTAATTTAACTTTTAACAAAAACAGAAAAAATCGAAAAATTATTGATAAAAACCAATAAAACTGCTGTCACCCAATATAAAAATCGTGTGGAGGCTGAAGCAGTATTGGCCGAATGATAATCCTTTCCCAATACTGTCGCTGGTGCCTTCAAATTATGGGTAACTTTACGCGGATTATAATAATTAGCCCAAATGCCGAAAGTCAAAATATCAGTTTTTGGGAATGTCAAGGAAATTTCGACTTCGGTGAAATTTGAACTAAAGCAAGAAAAAGAAAATTGCAATGAAACCCCATTGAGAATAATTGATTTAATTCCGTTACCGTTCGATTTGTTTCATTTCGTACATAGACACCGGCAAAGGCATTATCATTCCATCCACAGTACTGGGCGTGATCAAACGGTCCTTGGCTAGTCGAAAGGTGCCACTGATCTCCAACATGCTAAAATAATGTGTATGAGCCACCAAGCGATTTGCAGGAAAAGTTCGTCCACAACTCCATAACTCGTCATTGGTGCAGGCGAAAAGGGCACAAATACTTAAATCGGCGGGATCAACACGCTGAAAAGTTACTCCGGTGCCGCTGTAAGCCGCCAAACGGAAACGGTAAGCAGCGCTATCTGCGATAGTGCTATTGATCGTGTTGCGACGTACAATAAAGCGACAGCAGAAGTAACCATGACAAACTGATTCAGAAATGCTTGTGAAATTTGCTGGCAATAACTTCGTGGAAAATATATCAACATTGTAATCACGCAGTAGAGACATTTTAGTGAATCGTGGCATCACTGAATGAGCTTCGAAAATCGGTTCTATTACAGGCGGCAACCGATGGACCGCTTGATGAGTTCGTTTGGGTACGTGGGCTTTAAGCAAGCGAGTGGTTGGCTCTTCATAAATAACGGCAACTATACGACCCAATTTACCCGCATATATCCCAGAACCAGTATTTTGACCAGACGGTCTGCTACCATCGGCGGCAAGTAGATTCACGTCATTTGCATAGGCCCATCCTTCTTGTAATTGAACAGCTATCCGAGGGAGTAAAGTAGAAAACAGTTCAAATGCAAATAATCGAGATATTGCCAATATTATTGGTCGAATGTGTCTGATTTACAAATTCTATTCAAATCTGTCTCGAAAATCTACCTGAGAAAATAAGCAATCCATTATTACCTACCGGTCAAAAATGGTAACTCAGAGAACCAATACGTCGGATAAATTATATCAGTTATATTCAGCTCATTCACAAGCCTCATGGCCGGATCTTGGAAAAGCATATCAAAACATATAAAAGTACCGAAAGTAACACCAAAATCGGTAGGGAATGTAGCAATTTCCGGTTTTTTAACAACACTTGCTATGTACCATTCGTCACCATATAAATGGGTCTTACGATAACGTGCAATGACAACACCTTGTCGATCAAATACCACATTTGTATTATACGACTTGTCACATTCGCTCGCTGTCTCAGGAGTGCATTCGATGCTCTCCACTAAATTGACGACAAGGTAAAGACCGCGACTACGGGCAGAACAGGATAATTCAGCTAAAAATTTGGCATAATTAGGCGTATCGCAAGGCGCGATATGCTCCTGGACATCTGGTACATAGGCCATCGGACCGGCTACATTCAATACATGCTCCGGAAATACCAAAATATCCAAATCTTTCGCCTCTTCCGATTCGATTATTTCTCTCATGCGCCGCACATTATCCGAAGTGGACTTAGGACCGATTGCGGGAATAAATTCAACCACGCCAGCATGATAAGTAGAATCCGTGTATGCGGAGACCTGTCGAGGTGGAAGAAAATACAACAAGCTGAAGAAACATCCAAATCGAAAAATTTAATTTTCATTAATATTTTATAATAAAAAAGAATTTAAGAAAGAGCTTATTGAAGTAAGGAGCTATACCTGCCAACGCTGCTTACAAATAGTTATAAACAGAAATGTTAACAATTTTAAAAAATTTGTTGTCATCATTTCAGTTGCTCGAGAAAGACTGTACAGTTCAAGTCTGAAACTATTACATTTATTAAAATTTAAAATGGCTGTAAAGCCTTTGAAATTAATATATTTTATCTAATCAAATTTTATATGCAGTCTGCATAAAATGACAATAAAAGTTATCGACATTAGCAACGTTTATCAAATTTCAACTATATAATTTTAACAAAATATTTCCTATATTTTTTTCTTAACAATTTTTTCCTAAATTTTTCTCCCATCTCTGTGTTCGTGACCTTCCATTTATCATATTAAATCATCGGAGAAGGAAGAAATCATCAAAAAAGAATCATAACGGAAGAGATTCATTTCGATTTTACTCCTCAATCAAATACACTCTTCAGCTTTTCATTATTTGACTCAACTAGTATCACATAAAACCATTAAAACGACTCTTACTCTCGATTCAGTTCAATTATATTTATTTAGATTATGATTCATCTTGATGTAGATACCTTTATTTTTAATACAATTGTATTCATTTCGATTCGGTCACTTTAACTCGAATAGCTCGAATAATTCGAACGAACGAATCCTATAACGAATAACTCGAATATAATATCCAATCACCTTCCTCGTATTGATTCATTCCAACACAAACGATTTTCCCTTAAAGACAAATGGATTCATTTCGGTTCTTTATTAAAATATGATTATTTTAACTAACAGACACTTCAAATAATCATATTTTAATAAATAACCGCAACGAATCCATTTGTTACGCAAACAAATAGAAATTATGAATGAAATCATGAATCATATACTCGTATATGAATCATATACATACACTGGTCATTCAGACCGAGTGAAATGTAGGGTACCTATTCGTCAGGCTGAGCAATTTTTTTATCTTAAGCTACGCCATTTTTATACCTTAACCTGAAAGGTTTAGGGTATGTTAAGTTTGTTCCTCCGTTTGTAACACATTAAAGGAGGTGTGGCAGGTATGGAAAAGTATATATATTCTGGTTCAGAACAATCTCGAGTCGATTTATCCCAGTCCGTCCGTCTGTATGTGTCTGTCTCTTAAAATGACGATTACGAGAGAAAGAAGAGAGGGATGATCATGAAATTTGCCACTAATATTCTGTCATTGTAAGCGGGTTGGCACTGAAAATTTATTAGAACCACGCCTATTTTTACCTTATATGAATGTATGCACATACGAAGCTCGGTTTTTGAGTTTGTATGGCGAATTCGAAAAGAAAATTGTATCCTGAATCTAAACCACGAATACTAAATTATTTTGCAAACCGTGGGCGTGATACGCGTCTCCACTAGGTATACGGATATATCTTGTGGGTGTAGGGTATTTATGCTTCGGCCAGGCCGAAGATAGTGATCTTATTTGTTTATATTAAAAGTTTCCATTCATTTGAAAATATCTGAATTGTTTTATTCTGTTGATCTTTCAATATTGTAAAATATATTTTTATATAGATGTAATGTAAGGCAAAACCAATGGAAATAAAAGGTCGACAAAATCCGTAGCAAATGATATTACTTATTGCCTTGTATCTCTAATCTCATTTCTTATCTTGGTTTTAATTTTACTTAGTTTTGATTTATTTGAAGTTTTCAGTTACTCCCTTACGATTTCGATATTAGAAAATCTTCATATTTGTTCCAGAAGGAGGGGTATCAATATAATGAAATACAAAATATCGATAAAAATTCTTTAAAAATACTAACTACTACAATTTTATCGAATCCTTCTGAGCACGAATGTATTTATAAAAAACAAATGATAACACGTTCAATCTTATCTTGAAAAATACAGAACAAAACTTCTCAAAAACTATTTCCGTCTTAAATCATAAAAAGTGGAATTTCAATAATTCATGTTTTAATTTGAATCGCTTTTAAAGCGGAAATTGGAGCCTTTACTTTTTTCGAACTGTTTGGGAAATATTAGATTGGAAAAAATATAACCAACAGTTACAATATTCGTTCACAATTAAATGATTTTAATTACAATTTTCTAATACCATAAGGGCCAAAAGGACCATTGAGATTTGCGTTGAAATGCTGAAGCTATAGCTGACCCAGTAGGAAATATGTATTCCCCAAAACCTTTCAAAATTGTCTTAAAACTTAATTCATAATACTACTGAAAATAATTATAAAAAACATAAAAATCAAAAAACGCTCTCTTCAAAGAGCTAAATACGATTCAATGTGATTTTAATACTTGATTTGGTTGTTTCTTAATCAGACTCCTCTGGAATATTGAATAACCCAATCCATTCGACAGTGAAACAAATCGCGAAACAAACGCAAACAATGTTTGGAACTGGACCCATTCTCCTGACGTCTTCAATACGGGATAGAGTAAAGATTATGTAACAATGCAATTCAGACAACCTTTCCTTCGATTAGAGACATGCTATACACATTAAACTATAATGCATGTATTTTAATTCACAGCAAAAAGGTTTGCTGACATATTTCAGATTACATAAATTAACGCCTAGCTTTATTTTGAATATTTTATAAAGCATATTTGAATTTTCTATACGTGAAGTGTTCTTCTCAAACAATGTGCTAATTTTGCAATTAAAATATCAATAACCTTACGGCGAAATTAAATAAAAGATCCCAAAAATTCTTAATATGTTAGTGTTATTCCTCAACCGTTGTTTCCAATTCCTTCTCCGTTCTTATGGAAGCATATTCAACTGAGTTTTCTTTATTCTGGCTTTCTCCAGAATTTGTTTCTTTCACCTTATCATCTCTCGTGGTTGTTTGTTCTGTAGAAGCTGCCAATTCTGCAGCCTCTTTGGCTTTTTCATATTTATTAACTTCTGTTTATGATGCAGGAGGAAAATGAAAAGATTTTATCATAAACTCAAATTTAGTTCAATGATTTCAGACATACCGAATTTCCCTAAATCTGCTCCCAATAAACGAAGAATATGTATTGTCTCATTACTATCGACATAAGCGCGTAAGCTTGATGTACCCCGCCAGCCGACCACATAAAGAGTAAAACGTGAATCGACATATTTTAAAATGCAGCTTCCAATACCTTTAAGAAATTGGTTCAGTAATTTATGCATCGCCAGGAAAAGCTTAAAATCTTACCTAGCTCCTTACACCTTTGCTGCGTAGCCTCTTTCAGTTCTAAAGTTGAAGGTGGCTTCGTTGGATCGGTACAGTTAAGTAACAAAATCAAATCTTCCCTTTCTATTTGTATCCGCCTATTATCACCCATGAAAGTATTCGTAGTCTGCAGACCCTCTTGGGCCAAACGAAAAGGATGCGTTGTATGGCGGTTTTCACAGCGTACAAATGTTTTAACCCCGGTATTTATAATTTTAACTGACCGCTCATTCAGCAAAACAAGATCTCGTATAGGTTCAGAGCAATAATAAATATTTCTCTTCTTTTCAGTTATGCAGCGAGTTAGTAAGCAACGTCTATTCAATGATTCATCCAGGCCATAAAAATTTTTCAGTTCCTCCCAATCGGGGTCAATTTCACTGAAGAATACATAAGGATCTTCTTTGTAGCCGAACAAACGTTTACGTTTGCGCTGCGGTCCCCAGGGAACCGATTTCAAATCTTGATTAGTTTCCTCATCTTGATCTTGTATAGACTTTTTCATTAGATCCAGAACATCATTTTTCTCAAAAGGTAATTGTCGTTTCTTCTCTAAAACAGCAACAAAAAAGCCGCCAGTATCTTGAAGATGAGGCAATACGCGCATGCTTAAGACAATATAAAAAACCAAAAAAAATAAGTAAATAAGCTTATATTTGCGTTTTACAGATCATTTAGACCCACCATTTTTCTAAACCGATTTTCGAAATTTCGCCCTGCGGAAGAGGGAACATATTCGGTCGTATAATCGTGTGATATCTCTCAGGAACTTGTTCGAAATTCATATAAATTTCATCAACTTCTTTTGGGGCCAGAACCCAATTCGTCATGCCAGGATTATATTTTAATCCAGGCACTAAGTGCGAAGCATCAATAATTTCAAGAGCGCCATTAGTATCGGCGATAAGACGCTGAATGACTGCTTCGTTTTCGATTGGATTAAGCGAACAAGTCGAGTAAACAAGACGACCACCCACTTCAAGCACTTCGGCCCCACGCCTAGCAATGCGGTATTGCACCCTAATATTTAAAAAAACAAATTTTATAGAATATCGCTCTGTATCGTATTAATGAATTTACCCATGAAGATTATAAGCCTGACCCAAATTCCATTTAGTCCAAATGTCGGGATTCTTACGAAGAGTGCCATCACCCGAGCAGGGAACATCACATAGAATTTTATCGAATTTTAATATAGACTTCGAACCGTCCGTTTCGGTTTTCTACGAATTTGATAATTCAATAAAACTTTATCTCTCTTTAAACTGTATCTCTCTCAACTCGATCTCCTACTCACTAATAAATTTGGAAAGAAACTGCTGTCGTGATTGGTCACAATGAAGCAGGGAGAATTAAGGCGTTTAGCTTGATGTACCAGCATATAGCAGCGATTATTATCTACATCATTGGCAACAACGAAACCGGGCGGAATCTTATACGACTCCGGATCTGTATGTAAAGCTTCAATTAATTGAGCAGTTTTTGATCCAGGCGCAGCACACATGTCCAGCACTTTATCTGTAGGTTTTACATCCAGCACCAAGGGTGGTATCATTGAAACCGCCTCCTGGCGACTTATACTTCCGGCATTTGTTTCCACGATTAGAAAGTTATGTAGTCTAAATAAAGGTTCTGATCGTCGTATATCTTTACGAGTCAGATCAAACTGATAAGCCATACCATTGGGATACCAGGTTAAACAAAGAGGCCTCTCTACCTCCTCCTTACGGGTACCGTGAAGTTCAGCTACACCCTCCACGTAGTCAGCAAACAAACGTGTCTCAATTATGTTCAACAATGCTTTGGCTTCATCTTTAAAGCCAGTTACGCGGAAAGTAGTTGGCAAATTATTACGAATTGTGACCAGAAACTGTTGCCATTCTTCATCATTGCTACAAATTTTTTGTGACCGATAGTATTTCATAAAGGCAGCATTGTCGCGTTTTATATCCTCATACGGCTCTGAACGACGATTAGGAAGTGGTGTTTTAGCCTGCGGATGGAAATGGACGACATCTTTAAAATAAACCATTCATTCTCAACACTTACTTACATTTTCTCGTTTTTTACGCTTTTTTGCAGCAAATGGATTCTGTTTTTTACCTGGAGCCATTTCTCTCAAAAAACCTCGATTTTATAACTGGATTAACACACAGTAAAGGAATGAACATTTATTAGGTAGAAATATTTCGTTTTACAATTCAGCACGTGTCAAACAATTGTCAATTATTGTTAAAGCCAAAGATAAAGTTACACCGTAAACATATAAAATTTCGGTGCGAATATTTGGTGCGAAACTTTTGAGTTTAAACATTCATTTATATATTACATTAATGAAATAAAGACGTACTATATAACCACAATCTTCGTACTGCTTGTAAATGCCTTTTCTAAATTGCAGGCTTATCCTTGGGAGCTGTAACAGACGTCACTTATAAAAAGCATGTTATACTTTTATCATTCAAATTCGTGATCGCTTTTCTGGTTAAGCGATGACAAAAGAACGCTCTTTATATTCACCACTGCCGGTGCTTATCCGAGATTCTATTTATTCCGTCCCATCTCATATTTCCAGTTGCCCATCAACTGTTTAACATAATTGTACTCGGCAAGACGTCACGTAATAAAAAGTTGCGAAGAGCTTTTAAATTTTAAGAGGAATAGCTATTTGTGACACAAGTCATTGGATTGACATGTGTCACTGAGTTGAGTTTTGTCGCTCGACGAGAATAGAGGTTAGAGATTTACTTTTACATATAAATTTGAAATAATATATTATTCTTACAATGTTCTTGATCACAATTCTAACACCCATCTCGTTTCTTTTTGTCAACTTTTTATAGGACAGAAGTTGAACTTTTGCGCCGTTGAAGTAGCTGACGAATGTGCTCTTATTCCTGAGCTTAAAGCAAAATAAAAGTATAACTGAACTTACTTAGGATTTTAGTCGTCAGAATTCATGTAGCGAGCATTTATTACACTTATCTGCTGTGCACATTAAGTAAATGAATGAATGAAAAAACTAATTCGGTAGTTAAAATCGTTCAGTAACTAACTAACGATAGTAGACACTATCGATAGTTCCCAACACTAATATAATATACTTGTAGCCTTACTACTGGAAGAGCTCACAACACTCTAACAGAAAACGCTCTTCGTAACACTTACTCAATGTATTTTTTGTGTAATATTTGTAATAAGGTGGAATTTAACTTTCATTTTTGTTTTCAATCGCCTATATCTTTAAACTGTCTCGATCGTAAAAGATTGAATTCACCTCTCCACTGATCTCTACTGAGGATCAGTACCCAACTTATATCAGATATTTTATTAAAAACACTGTATGTGCTTTTTAATTCTAAAATTTCTTATTGTATCCATCGATCTCAGGCATTCAAATTAACTTTTTTATGTTTTCATTTCATGGTTTTAGAATTAACTCAATAAAATTAAACTTGTGCTGTATAACCTTGGCGAAAACAACATGCTAACCGTAATACATGTTGCAAAGAAGAAACTTTTTCAGAAATTTCATTTTAATCTTTTGGAGCCTCAATTTTCATTTCGTTGGTACAAAATTTAATTGTAGAAAAAACAGAATCTAAGTTGGCATCTCAAGTGATAAATATAATTATGAAAACCTTTTTGAAACGTACCTCATTTGGAAAACAGATGCTATAAATCCCCAAATCAAGAATACGAGAAGGAAAACAATTCAAGCTTGTTATGAAAATAAATCAAAAGTTAGAGTCAGACGAAGATTTATCATCGATATGCGAGTCCACGGTTAGTCTAATTATTTTCAGATTTCAAAACATTCTACTTTTTGTAATGGACCTTTCAGACTGCCCTTACCGAGGGCTGTCGTCTGGCGGTGCGTATGCACAAAACGGAGGATTGGCCTCTAGCAGAAATTGTTAGCATAAAAGATATTGATGGAAAACGGCAATTCTATGTGCACTACGTAGATTGTAAGTAGCGTCGTTTTTCTTTCGAATTAAATCATCGTACAAGTCATGGTTTTCTCTAATGGATAGTTAACAAACGCTTGGATGAATGGGTTGATGAAGACGATCTGGATACGCGCAAAGTCCAATTTCCACGGCGAGATGGCACACAAACTGGCGCAAGTACAGGCGTAACTACTCCGAAAAAGAATCACTCGCTAGCGGGTGGTGGGAGCAGTTCGAGGCCTACATCGCCCCAAAGCACCGGCAGTGAAATGGTCAATGGAAATGCCGTATTGGCGGCGGCACTACAGAAAAAAATTAATCGCAAAAGAAAACTAAATTCATCCGCTGCGCCAACCGCTCCTGTACTCATTAATGAATCTTCACAAGCCCTCACTGCAGCGATTTCAACACCCGCTACTACAAATTCGGAAGATACGACATCGCAAGATGGTGTAATCGGCACACCACGACAATCGGGTAGTATGGTTATACATCAAGATGACGTTGTGACCCGAATGAAAAATGTGGAAATGATTGAACTGGGGAAACATCGTATCAAACCTTGGTATTTCTCACCATACCCACAAGAACTATGCTTGATGCCTTGCATTTATATTTGCGAATTCTGTTTGAAATATCGCAAGTCTCGCAAATGTCTCGAACGACATTTGGTAAAGTGCAATTTACGTCATCCACCGGGTAATGAAATATATCGAAAAAGCACAATTTCATTCTTCGAAATCGATGGGCGTAAGAATAAAGTGTATGCGCAGAATTTATGTTTACTGGCAAAACTCTTTCTCGACCATAAAACGCTTTACTACGACACAGACCCCTTTCTTTTCTACGTTATGACTGAGTATGACTCGCGTGGTTTTCATATTGTCGGTTATTTTTCCAAAGAAAAAGAAAGTACGGAAGATTATAACGTCGCTTGCATTTTAACGATGCCGCCATATCAGCGAAAGGGCTATGGAAAATTACTAATTGAGTTTAGTTACGAACTTTCTAAATTTGAAGGCAAAACTGGATCACCGGAGAAGCCACTATCGGACTTGGGGTTGCTCTCATATCGATCATATTGGGCACAAACAATTTTGGAAATTTTTATCAGTCAAAAACCTACTTGTGATGGAGAAAAGCCAACGATTACTATAAAGTATGTTATGCATCTTTGAGTATTTTTTGGCAGGCTCTAAATTTCTTTCACTGAATATTTGCAGTGATATTTGCGAAGGAACTTCAATAAAGAAGGAAGATGTCATTTCCACATTACAAAATCTTAATTTGATTAATTATTATAAAGGACAGTACATCGTTTGTATCAGTCATGATATAATCCAACAACATAGGAAGGCAATGGAGAAGCGCAAGGTGCGCATAGACTCCAAGTGCTTACACTGGACACCCAAGGATTGGTCTAAACGCTCAAAATGGTAAAATATTGTAATACAAAATAATTGTTTTATGTTAGTGCTTTTGTAATTTTTACAGAAATGTCCAATACCGCGATTTGTGTTATATATGACATTATATTGTATGCATATACGAACATTTTTAAACGGAATACAATGAAATGCATTCCTTATGCCAAAACATTGCGTATTTGTTTTATCCTTATATTTAAAATAGTTCTTTATTAAAATTTTCTATTTGTATCGCGGAGAAGAAATGATTAAATCCTTGAACAATTGAACTCTCTACAGTGGATTCTGCGATTTCGGCTGTCGTTTGTATGTTGCGAACTGCTACCTTATCCTCAGTAATTTCTTTTTGGACTACTTCAAGATTCTCGTAAGTCTTACTACTTGATAACATCGTTTTCATCAGAGACAGTGTTCGTGGATTGATACAGTCAATCATATTGCTAGTCGAAAGCCTTTCTATAATGTTTTGTATACTATGTTTGACTAATTCAGTTTGACTATCATTCATATTACTGCCTTGTTCCAGAACATTGCGAGTCATGCATAATTTGATCAGATTTACATACTCCGCGTACCAATGAAGGTACTCATTTCTGGCTTCCTGATATTGTCGCGTTTTTTCCTCCACTTGACGGCGTATATTAAGATCACCCTCTTTAAAATGCTTCAAAGTTTCCAAGTACAGCAAGTACTGGATATCATCCAAAGTGTTATTAGAAGTGGATGCAGGAGAGCCAATGCTTGAAATACTTGTTGAATTTGCGCTCGATGAGGAGGTCATAACTCCTAATATTATCACGAACTAAATAAAACGCTTGAACAAATTAATAACGAGTAGGAAGGATCACAATTCTAACAAAATTCCAGTTCACAGCATAGATCGGAATAAAACATGTATTGCTATTAATTGGAAATTATATTATTGGTAACTTTTTATGATCCGTTGTACTCGCGTCAACAGCAATCAAAAAAATGAGCTTTGAGTAGAGGGCTTTTCGATTTTAACGTCAAAGGTTTGGTGAGTATGAATGAACATTTGACGATTTCGATTTAATTTTTTCACGAAACTTACTTCATGATTGTTAAAAAATAGCATAACGATATACAGGGAGATAATTGCGTAGAAATTAGAAACTATTTTTGGTATCTCAAGCTTCTAAGACTCAATATTTGGTACTGTGTTGAGGGACGTACCGCTTTATTACACCACTCGTTTATGCGCAATGAAACGTGTTGCTCTTTTGTGGAAACTAGATGGAAGCAAACAATAACAACAATATGGCACAAGTTCACGAATAGTGTACGTGATGTAAACAATGCATAAAAAATAGACGCTAAATCACTTTCGTGTGATGAATTGTGAGTGTTCCATCTCCTTATCTCTGTTAACAACAAATGATGTCAGAGATAAACCCAAACCCGAGATAGAGTTATGACATTCCAGGGCAGGCGCAACGAGATAGGAAACTCTTTTCCAAGAAAATGTGGCAAAACAAACAAAATTTTACACAGCCGAAAGTCACGTACTGGGCTTGCGTATATGCATGCGTACTTCACCATAGTTGTGTCACGTATGACATTTCATGGCAATATTATGTAAACAATTTATCATGTTAACGTTTCTTCATAGTGACTAGTTCTGAAAACTGAACTCCATTATTAGAATTCCAATAATAATCAACTGAATTATTAGAACAAGAATTATGAAAATTATCTGAATGTGCGAATTACTAGAAGCCACCACTATTTCTAGTGAGATGGAACCACCAAATGATGGGCCCATATTACCCATATTCTTATCTCTGTCGTAAAGTACTACTAATCTTTAATTTTATAATGTCAATATTTCGAAACACTATACGGATATTCCGTATAAAGCGTTGTATTACTGAAACATCAGGTCTTTAAATAACCTTATCTGTAAATAAATGGTTTAGCTAATATGTGCTATGGCAATAAAGCATATAATATATCATTTTAATAATATTCTTAATAATTAATAAACTTGTATGTAATACTTATTGCCGAATGCCAGTAACACCATCATGCATCATCGAATATAACGGAGAGGTGATGAAATAATTAGGCGATGAAATAATTAGAAATTAGAGTATATCAATGCCTCATATTTTACATATTTTATATGAAGAGTTTCACTTGATGGTAATAAAGAAACAATTCTGTGTAGGTCTAGTTATTAATGTGAGCACCTAGGAGCTTAAGAGTTAAAGTAAATTATTTACGATGAAGAAAGGAACTTATTAATAATAATATAAATTTAACTGAAAATTGGAATAGTCATATTGGGGTATTGGTATACTCAAGTAAAATCTTTTATATTTTACATGAACTAGAGCGACTAACATGGCTTCACAGTAATGGTAGCAGACCCGTTAATAAAACAATGTGAAGAATTGTTGATGTAAAATTGATGTAACAATTGAAAAATTGATGTAATTTTATTTTTAGGTTCTAGTGTCCGAAAATTAATTTAAATTATTTGAGTGCTCTATTAAATACGTCAATCGAATTTGTTATACATTAAAATATTTCATAAAATTACAAACATAAAAAACAACTACATTTATTTATTCCAAATCAATTTATACACATATTTTAGTCATCAAATAAAATATGCGCGCAAGTTATGCATATTAAATCATAAAAGTGTACATGAAAAATAATTGAAATATTATAAATCGATAACTACGGTGGCATATCAAAATAAAGCTGGTGAGATTATAAAATGGATTATCATTCGAGGTGTGAAAAAGGTGTAATGCCCGGGTCTGAAGTTTCAATTTCCGAGAAAAAATCAATGGACAGGGTCTGTAACATAAAATCTGTAAATAAAAGAATTACGATTCAACTCACAAACATCTTAACTCAGAGTTATTATTTGAGGAGTTTCATATCTCGTTATCTCTGGCGAGGATGGCTTTTTGTTGCGCGCAACCAATGGATGGCTAATGAAAACAGACTATCTAAGGAACCGACAAAAGTTTTCCATAATATGCAGTCTTCTCATTCGCGTCTTAGCTTATTATAAGGCCCTTAATATTTATGCCTTATGTAAAACAGCTTCTCCTGCTTTCTAAACATATCCCAAAAATATTCGCGAGCTTTGACATATATACCCTTGTAATTATTGACGTTCCCTCTTCGATTTAATATCGTATTCCCTCGGTCAGATTTGGGTTAACTCGTGGCATTAAAAAGGACTTGTTCTCGTGTGTGTTTAAATAAGGGGTAAATATAATGTTTATAAATGTAATATTTTTAAAACGAAATAGTTTTGATACGTATTTAAATGTTAGATGCCAGCAATTGATACAATAAAATCATCCTGGGCCGATGAGGTCGAATTGGAGCACGGTGGCTTGCCAGCTACCACAGAAATTATAGAAAATGGTCACAAATATGTCACTGAATATAAATATGATAAAGAAGACAGGAAAATCAAAGTAGTACGCACATATAAAATAACCAAACAAGTCGTACCTAAGACTGTGGCCAAACGTCGAACATGGGCCAAATTTGGCGAATCAAAAGATGACAAACCAGGCCCAAATTCACAAACAACAATGGTATCAGAAGAAATTTTCATGCAATTTCTTAACGCCAAAGAGGAAGAGAAAGCAAATGATTTATTATTGGATCCAAGCAAAAATATTGCCAAATGTCGTATTTGTGGATCTGAGCATTGGTCTGTCAACTGTCCGTACAAGGGCACCGCCATGGAAACTAATTTAATGGAGAAGAAGGCCACAACAACAGTATCAGAGCCACCCAAGCCTGGCAAATATGTGCCACCATTCCTTAAAGACAGTCAAAAGGGTAGCATGGGTATGCGTGGGCGCGATGACTTCGCTGCTATACGAATATCAAATTTATCAGAGTCAATGACGGAGGCCGATTTGGAAGAATTAGTGAAAAAAATTGGTCCACAGAGCAAAATGTTTTTGGCACGCGACAAAAATACTGGTCTCTGCAAGGGGTTTGCATACGTTCACTTTAAACAACGTAAAGATGCGGCTGCCGCCATAGAAATTTTAAATGGGCACGGTTATGATCATTTGATATTAAATGTAGAATGGTCCAAACCACAAAATAATTAAAAAAGTTACAGTTTGATGGAGCAATTTTTCATTTAAATATTGGGCGAACCAGTTTGAATTTGTCTTATCCTTGGCGTAATTCAGTATTTTAAAATTGTCAATAAAAAATTTGGGGAACCATTAGAAATGCTGGATTTAATTTGCTTTGAAATTACTTTAGTAGTTGTATGACGAAGAACTTTGATGAGGAAATTGTATTTCAATAAAACCAAAGGGGTAACCTTAAATCAATTTTATAGATTAGTTCAAAAAATACTCCAAGTTATGAATTATGCAGAGTATCTATTAATTTGACGAAACATGAAAATACCGAAGAGATATATATTACATTTTTCATAAATATAAGCGGTACAAATCATGTGCAGGGCTAAAGTTATTCTAAAATCGTAAAGTATTTGAAATACTTTTTATAACAGCTAATATTTTCCAAAGTGAGTAGTAAGACAAGTACAGGAACAGGATTATCAATACACAAAATCGCCATTTTTTGTTTAACCTTACCAGTAATTCTTATAGGATTCCGTGGGTTTGATGGGGCCCAATTATCGTTAAAAAACAAAAATTTTCGTCGCTTACCTTTAGTTTAAGAATTATGACCGTTTTAATTTAAAAAAGAAATGTCTCATAAACCATACAACAAAATATTATAAAATATACATCTTTCTAAACAATTTTAATGTCTTTATTCTTTACGTTTCAATTTTACCCAAAAACTTAAGCATTTCGCGAAAACTTTTATTTTATTTTTAGTACTTTTCTGTTCATTAATTTTTTATCCGAATAATGAATAGATATCATACTTAATTCAGTTCATATTTCAAAACAGTACCTTCTTTGCTTTCCGTACGTAATTTTTTCACCAAAATTGCTACATAAATTTACGAGAAAAATCGTTTTTAAAAATCCTATCTTGCGATAGTGACGGCCTATTTTCCATTTTCATGTCTTCCAACTTTTCGCATTTTCAAAATCGTATTTCAGCAACCATGGTTGCGTTCTAACATTCGTTCTTCCCATTGACATAACTTTTCAGGGCTGTTTGCATTCAAAACGCATTCGGCTTAAGTTCAATACCATTCGGCTTAAGTTCACTCCTGTACCAAATCTTCAATAATTTTTATACGACTATGGATATTTGATGTGGCAGAATTATCCCTAAAAAACAAAAGATATTTGGTCGCACACGTTTAGTTTCAGAATTATGACCGTTCCAATTAAAAAAATTGCCTATAAATTATATAGACATACAAAAATATTATAAAATATACATCGTTATAAATAATTTTATTATATTTTTGCACTTTTTATGTAAACAATTTTATATTTGCCATAGTATTCTACGTGCTGAGGGTTGTAATCCTTGCTATTATGTGTATTAGGTCATGTAGCTCATAAATAGTAGGTCGTGTATAGTAGGTCTTTTTACGTTAGTGTGTAATGGGTCATCTGATTATTATGTGTATTAGGTCATGTAGCTCATGTATAGTAGGTCAATATGGTTCTAGCGCGTCAATGCATAGTGGGTCATATATCTTTCAAGAGTCAGGTCATGTCGTTTTCGCGTTCTGTGGATGACGTTTTAATATTCGACCACTCCAGACAGTCTAGAGTTGGGCTAAATAGTTCCAGAAAGGGAACGGACATGGAACGATTCCTTTATTCTTCGGAACTAGTTCCGGACACATGTCCGGAACTGTTTACTTGACATTTGTCCGGGACATGTCCGGAACTGTTTCTTTGACATTTGTTTCATGGATATGGAACTATTTATTTAATTTAACTACTCCGGAACTTTTTATTTGACATTTGTTCCGGATATGTCCGGAACTATTTGTGATGTGTTTTATAATTTTCAAGCAGAACAGTAATGGATCGAAATTTAGGTTTTATATTGGAAGGCGCAAGGAAAAAATTTTCATTCTGTTTTATTTGATTAAATATTTTATAACATGTGAATTGCAAAAAGAAAAACTTACTGTGGGATGCCTCCTATTTAGGTGGCTGCTTAGCTTTCCTTACGTACTGGCAGAAAAAGAAATACATTCAGAGCAATATTTACATTTTGCTCTTCGATTTTCTGCCTTTTCGAAGTGCTCCCACGGCACACTGGTTTTCCTTCGCATCGCCATTAACTTGCGATAACTTTATTATATCATTGAACATAGCAGACGAGAGAAAATTACCTTAAATATTAAATCATAGCTGCGTATATAAAAAATTCTTTGTGATGTATTTTGTATCTCTACTGTTTTCAGTAATTACGAAAAAAGTGTAATAAAATCCTCTTTTTATGTATTATTTTTGATATATTTCATGTATTTTTGTATATTTTTTATATATTTTTTCAAATTCACTTTAGCACTTCAAAATCAAGGATACGGTTGATCAGTTAGATCGGTTCAGAAGATCGGTTATCAGAACATGCGCAAATTTAACCTCGGGAACTGTTTAATTTTATAACCAACCTCCGTTGTTACACGAGCATCACTTCACCATTTTGGGTAATCATTAGATTTGCCTTATATCAGCGAGACGCCCGCAACCACTCATAAACCAGCAAAAATTATACCAATGTAATTACAAAAGCTTTGTTAATTTCTGAATTTTTTCAACTCTGAAATAGAAACTATTTTTTTCTCTCCTTATTATGGTAATGCCCATAAGCGAGAGAGAGACAGATAGACACAGCTACTCCAATTCAATTGTGGTCTTTTATAATTGAATATGGATAGTTCGGAACTACTCGGAGAGGTTTAGTCCAGAGATAACTGCTGTTGGCCAGCCCATCCGAATTCTGACTGAAGCCCGTGTTATGTTCTACTTTTACGTATTAATAATTTTTGAATTTAAATTTTTGTTCGTGACTCTTTTTCTTATTATTTTCACTTTAAAATAGAACACAAAATGAACACAAAAAGAACTGTTGTTTACATATTTTCATGAAAAGTCATACATGACATTTAATTTGGTGAATAACGCATACATATACATAACCCCTGTACGTGAGTTTCGGTCGTGTAAAATTTTGTAATTTTTTTGACAAATTTTTTTTCGGGAAAAGAGTTTCCTATCTCGTTGTCTCTGGTTTAGTCGGAACTATTACAAACATCTCCGGGATCGGAGACATATCCAGGAACTATACATGTCCGGAACTACACAACTATATTGGGCTCTATTGGAGTGCGATTCGACGGTTTGTCGCGGTGAGCTGTTATCTCCATTTCTACGAAAATAGAAGCCCCTTTCGAAACTTCTGGTCCATAAAAGTGTACCCAGATCAAAAATGAAAGCGTCGTCAAAGAAAGCCATCAAACGTGGAGATCGTCTGTTGACCGAAAAGCCATTTGTATTTGTTCTACAATCGAAATATCGAAAGGAACGATGTGATAACTGTTTGAATCTGTAAGTGCAATCACGTTGCCCAAAATAGTATTTGTTTTGAATATAAGTTCCATCAACCCACACTTCCCTTAGCGGTAAAGTCTTAAAGTGCTCGAACTGCCACTACGTTTACTATTGTAGCCGCGAGTGTCAGACACAGGCTTGGGGTTTGCACAAAATTGAATGTTCCTTTTTGAGACGAATTTTCCCACGCATAGTGCCGGATGCCGCACGTATGCTCTGCAAGTTAATTATCAAACTGGACAAAGGAGGAGATTTGGTTCGAGGATTCTATACTGGAACATGTTCTCGGCGATTTCGGGATTTAATGTCACGTATGTATTAATTATAATGTTCTTGTTTGTATACACATTTCTTTTCTGTGACATTAAGACTATGCGGAAATTAAGAATGATGCCAAGCGATTAGACCATTTGGAATCACTTCATGCTGTTTTAAATGATATGATGGGAGACAGTGCTATTGTGCCAAATCAGACCGAGTTAACGAGCATTTATGGAAGGGTAGGTAATTTACGATGATTTAATTTATTATGCCGAAATTATAAGAAAAAAATTAAATCAATACGATATATTGTTAATAATAAAAAATAAAGTATATTATTAATAATAATTGAAATCATTAATAATAATAATAATAGAAGTCCAGAATATGAATAATACAATTATGTGAACACTATTAACATGAGAATGAATTCCTTATTTGTCATGTGAAAACTTGGGAATTTGTAGGGCAGTGATCTAACAAACGCATTTCTTTATTGGAAACAAATTTATTGGCAAGTTTCCAAATTAAAATTTACGTCGCTGACTGTGGTCACCTGAGAATGTATTCACCTGTGGCGTCAAATTAAGAAAAAATTGAAGAATTTGTTTTCAATGCAAAGAACTCAAACAATTTGTTCTGAATATTTTCGTTGGCAAAGAACCAAAATTGCATTTTAAAAATCGTGATTATTGGACGATTTAGTCAATTTTCCTCAATAGCATTGAATGAAGCACATATCTTCCTTTCAGTTAATCACAAATGGCTTTAATGTTCTGGATGCTGAAATGAATACTCTTGCTACCGCTATTTATTTAGGCGTCTCTGTGACGGATCATAGTTGTAAGCCAAATGCAGTAGCGACTTTTGAAGGCACAACACTGCATATACAAGCCATCGAAGATATGGAAGTCTTGGACTGGTCAAAGGTATCCTTTAGATGTATGGACAACTTCACACTTAATTCAAGTGTACATTACTCTTCTTTAGATCTTTATCAGTTACATTGATTTGTTAAACACACCGGAACAGCGTCGTGAAGATCTAAAGGCCAATTATTACTTTATATGTCTCTGCTCGAAGTGTATTGATCCAGATGAAACCAAGCAAATGAATTCTGCAGCTTGTGCAAATAAGAACTGTTCTGCCTTTGTCGATATCACCCTCAATAATTGCACGCGTTGTGGCACTGGCATTAGCCCTAAGCATCGGAATGGATATAATGAGGCAATGAGTCTAACAAAAAGTCATTTGGACAATATGAAAGAAGTGACCTGTAAGATAGAGGTTATAAGAGCGCCTTTGTTTTGTTTAACTGTCTTTTAGTTTAGATTTGGATATCTGTAAAATGTGTCTGAAAAAGCAGAAGGGATATGTACATCCATTAAATCTTTGGCATGTAAAGACACTTGACGCAGCTTTTGAAAGCGCTATCTCACTGAAGAAATGGTCAGATGCCCTAGAATATGGAAATCAGCTGATTGAAGGTTTCAGGTATGACGAAAAGGCAGTTATTGTATAAACTAATATAACATACTGTTTATTATGGCAATTGGAAATATTATGGCAATTTAGGAAATATTATGGCAATTGGAATCCTTTGCTCGGTTTGCTTTATATGAAAATTGCTAAAATACAACTTCTTCAGAATTATTTCAAAGAAGCTATGCATAATCTTCAGGAAGCGCGCAACATACTAGAAGTCACACACGGACGTGATCACAGCCTTTTGCGAGAACAGTTGCTTCCGATGATAATACAGACTTCGGCTGAAAATTCCAAATGAAATTGAAACAATAAATTGAATCACCGCATTCATAATAAATAAATGAATTATTGTCACATTTCATAGTTTAAATCAATTCGATTTAATATTTCAGTTTTATTAAATAATTATGCTCTTTCAAACAATTTTTGCTAAGGTCTTGGCTCGACGATCGGTATTCTGGAATAGCGCACGTATGAGGTGCTTTACTTCCTCAGCATCGTAGTTCGCAGTCAATATACCCACGCCACCACACCACTGTTCTGCGATCTCTTGTAAAGAAGCATTTAATATAATCTTAAGTTGTTCCAATTTCATCCAAGATCCAATGCGAATCACTTCATGTTTGTCCTGTAAATAATTCAAAATAGTTTCTCATTCCTGTTTCGAGTTCAAAAAATGAAAAGCTAGCTATAACCTGAAAGAGTGTAGGTGCCTTTTCTAGTATTACTGTTATTAGCTCACTTAACTCATTTGCAACAGTAGTAGAAATGTCTTCCATGGCAATAATTCGACGTATAATCTCACAACAAAAATCATCCAATAAAGCAGTAAACGTTGTATTATACTTTTTATCGGGGAGAACATTTAGCCAAACATTTCGCAACAAATCCAACTGACGCAGACATTGACGAATGAGCTTGAGCGGAGCGCCACCCAATGAATGGTTGATAACGTTTGATAGATCTATAGGAAGGATAAATAATATCTGGTACTATTGTTTTGTATTGGTATAAAAACAACTGAAGGCTGCTGATCCGCTGTAGGATTCAAAAAACCGAGCCATATTGATTGGAACTAACCGAATTCCCGTAAAATCCCCATTACTATCTTTCGCTGGTACGCGACCTGCTCTTCAAAGATCTTATTGCCAGTTGCTTGCAAAGATTTAACTAAGGCTGGAAATGTCGGAATACCCTTCTCTGAATTATTAGCCACCCAGTGCGCAAGGAACATGCAATTGTTATAAAATAAAGCTGCCTGCTGGGGAATGCTTCCAAGCAGCTTCTCATGCACCTTTGGTACCTGAGTGATGTACATATTTAGAGTAACGTATATAGTATTTGGAAGACCGTTTTCGTCGCTGACTTCTGCATCGTTCATCTGACGTAATATACGTTCCATGAGCTTAATAAGTTCCTGTATTTAATAAGATTAGATATTTAATTAGATTAAAATTTCAAATGTTTAATATATAAAATCTAACCAAAGTACTTTTTGATACCATGCAACGCGGAAATATAAAAGGATTATCTGCCACGTTTTCCGGCGTATTCTTTTCTGCAATTATTGTCATATCCTGCAAGTCTCTATGCATAATATCTTTGGCGGTATCTAATATTTTCCTGCAAAACCGATTTCTGAAATACGTTTCAAATTTCTCTGCAAATTCAGTAAGGGCACGATCGGTCTCAGGATTAATCAGAAAAGTATCAGCGAAATTATGCTCAAATTGCAAGACATCCTCAACAAGAGTAGACTGTTCCAGTTCGTCCATGGTCTCTGGTATTGCGTGCATAAGACACTCATCAACTAATAGCTGTAGCAAACGGTCTTTAATGTGGTCACCAATTATTGTAAAAACATGTTGGGTTTCTGATACAGATACGTTGATGACATTTAGACATTGAAGCAAGAGTTGAAGACTTTCAAAAACTTGTTTGTAGCTGGGCCGCAAACTGGAACTGTTGTTCTTTTGGGAATAGGATAATGTTAGCTGTACGTACTCTTTATTGTCCTCATTGATTTCCATTAACACTGGTTTCAATATTATTGGTTCCACGCAGTTTTTTAGTAAAAATTCACAAATTTGAATTGGATTAAAACGTGACTATTGCAGAAGAGGTAATTAAATTAAATAATTCTAACATCAGAAGCCTAAAAACAAACCTGAAAGAGTGCCATCACTGTATCCTGTAGCAAATCTTCATTTCTCGAGATTCTCAACGTCACGCATTTGCTGTTCGAAAAACTTTTCTCACTTAATTGAACCAAATTTTCAAATCGCTGCTTTAAATTCTGTTGTAAAATGTTTGCTTGTATGTGATACTTCACCTTAATCGTATCGTAGCAGTCACACTTTTGAAAAGCCCGATCATCATCGTATATCAAGGATTTCAAACTCGCCAAATAATTTAATACTACCAAATAATCTTTACCAGCATTTGCATCTTCTACACATTGAAAAAGGTTGTCTATTTTCAGTATTTTATAAGAGACCTTTAAACCTAACTCCGCTTCTTGCAACTGTTCAATACATTTCTGAAGATCAGCAGTAGCTTCGAGTAGAGCGGCGTTTGTGTCGTTGTCTAAGTTGTGGAAAAAATTATCTGCTTCTCTCAATAACGATTCGCCTTCATTAAGATAAAGTTCGGAAAATGTGTGATTCGGCATAAAATCTATATAGTTATCATCGATATGTTTTCGTATTCTTTCCTGGTAACGTTTAATTTGACCAAGAATTTTTGTTATGGTCACTTTGATATTTTCTTTATTGCAGTCCACATTTTCGCTGAGCACTTCATCGACGCGCTTACCGCAATACGTAGCCATTGATGCAACGAACCTCCTTTTAGTTTTTGGTTGTTGTCACACTTTGGCCAAAAAAGGGCCAATCATCAAGCAATTAACTTTAAAACCATGTGAAAGAAATAGAACACCTCTCAATAATCCCGATCCGTTTGTTCCAGATATGAAGAGATAGGACAATCCGCACTAATACACGCATTTGCTTTATAGCATCGCAGAGTGGTACAAATTTAGCCAGAATTTGGTACTTATTTCCTGGGAAACGCGTACTCGCTTCAACAACAAACAAAAACATGGACGTCGAGTAGCAGGTACGTTGGATTTTAAGCGTCAAAAGTTTGGTGAATATGGCTGAGCCTTCTGAAGGTTTTGATTAATTTTTGAAGAAAATTTAATTCGTAATTATTAAAAAATAGTTCAACAATGAATAGGGATATAATTGTGTGGAAATTGGATATAATTTTTGGTCTCTACCTTTTAAAGCACAATATTTGGTACTTTTGCATACGATACGTAGTTCACCATAGTGATGTAACGTACGACTTTCACGATAACATTACGTAAACAAATAATTGTGTTAACAATTCTTTATATAAAATCTTCTGTTCATATTAACTCTCTAGTTCTCAGTTGAAAACCTGCGCAAATAAATTATTAATATCCATAGGTATTTAGTCAGATTGGACCACCAAATGATCTGCGCGTGGTGCCCATACTACGGACAGAAATGGAGTATCCTCAAATCCCCCTGTCCAGAATCACTGCAAAGTTGCGAAAATTGTTACCGAAAGCGTGCATAAAGTATTAGTGGTTCAAATGCTACTGCTACTTTATCTTCCGGGCTCCAGTGATTGGCTTGTGCTGCGGTTTCAAACTGCATCTTGAAAATTGTAAATGGTAACATTCCGTCAAAGGTTGGAGCCTTTAGCTTCGTTGAGCTGATAGCTGTGACTGGCCCACTGAATGCAAGTTCTCTGTCAAGGCACAAAACTTTTGATTCCAGTTGCTGTAGTTAATCTTTCACTTTATCCTGTCTCGCTTCCAACTTGGCAGAGTTCCCTTGAAACCATGAGAGTCGATTCTGTAGTTCTGAAGTTTTTTGCCAGCTGCTGCAATTGTGAGGTTTTATTCTTTAATTTCTGCTGTAGTCGTAAAGTATTATTTTTCAATTGCTCTTCCAAACCTAGGGATAATTGCTGCTGCAATTTTTATGTGCTATTCTTTTATTGTTGTTGCAGATCTGATGACTGCTGCGCTATTGCTGCCAGGAGCACGTTTATGTCGAACGCTTGAGCACGTTGTGGCTCCGAGAGCTCTTCTATTTTTGATGATGCTCCTGTTGCATCATGGCGGATTCGCGTTCTTCTACATTAACCCCGGCGCTTTCCATTGATTTGCGTAAACGTGCTTGCAATCTGCCTTCTGACATGTTACAGGTAATCATCGGGCATCCAACACTTCTCTTAATTCAGAACATTTCACCATAGTACGAGATTATTCAACAATCCCTCTTCGCATACATATTGTTACATTATTTGAAAATTTCCTTGTGAATATTTCAGGTTATATTTTAATGAATCAATTACATTTGCTGTTGCTTATAGTTAAAGCTTATTTGTCACTTTTACTTTAAAATGTGGTACTTTCTACTTTACAACACATAAATTACTTGCTTCGCTTTGTAATCTTATGATGTGTTAACTTCAATTGCAAGATATGAATTGACAGCTGACGCAGCTACCGCCGTATTTATACCCCAGAGCCAATGGTATCGAAGGTTCTATAATTTGCTGACAATTGTGCGATACAAGTGGTCGCCTTCGCGAAGATTCGCGAATTTGTACAATTATAACCAGTTAAATTATTTGAATCACTGGTACTTCAAGCGCTTCTCGGGAACAATTTTCGTAAGTTTGCAGTGACCTTTGGCAGGGATATGAGGGCACTGCGCTTCTGTCCAGAGTATGGGTACCGCGCGCAGATAATATGGTTGTCTAATACCACTTGAAATAGTCATGGCTTTTAATGATTTATTTTCACCAGTACTCAACTGAGAACTAGGGAGTTAATATGAACAAAACATTTGAACAATTTGAAAAATTTTTTGGTACATTTTGGTCGTGTTAAACTTTTGCGTTAATTTGCCACAATTTTTTGTGGGAAATCAGTTTCCTATCTCATTATCCCTGGTTACTAAGTCTGATTTGTCATTTGAAAAAATTCATATTAAAAGTAATATATCGGTGAAATTGACGTCTCTGCCGCAGTTTGTTTATACTATGTTTCATAAGCTAATTCCCCAAAAATCGGTCTTTACAAAATATTTTATTTTGATTTTGTTAAACCTTTTGATCATATTTCCATATACCGAAGCCATTTTCGACATAATACCCATTGGGGTTGGCGTTGCCTCTTGGGCTTACGGCTTTTTGAAGGAACAAACTTATTGCCGTATGACGGAATGTTGCACAAAAAAATTTATACCGGGGGATGTAGACCGTAAGAATGGAAGAAAATTATACCCAGAAACGATTAATAATTCTTTTCTATAGAACTGGAAGACCAATTACGTAGAAATCTTTACGGCCAACATATAGTAGTGGACAATTTAGTACCTGCCTTGAGGGCTCATTTTCGGAACATTAAAATGCACAAGCCCCTCGTTATGAGCTTTCATGGGACACCAGGCACAGGAAAAAATTTTGTAGCCAACATCATAGCAGAGTCCTTGTATACGGAGGGAATGAGAAGTAAATTTGTACACAAGTATTCTGGTAGAATAGATTTTCCAAGAGAATCGGAATCAACATTTTATGGAGTAAATTTATTATAATATAAAAATTTCAACCATTATAGATTTTATTCACTATAGGGTCGCATCTACCGAGAAGTTAATAAAGCTCTTAAAGAGTGTCCTAACTCGTTATTTATTTTTGATGAAGTTGAGAAGCTACCCCAAGGAGTTCTTGAATATCTGACCGCGCTAGTAGATTATTCTCCGGCTCGTGGTATATATGATCACGGTGGCGCTATTGTAATTTTTCTGTCAAATACAGCAGGTGTTCAAATTGCCGATCACTTGGGTCAGTTAATCAAAGGTGGCACGTTGCGAGAAGAAACCAAACTAAGCGATTTTGAGCACATGCTAAAAATGGCCGCCTATAATGTAGACGGGGGAATGCAAAAGTCAAAACTAATTGCCAATCACATAATAGATCATTATATACCATTTTTGCCATTGGAAAAGGAACACGTAATGAAATGCATAAAAAGGGAATTTATGCGTTGGAGCGTGGATCCACAGAAAGATCGACTTGAGTAAGTTCAGTGATTATGAAACATGTTTGAAAATATATGCTCGTTGATTTTCTAGAAAAATTATAAAGGAAGATATAAGATATGATAGTACTCATGGCCTTTTCGCAACTTCTGGATGCAAGACTTTAGAAAGAAAGGTGGCTGGAGAAATAATGGCCAAAAGAAGGTATTAGATGTCAATTAGGATTTAATAAAAGCACGAATTATAAGCCCGACTATATTCTTTAATTTTATTACATTACCAAGGATTCAGCCATTTCATTCTGGCATCCCTTTTTAACAAGTCAGTATCTAGTCGTTTACGATTATTTTGAAACTCTTCGGTTGCTTCAAAACGCTCCTGTACTGGGCCAATTTCTTTAGTTACGATGCATTCTCCATTATCCTTCAAGATAGTATGGTTAACGTCGTTGGATGTAGGTTCTCCGTAGGGGAAAGTGACTGGAGTAACTTTAATCAGATGCTTAATTTTCCATAAACGAGCGTTGTTTTCAGGTATATTTTTGACAACAGTATAATCGCTTTCTCTGCCATCTAGGCCTAGATCTTTAAGAATACGTTTCTCCCAATATGGATTGCCTTTAAAGGGCTTGCAGCGCTGCACTCGGAATAGCTTTGCTGGCTCGACAGGAGGATCCTCATGGTCTGGCTTTCTAAAAATTTTATAGAATATATTTTATCGCTTGGATGGAGCCCTGCTTACCTTGGATAGTAGATTATATTTCCATATTTCACGCCATCTTTGTATAGATATTTTTTATTATGTTTGCCGTAATTCCGTATAGATAAATTAACTCGGTGTGTAATTGGACACAAAAATTTAGCAAAATCCATTGTCTCCAAATCGAGTAACCACAAATCAGGCAGAGATAGCACACTTCGCACTAATCCCCATGCATTTGTTCTATACAATCACAGAATGGTACAAATATAGCCGGAATTTGGTACTTATTTCTTAGAAAACGCGTACTTGTTTCAACAACAATCATAAACATCTGCTTTGAGTAGAAGATGCTTTGGATTTTAAGCGTCAAAATTTTGGTGAATATGGTAGAACCTTCTTAAGATTTTGATTAATGTCTTCACAAAATTTATTCCGTGATTGTTAAAAATTAATTCAACGTTAAACGGGAATGTGGAAATTGTATATTGATTTTTGTCTCGAGCTATTAAAGCACAATATTTGGTATTAAGTTGAGGGCCGTACTGCCCTATTTACCCCGTTTCAATTGTTACATAAATTACTACCATTATTTATGCATGATAAAACAAGACGAAAGCAAACAATAATAACAATATGACATCAAGACCACGTATGGTATACGTGATGAAAATAGTACATATAATATAGATGTCAGATCTTTCTTCGCGTGGTGAATTAAGATTGTCCTGCTTATCTCTGTCTCAGATTAAGATTAGGGATATAGAGATAGAAAACTATTCTCGCTCAGGAAAATATGGCAAAAAATCCAGCAACACATGCATTGGGAGAGACAAGGAGATAGGACACTCGTTGCTGTAAATTAAAAACTTGTTTTAAAGACAATTTTTAAAGTAGGCTAAATTCGCGTACACCATGTCCGAAAACCTGTCCGATGTTGTTCTTGTTGTGCAGCTGCTAGAGTATACCGCTATAGTTGTCATTGCTGGTGTTGAAAATACCTAGCTCACCTCAGAGGGGCCTCATAGAGCAGTAAGTCCCTCAGCTCAGTACCAAATGTTGTATGTTGGAAGCTTGACAGATCAAAAACAATATCAAATTTTCACACAATTATCTCCCTGTTCATCGTTGAACTATTTTTTAACATTCACGAAGTAAATGTTATGAAAAAATTAATCAAAATCCTCAGAAGGGTCAACCATATTCACCAAACTTTTGACGCTTAAAATCCAAACACCCTCTACTCTAAGCCCGTGTTTTTGATTGCTGTTGACGTCAGTACTCGTTTCCTAAGAAATAAGCACCTAATTCCGGCTAAATTCGTACCATTCTGTGATTGTATGGAGTAAATGCGCGTGCATTAGTGCGAAGTCTCGAAGTGCGAAATCTCTTTATCTCTTCTTATTTTGCATCTTTGATCAATATATACAAAATTTACCTTCCACTTTTAGGATAGCCATGATCCTTTGGTAATTATTATGAAGAAGTACTTCTCTGCAAAATTGGCCCCGCTATTTCCGCTTAAAAACGCACTGCAATTTATAGATTACTTTAATATTTATATTTATTTTGTTTCAAAATACTTTAATATTCATGTTTCTTTTGTCGCGCGCATACACTTATTATTGCCACTACATATAAAACGATATCCGCGGGTACGAATGTTATACACCAAGCTGGCAGCATTGTAATAAATATTAATACAGATTACCGTTGTCAAAGAAGGAAAATGGACACGTCCATATTACATCACAAACTTCTACAGGATATTGTTTACCTGTAGTACTGAGCCTGTTATGCCATATATATTTAATCCATAAAAGCGTATGCATATTGAGATAGAATAGCTCCAAGCTTTCTGCATATATATTTCACCAAAATCAATACCGGAATTCAGAAGGAAACTATTTTTAAAATAAAAATTATGCTCATGAAACTACTCTTTTGCGTTATACTACTTTTACAATATGCTACATTCTTGACGTGGTAACAGAGAGAAATGCGTAACTATAATAGGATCAGCAAAGTTTTCTGTATAACATGCGTCATTCGACCGTTGCAAATATCACAACCCTCAATAAAATTTTCTCGTAAATACAAGCTATCTTATATAAAAGGTATCTTAATATCGCGGCCCTCAGCCGCGACAAAGATTATAACCCCCAGCCATTTTCATAGAGCTATTCATATACGGTGAATAAAAGAATACTAAAAATTTTCACAAATAAAATAAAAAGAGAAAAGAAGAATATATAATTTTATATATAAAAGTAAATATTTGTATATCACATTGTTTAAGTATTTGGTTGCCCTGAAAAGTCTTTTAAAAAAGTTGCCAGAATTAAAAAAGGTTACCTTTGAAAGGAATTGTCAGAATTTCAAAATTCAAAAAATAACGACAAAAAATTATAAAAAAGCCGTATAATTCACTACGCATTTTATGGTGAAACAAAATAATAGAGAAAACAGATACTAAAAATGTAAATGTGAATATCTCAAAAAAATAATAGGCATTTTCAATGAAAAGGTATTATTGTTATAAAAAATATTTTATTATTACTTCCCAATTAGTGCTGTTCTTATATGATTTCTATTTACAGGTTATGAGATATGGACAAATTAATCTCAATTCTTCAAGTCATAACTCCGAAACAAAATGCAGAAGAAATTTTGATTTTTGTTGAAGTCATCGACACCAACCAAAATAACAACAGGAAATTGAAGTTTTGAGTTGCAACTAGGTCATAAACCTAAGCCAAAGCATCCATGAAAAGTCTCGGCCAATGATTGTGAACACTAACGCCACCATTTTATTTGAAATGCTTCCTATAACGCATTTGGGGTGGATCTGAAACGCAGCATCCGACGCTGATTGGACCAAAAGTCATTCATGGTTTTGTTGGATGTGTTTGGAGATTAAATTGAGTAGATGTGTGTGTGTGGGGTAAGGTTTTGAACATTTTAGGGTATAAAAGCCGGCGGACAAAGCTTCGTATTCGCAGTTTATTTTGGGAAAGTAATGGAAGTACGATAGAATATTGCAATATACATAAATAGTTAACATAAATTAGTTTTTTTAGAAATAAATTTCTTAAATTTGAAAAGGTGAGACTCTAATTAAAGAAGTAATGAAATTTTGTAGGAAGACTTAATGAAAAGACAAAATTGGAAGTGAATAAAAGTTATAAACTTTTCAACGAAGAAATATATAAATAAATATTTAAAATAATTATTAAAAGAACTATACTATAATTAACAATACTTTATAATTAAAAAACAGGATCTGGGTTATCACAAAATGAACGATAAAGTACATTTTTTTTGGATTTTTTGCTAAATATTTTCATTCGTATACAAATAATTTTAATTTTTTGCCAAATACTTTTCATTATTTTAATGGATCATTCAAAAAAGTACATTATTAATTTTAATTCAATTAGCTATTTCGAAAAATTTAGGGAATTAAACAATTTTTAGTTTAGGGTTTCTCCAATTTCCTTTCCAATCTTTTATAATTATGAACTAATAATTATGGAAATTAAAACATAATAAACAAAATATGTTATGGAACAGCTCGTTTAAAATTTTTAATTATTTTATTTGGTCTAAACAGGTCCGTTTACTAACGTTTCTCTACACACGAAAGCTTAATCAAATTAACGAAGAATTGCAAAAGACAATATTTTCGAAATAAAAAATAAATAATTTTTATTGCATATTAGAAAACGTGCCTTGCAAAAATTTTTCCCCCTGAACATTTTCCTTATTTTAGTGTTAACCAACCCCTTTATTTGAAAATGATTTTCACTTGTTTTCACAGCATTTGCCACAGTGTGAAAACATGTTTCAATAATAATAAAAATAATAATTATTTCCCGACAACAAAAGGCAGTATTTACACATGAATTAAACATAATAAAATCGAGAATCCCAAAACAAACCCTTTCATGATAAAATAGAATTCCCAAAGTAATAAATAATGCAATTTTGTTATTGGCGTGTGCTTCCATTCGGAAGAATTCGTTGAAAAGGCACACACGTGAAGGGTAACCACTGTCGCCGCCGGCATTGTAACCGCAAATTGTAAAGAGCCCAGACAATTGTTTGAATTCAGACAATAGTTTGATTTGTCGTTACTAACAAAAATATTTTCTGCGTTTCTTACGTCTCATCATCTTATTCTTCTTCTTCTTCTTCTTCTTCCTCATTTATTTCATGCATCCACTACGCATGTTTCCCGTTTGATAAACAGCCCAACATGGTTTACGATATGACCCATTTAATACCTTCACCGAGTATTTCTTTGAGTCGTTATTATTTACAAGATCTAAATAATGATGAAAATCAGGACTATTGCTTGAATGTGGAGAAAAGTTATCAGGCTCGTATGGGTTGTGAAACGGTACCGCAAACAACACCGCCACCACCGACTCCAGCGCCTAGACGCCGCACAACACCTATCGCTCAACTGGATCCGGCTGAATTGGTGGGTCTATCGCGAGAAGAGCGTCGTCGCCGTCGGCGAGCAACACTAAAATATCGCACAGCGCATGCAACGCGTGAACGCATACGAGTCGAAGCATTTAATGTATCTTTTGCTGAATTACGCAAATTATTGCCAACTTTGCCGCCCGATAAGAAATTGTCGAAAATCGAGATTTTAAAATTGGCCATTTGTTATATAGCTTACCTTAATCATGTGTTGGAATCACCATAAAAGCAACTGAAAACTACTTAAACAATTGATTAAATCTTCTTTTTGATGGACGGGTTTAATTAAGTATTTTAATACGCATGACCAACTATTTTAATGGGCGAGCAGAATGATCAGGAGCAGAAGAAATTCTATCTATTTTACTTTATAATGCTATACCAAAAGACTTTGGTTATATATATATATATATATATATATATATATATATATATATATATATATATATATATATATATATATATATATATATATATATATATATATATATATATATATATATATATATATATATATATATATATATATATATATATATATATATATATATATATATATATATATATATATATATATATATATATATATATATATATATATATATATATATATATATATATATATATATATATATATATATATATATATATATATATATATATATATATATATATATATATATATATATATATATATATATATATATATATATATATATATATATATATATATATATATATATATATATATATATATATATATATATATATATATATATATATATATATATATATATATATATATATATATATATATATATATATATATATATATATATATATATATATATATATATATATATATATATATATATATATATATATATATATATATATATATATATATATATATATATATATATATATATATATATATATATATATATATATATATATATATATATATATATATATATATATATATATATATATATATATATATATATATATATATATATATATATATATATATATATATATATATATATATATATATATATATATATATATATATATATATATATATATATATATATATATATATATATATATATATATATATATATATATATATATATATATATATATATATATATATATATATATATATATATATATATATATATATATATATATATATATATATATATATATATATATATATATATATATATATATATATATATATATATATATATATATATATATATATATATATATATATATATATATATATATATATATATATATATATATATATATATATATATATATATATATATATATATATATATATATATATATATATATATATATATATATATATATATATATATATATATATATATATATATATATATATATATATATATATATATATATATATATATATATATATATATATATATATATATATATATATATATATATATATATATATATATATATATATATATATATATATATATATATATATATATATATATATATATATATATATATATATATATATATATATATATATATATATATATATATATATATATATATATATATATATATATATATATATATATATATATATATATATATATATATATATATATATATATATATATATATATATATATATATATATATATATATATATATATATATATATATATATATATATATATATATATATATATATATATATATATATATATATATATATATATATATATATATATATATATATATATATATATATATATATTGTTTAAATGCATTTTGGTCATAATCATATTTCAATGGAAACAAGTCATCTCTTTATTTTAGACAAATTGTCTCAAGCATTTTTTATTAATTTTCTGCTTTTTCTAAATTCACAAAAAAGTAATTTGTTTTATTGTCATCATCGTCAGCATTGCTATTATCCTCGGAACATCATAATTACGGTAGCGAGGCTCATATGCTGGCTAACAACTTTTGTATTGGTTTTGTGAAAAAGCTGTCAAGTGACACCTGTGTCTTTACTCCACGACCCCCACCAGTAAGCGAATGCTGCTGCTTAGATTGTTAAAGAGCCCGAGAGGCGCCGTCATGCGCTTTATTAAAAAATATAATAACGCTTTAAACGGTTGTACTTTTAGGGTAGTTAAGACTTTTCAACGCACGCCCCTTCGCTTTTATTTGGTTTTAGACTTTGAAAAATATAAGCGAGTATAAAAATTCAAAAAAATCTTAAGTTCAAGAAAGTATTACCGTTTTTATTCGCCTCTCCCTTTTCACCGCCATCGGCTCCTGCCCTACCCTCTATCTGCATAACCAATTTATTTAAATTGCGTTGTCTTCATAGAAACCAATATTTGTTTATTCGCAATTGATGAAATCTTTTTGCTTCCAGAAAATCTTTCATCGAAGACTTGAAAAGAAAGAAATTATTCCGAATGTTCTACAATTTTACTTGTTAGTTTTATCCTATAGATATAAAACTGTTTCAGCTTTGATATCAAAATCACGTAGAAGTGCTAAAAGGTTTTAAAAAAATATTGTCAAAATTTTTGGTGAAAATTCATATAAATTTTAAATGTACCAAATAAAAATGTATTCAGAAACTTAATGAAATAAAACAAATCTTAAGAAAAATCTTATAATGGCTTACCATTTTAGTGCAAATCAGGTACCGAAACATGTTTAAAACAACAGACTGAAGTAATTAATAACCCAAAATGGAATAATGATATTATAATAAATAACGGTAAAAGAAAAGTGTGGGTTCAAGTGGTGAAAATATATATCCATAAAAAAAATCTTGAAGTAATAATTTAAATCGAAAAGGAAATAAGAAAAATATAATGAATTTCCATTATCCACTAATTAAAAAACTTCGTCAAAAGTAGGAACGTCTTACTACCTCTTGATGACCTAAACTAAAACAACGGAATGGAAACAATGGACAATGAACATTTAACATAATTCGTGGATTTAGTAATATAACTCTTTAAGGACTAAAGACATGATTCCAATGTTTCTCATTTTACTACCAATACTTTTCGATTAATTTCATTTCAGAGATCTTCTCAAAGTTCTCAAAGTATGATTGGCGATAAAATTGATCTGACATCTGTTTATTGTTGAACAATTGAAATAGTTTGACATGAAACTGTCCATTAAATTGTCTCAATTACCAATTTGTCCGGCTTTGACCTTGTCTGATTCCGAAGAAGCGTGAAATTACGTTAATCGAGTCAGCTTGATAAGATATTCTTGGTTCACCGGAGCGGTCGGGGATGTACCAAAAACGCACTTGTATACGCATTCTTTCCTTGAAAACAAATAAAATAAGTCCTACGGAAAACTTCTGAACTGAATTCTGTCTTCCTCTCTGCCTTCTTTTGATTTATTCTGATCGGTCTTGTTTGTCTGGTTAGAGCACGTGTTCTTTTTTTTTACTGCAATGTTGCGAGGGGAGTGACAAATGGACAGACAATATACGGAAGGAGGAAGCATCTAGCTTTTTGACTGTCTAATCCATAGCACGTGATAAATCGCACCCTCGAGAATTACCATAAAAATCATCACCATGAGAGTGAACGGACAACAACAACAGCACCACCAGCAACAACGCCAACACCACCAACAACAAACACATGAGTATGGCATTGCCAATAATTCGACTTGGTTTCCATCAATTAATCGGCAACCATCAAAGTCGTTTACATCTTGCATTACGGCATTTGCTAATTGAGTTTGGAATCAATTTATATATCCCGAACAATTGTATTCAAAAGCTCGCCTCAATGGATATTCTTCAAAAAGTACTTTCAAATAAATTCAATAGTTGTTTTCTCTCCTTTCTATCTCTTTCCCTTTCTCGAACATAATTCTTGTTCTCTTCTAACAAATCCTTTTATCCGGATTATCTTTAGCGTGTCTGCCCTTCACGTGTTTTCACACCTACGGCATTGTTGAAGAGAACTCGCCCTTCCCGGCTTCTTTCGAAAACCTATAGTTGATCTTCTGGTTTAATTGCCGTGTAAATTTAATTACACTTTGAATGAATGGATTGTACGAGAATGAATGAAAGAAAAAATTTGTTGCGTGGTTTCACCGCACGCGCTACATCGTCGTTGTTATTCGATCACCGAGGGTGTCAAAGACTGTCTGTCGTCCGATGGTATTTACCGGTTGCTTGACACTTCTGAAACTCCCACGCCTTGTGTCTGGTCATACGCTCGCTGATTTGGATTCCGTTCAAACCATCAAAATATCATCATCGTCATCATCAACACATTTACAAACTATTCAATCAAATGCAAATCGCGTTTGGCGCGAATTATCGAAGGGGGTGTGATGAGAAGATTTTTACTACGACGTTGCTACGACGTAACGTTTTGTTTTATTATTTTTGTAATAGTTTTGAAATTACAAACACAATTTGCTTAAGAAAAGTAGTTGGAAAAGTGGCCAATAGGGCATACGTGTGCCAATGTATAATACAGTATTAAAAAGCGTCCGTATGACCCTCTTGGTGGGAATATTTGAGAGCAAGTTACGGACAAGGAAAATGCCGCAATTTATATGCTTAACCACTAGATAAAATTATAAATTATTGTCTATTCTGAAATTCGGTTTTAATAATATATTCATTAAATATTTATAAAGCTCTTTACTCTATCAGTGAATAAGTGATAAGTTTCTGTTTCACGAACGAAATTAAGAATTGGATAAAAGTTTTAAATGATTCGTTTCATTGCATTTTCCGTATTCTGTTTTATCTCATTTCATTCATCAGTCCAACGCATTGTTTTAACAGATGTTTAGTTAAGCTCCTTCCTATCACAAATATGCTCTCCTTCGTTACTCTCTTCCACTTTTATCTTTTATAGTCCTTCAACTTTTATTATTAGTATTAGTGACAGAAGGGGCGCAAGTGTTCCAAGTGATAAATGATATCTAGGATTAACTTGTTTATCTGATTACTGAAGGACATTCTATATAAATACTATAAAAAGGTAAAGTCGCTTCTGAAAAATAACAAAAAAAAACCACTGAGTTAAAGTGAAAGCATTCGAAATTTTTGAAAAGTAAACAAAAGATTAAAAGGACTAAAGGACTTTATTTTCTGAGCGAATGTCATGCGATATTTTTTATGCATGTCGGATTTATTAAATTACATCGTGTAATTGTTTCGGTTAAAATAGCTTTTTGGAAAAGTGGCGAGGGGGAAAATGAAAGGAAGTGCAATTGTTTTCTGGTTGTCGCGAATGGACTTTTAGACCTCGAGGATGGTGTGACTATGGTGCTATTAATTTTTTGCTATGGGGATGTTTTTTTCTATTCAAAATTTCCTAGGCATCCTGCCCTTTTCAACCCTCTAGCTTCTTTAGCATTACTCGATGCAGGTTTTTTTTATTAATATTTATCATTCGTTTGAATGGTAGGCTTACAAACAAATAAATTAACGTATTAAGGATCATTTAAGGATTATTTCAAGCGCATACGATAAAAAACAGGTTGTACAGATGCAAACCATATACACTTGCATTTATGCAGTAAATATCATTTAGTCATAGGGCCTATATAATATATATAGAAAGCACTATCTTAGTCCTGACTCGGTCATTTAACTGATGTAACGTTTTTGACATGTATTGAGGATGACATTTCAAAATGTAAATAAATGGGTTTTAAGTAATTGAGGAACGAATAAAATGGCCTCAAAACATTGTTACAACCTTGAACTTTGTATACCACCTCAATTTACTATTCCTTTTTCGACGCTCCATCTCTTACAGTATGAGAAACCCTACACGGCCAAGCGTCTTAATAATTGGGAACTACCACGTTGGCACCCACCTTGGCCACGGAAACTTAAATGCTGCGCAAAAGTGATTGCCGATAATAACGGATATTTGTTCCCGGGCGTTAAACGGTAAGAGCTTTTGTAAACTTCTAGAGCTCAATTTAATGTTGTTTTTTTTTGCAATAAACATTATAGCGATAATAATCCTTGGGGGAATTTTCGAAGTACCTACATGTTACCCGAACGCTTAACACGCCGTTTCGCCGATGAATATCATGAATGCTTAATAAATCGTCAAAAATGGCGACATTTTCCACAAAAGACATCAAATAAAATTTGTCCAGAGGCTACCAAAACATCAGAAGCAACAACCACAAAAACTTCTTGTCCAACGAAATGTGAGACAGCGGAATACTGTCTAGGCTTCTTACCGGATACAGAGAAATTTATTAATAAATGTGAAAAACCTAAAAAGGTATTTTTTAGAAAAATTTATTAAGAAAACATATATATCTTGTAAATACTTATATATAGTTGAGGGGTTATGGAAATCTGCGGCCTATTGATAAAATGGTGAATATTCCAAGAGAGTACGAGACGAACAAAAATTAAAGAGCAATAAAATAAATTTACAAATTAGATTTCTCTACGAAAAAAACAAAGTTTATAAAAACCTATGTAAATATTTATGCAATTAAATTAGAACTCACAAATAAAGTCGACTTTTAATTAAATGCAATTTTATATTCCATTTAATCGCTTATGGTCACATTTGTTAAATAAATATCCCGTTTGTCTCTAGAACTGTGATGGACACATAAAAAATGTTTTTGATGGAAATGCAAAATTGAAGAAATTTAAAAATATTGAAAGAAAGGATTTTAAAGAATTAAAGGAAAATTTAAATAAGACTTTAAATTCAAATTCAAACTGAAATAAAAACTAAAAAAGTTTTTAAAGATTAAGTTGAACTAATTTAAGCAATTAAATACAATTAAAAGAAAAATTAAAAATTAAATTAAAATGAAAATTAAATTAAAAGAAAGATTAAGAAAAAACTTAAATTTGAATAAACAAAAAATTCGGAAAAAGCAATTAAATTAGAGAAAAATTAAAATGATTAAAATAACAAAATTTTAGAACGCAAAGAGATGAAAATTATGAAACCTTTGAACATTTAAATATGTAACAAAATTTGAAAGTGTCAAGAATAGAGAGAGACTCGGTAAGGACTCGATCTGAATTAAAATTGATCAATACGTCTGTCGCTTCTTAACTTTTGTTTAGATCTTTTAAAACAATGGAATAATTTAAAAAACAATATTAATTATCTTTCCTATCGATAGATATTCATCCAAATCTGTTTCAAATGGAAAACTGTATTGTTTGTTAGTTAGATAGTTTTATTTTATTTAATTTAATATTTTAAAATTTAAACCTTTTGGTAAAATAAAATTTCTATAAAGGTAATCATAAAAATCATTTTATATATAAACCTTTTTCTCTTTTCGAATTTTTAGTCCTTAGATTTAGAGTACATTCCAGGTGATTTCACTCCAGCGGAACAACAACATCCCTCACGTCAATTATTACTCGAACAAAAATATGAGCGCGGCGAAAATACCGACGCAGATCTATCAATTGAAAATCTTCATCTCAATGATCATCGATGCAAATTGCCATCATCATCGAATTTTACGCAACCAATGCTAGACTTACCGTTAGCTCTACCACCACCGAAAGTACTTACACCACCAATTAGTCCGCCGCCTCCTTCGCTGACCGTTCCTAACAAGAGTGATTACAACGACAAGAGGAAAACTGCCTTCACCGTTCAGACACCGCTTACTGAGAATCCAAATGAATGTTACCCCTTGCCCTTTATATCAACCTATGATAATTTCGATTTGGCGAAACGTATGCATCGCGATAATCTTCAACACCAACCTCTGCCCGATTCTATTCCGGATTCAGGCTATTGCCAATTTCAACTAACGGGAAAGGGTTCAGATAAAGTCTTAAGTTCGGAAAAAATCTACGCCACCGGAATGGGTGTGAAAAGTCAAAATATGGGCCCTACTCAATGCACTAAGCTCAAAGTTTATCGACCAAAAACGTGCGCTAAAACACGATCAGAAATCTGTGACAACAACTCATTGTGTCGACCCTCCTCATCGGGGCTGCCTTCAAAGAAGGTCGGTGCTATGGATTTAGCCATTTGTTGGGATTTCGCACCCGCAATAAAATCAAATGAATCAGCACCTACGCATAATATTGACGGTTCTAATGACTCTGCCGGGCCTGCAGTGTTCAGTTACGTTAAAACGCCGAGAGATAATGACAACAAAAATATTCCAACTGGTCGATCAGCGGGAATTTTCAGGAATACCTTGTGCGAGACTGATTTCTTTGATAAAGACACATTGCGACGCAATACCGATATTTCCGGACGCCCCGTACAACATAATAAGCTCGCATATGACTGTAGAATTACCGATCCACCACGCGCACGCACAGAAAATGCTTCGCGCAATTACAACTCCACTTGTTTACCAAACGAATACAAGCACAGTCAACGTCATCATTCTTCTCCTGATTTATTAAGCCAACAGGAAATAAAATCCTTGCGTAAACAATATTTGGGTACCCAAAACTCTGCAGTTATGGGTTGTAAACGCGCAAACCCGAGTTTCTTGCGAAGTGCTCGCGCACGAGTGTGCCAGAAAGTTTCACCAGCAGCCTTAAATAGTTGCCCGCGATCAGAAAATATAGCGTACATACCCACGTGCAAGGCTGCCGCATTTCGCGTGGGTATACCCAGATATAATGCCGCTGGTAACCTAATTAATCCTAGCAGACGCTGTAGCGCTCAATCAACGTCGTGCTGTCATTCAAATAGGGTATTGGTCATACCGCGACCGCGCAGTCCATATTTAAAGAAAAATTATAATGTTGAAACTCTAGTTCCCCCTTTTCGCAGTTACGCTGGTGGTTCATGTCAGGGGGGATACCCTGACCATTGGCGTTTATCTAGTGTCTATCAACATGCATTTAAACCTATGGAACAACGTAAAAGATCATTACTGCAAACGGTTTATAAATAAAGTATTTGCAAAAATGTACCCAATATCGACAAAAAGTTAGTATTTTAATTAGTTGCTATTAATTAATTAGTTAGTTACCATTAATAAATAAATAAATAAATAAATAAATAAATATATATATATATATATATATATATATATATATATATATATATATATATATATATATATATATATATATATATATATATATATATATATATATATATATATATATATATATATATATATATATATATATATATATATATATATATATATATATATATATATATATATATATATATATATATATATATATATATATATATATATATATATATATATATATATATATATATATATATATATATATATATATATATATATATATATATATATATATATATATATATATATATATATATATATATATATATATATATATATATATATATATATATATATATATATATATATATATATATATATATATATATATATATATATATATATATATATATATATATATATATATATATATATATATATATATATATATATATATATATATATATATATATATATATATATATATATATATATATATATATATATATATATATATATATATATATATATATATATATATATATATATATATATATATATATATATATATATATATTTGGAATTATAATTAATGTGCGTCCATTTGCGTCTTTTAAAAAATAGACAGTATTATTAAAACTTTTACAACAACCGGAGATATTTAATAATTAAATACTTTTAAAATCTTTGGATGTAGGACATATATACTTATGTAAAAAATTTTAGCATTAGAACTTAAAACGAGTGACCGCGAAAAAATTTTATTCTCTTATTACTAAGCCATAAATAGCTTCGTGAATGCTAATCCGCACCAATAAAAAGTCCCATCTTTTGAATCGTAGATTTTCATAAAATACATAACAACTGTAACGAAAGTTTCTTGTCGTATCGATATTTCGATTCTTTTTAATTAATACTAGCAAGGAATCACTAATTTATGCTACTTTTTTAGTTCATATTCCTCATAGTTTTTAGAAAATACATTTTTCAGAAATTGTTGGCGCACACATCTTGTCGACTTTTTCAGGCTGTTTCTCATACTGTTTTTCTTTTCAGTGGTCAAATCTTCAATTTTTATATAATCTGTTTGCAATAAATTCGACTTTAGTTTCAGTGTTAATTCAGTGCTATCAACTGCGTGTATTTTATTGTCCGCTTTGAGTTCTGAAATTTTTACCTCCTTACCCGGGAGCATCTGCTTCCGTGATTTACGCCTTAAGCTATGGCGTATAGAACTCATTATAGAAGACGGCACAGAAGCATCCTTTTCTGATACAACAGGCTCCTTTCCTTCTGGAAGCCGCTCCTTGTCATTTGTATTAGAATGGATAAGTTTACGTATAGAATTTCGTATGATATGTTTAACATTTGTGGTCTTTTTCTGTTCCTTGAGATTACAGGCTTTGTCATCAGGTTTATTTGAATATAAATGTTCCTCGTCGGTGTTCGAGCGTCGATAAGCACGCACGAACGGCGATGGCTTTGTGAAATCTAGTGAATCGTTCTGTTCTTCCTCGTCCGAATTATTGATTGATTCCAGAGATCTTAAAGATGTAAGAGGAGCATCTTTCGACATCTCCAAAGAGGCCGACAATAATGGCATTTTTTCAATTTCAATTCTTTCATTTTTAATATCTGTTGCGTTACTCGATGAACTAGTGTTCCCTGACAATTCATCTTCACAATCGGTATGGGTTTCAATATTCAAGAATTGAACTCCATCGAATTTTTTCTGCGTTTCTTCTTCTTCTTCTTCCAGTTCAGCAATTCCTGAAAGTTTTTGTGTGTAATCCGCTTTTATTTCAATTTTCCGCGGTGGCTTGAATATCTTTTCCCCATCCGATATCTTTAGAACTTCACAATCTCCTCCGCATTTACGTAATTTTGCTTCATTTATACTGTTTTCGAGTTCCAACTGATAACAGTCTAATTCCTTGCCAATATCAACCGTTTCCTCGTTAATCGATGATAATGAACGCTTAGGTGTTTTTGTTTCAAGTATTGGGACAGGTGAAAATTCTAGTCTCTCCGGCAAAAGTTTACCGGGAGTTAATTCAGAAAGGGGTAGATTTTTAAAATCTATACGACATCCCAATGTAGGAGTAAAGGGCAGTCCTATGCGAAGAGTACTCGGCTTCATCCCAGTATCAACGGCTGCATTTTCAAATCCTATTGGGCTAGTAGCCAGAGTCACATCATTAGAGCGAGAGATCTCAAAGGGATTTCGAGAAGGTATATCCTGGCCGCGTATATTGAGTGCCTCGTTGGTGAAACATTTGGCTTTTGTATCTGCACTGCTGGATCGCCGTGGGCTACGTCGTATCTGTGTAAAATATTTATTATTAAAGGCGTGCATTTAAAGTAAAATTTCTAGCTACCTCAAAAGGATTGAATTGCTTTTCGGGCAATTCAAGGTTTAGTGCAGGATTCTCAAAGCATGCATCTATACATTCTGTTCGCTTCTTTTTCTTCTTAGGCGGTTTACGTACCACCTCGTAGGGATTTTCTCTTTGCACTATTTTCCTAGTGTCTTGTGTAATATGTGTTTGCTTTGGCCCTGGGTCTTGAACAATATCTAAAATAGATTTTACCTCCAAGACTTTGCCTCCAGGGCTAGTAACAAATGGCTTAAGGCCTTCTTTGGGCAGCAATCTTTTTGCGAGAAGCTTTTTTGGAGTCGAACTGAATGCTGCGTTTGTAAAGCAGCCACTTGGATTTGTTGCGCCAACCAAATCTTTGCTATTGGTCACTTCATACCTACTAGACTCTCGTTTGCGCTTCCTTGAGGGCGTGATCGAAACACCATATGTGCTATCTATAATTCTGCACGACATATTTTATAAATTCAAGATACTAAAATCTATAGTAATGAATGTCAACTAAATTATAACATTTTTCATATATCTGAGCATTATATTTATGAGAACTTTTTAATTTAACATATTTATGAAAAGTTGATTAAAATACACCATTTCAAAAGGCTGCTTTATATTTGAACACCTGCCGTCAGTTTTTAGAACCTAAGATACTAAACAGTGTTGGAAACGATCAAAAAAACGATAAGTAATAGTTGTTAATTATGCATTCATTCGACAGTTTTTTTTATCGCTTTTAGTAAATCGGAATCATTCAACGAGTAAAACTGTTGTAACTGAGTAAAACTGTCAGCTATAAAAACAACGAGTTTTTATAGCTGACAAATGTCAAAATCTACATTGCGCTTATTAGGAGCGAGGGAAAAAATTATGCCGCTGAGATAGGATTTGCTAGCGGTAGGATTTGCTCAGCTACGGTCTATTTCTATTCTGGCAGTGTTTGTAGCCGTGTTCTCTCTCTCATTGTGTAAACGTCACTTCGTTTCGGTCCGGAATCTATTTATTTAAAATGTTGGCATTGATTTGTCACAATTTTTGGTGGAAAAATAATGTTCTATTTCCTTATCTCTGGTGAAGAGTGTCAGCTCGCTATCTGTCCATTACTAATGTGTAATCTTCCCAATCACTCCTGCTTTCACGAATGCATTAACTGGCATTTATTATCTTTAGTTTGGCTAATTATTTGATGGTGCCATGGACTTCGATTTATTTGGCGATGGCGAAGATGATGATATGTTATTATCATCAATAAGTATAGAGTCAACGGTCCCCCATGGGGAGATATTATCTGCTGACGAGCTTCCTGAATTTCATTGCTGTGGGCCGGATAACCTGAAATCTCATCAGTTTGCTACAGACGGCTTTATTAGAAAAGGACTACCTAACAATCTCTCAAGAATTAATAAGACAATAACTTCGCACATTAAATTGACCAGCCATAATTTCTGTAGAGAAAACCTTCTTTGCAAACCGACTGCTCAGTATGTATTTGGGGAATCCTGGTAAGAATTTAAACAAAAAATGTATCAAGGAAAAATAAGCCATTCTTCTTAGCATGAATTTGCAATACCTCGTAGCAAACGTAAAGGGAACGATTGGCGCTTCTGACGACCTTCCACCCTACAAACGTCGTAAAAACATCACACAGCTATTTAAGCTACTTTCTTATGTGACAACTATAGAACAAATATCGCTACTACAATCTCAAATTTCTATGTTACGCGACTTGCTTAATCGGATGACAGATTTAGATACTTGGAAACAGATCTACTTCGCAAATAGTTGCAAAAGCAATGACTGTCAGAGCGCAGCGTATCATTTATTGCATGGAATTCTCGAATGGAAACTGATGGATTTATTACTCCTGCAGAAATTAGCTGCAGCAAGTAATGCTGAAAGCGCAAAAGATGAAAAATCTAATGTTTTTAATATTCAGTTGCTAATTGTATTCGAAGATTTGCTTATATGTTCCCTACTTCATTTCTTGAAGAAACGTTCAATCGAGCTCCCTCAATCATCAGCATTTCCGTGCACGTGTTTTAAAGAGTTCTGGTTAATTCTACAGATGCAGTTGCCAGGATGGTCGCAGATTATTAGTCAAAATTCATTTTGGGAGGTTTTCAATACGTCTATAGATAAATTAAAAGAGAAATTGGGTAATAATTCCGCTAAATTCCGCTATGCAAGTTCTTTATCAATTATACCTAATGCTTTGCCTCTCACAGATACTTTTCACGTCGATGAGAAAAGATATTTTCACTTTACGAATTGGATGATACTATCTCTTAGCCAATTGTATGGGTATCGTTCGGATGGAACATTCGTAGGACCAGAGAATATCCGTATCGGAATGGGCGCGGACGAATGTGAGAACTATTCGCAACTTGAACACTGTACACAGAAATTTCTTAATTGCAATCCAAACGAAGAAGAAATTCGTAACTACATTACTCTACTGATGCCCACATTACTTCAGTGGTGGCAACCAAAGGTCAATATTGTTCAGCTCTTATGGGAATATTTTCATAAGCGCTTAAACTCAACCTACTACGTAGTCGGAGAAGCACCCTCGAACATTGCAGTCACATGTTCAAATGGCAAGCAATATCTAACTCGATATCGTTCATTACTTGACACAGATGGATATTACGACTCCTCCTTAGGCAGTTATAGCCTTTTTATGATATATATAGGTAATACTATAAAGCGATTGATTAAACTTAAACGTCACAATCAAGTTCAAAAACTTATGGGACGTATCTATACGAAATTTTCGTTTCAAAAATTGTTGACTTTAAACGAAATGGGTTTACATCACTTGATTGAGCTTCTTGTGGTGTTAGCACTTACCGCTGAGTTTAGTAGCAATGCAACAAAACTGAGTGAAACGCTTTTGTCAATTTCCTTTGACAAAATTAAAGCAAACAAAAGGTTGACAGTCGCCAAAGGTCACATGGCTTTATTAATCCTTTATGCAGAAAATGGTATGGATATGTCAACGTATATATCGAAGCTGCTAAGTCAGTTGCAGGCAGCACGCTTTGATTCCGCTATTTCTAAATTAATATCTGATTCACTTTTGGATATTTTTGAACACAGCGATGACGACTTCAGACGAGGCGAAGCATTACTCATCGATTCATGGCTTCCAAATTATTTGAACACTTGTACTCCTTCCGAGCAAGAGCGATGTTTAGAAGCTTTGCATTTAACTTTTATTAAGTTAAAACAAACAAATCTGGAGAATCGTACAGAGATTTTAAAGGCCTTAAATAAACATATTTTGCCACTCATAAAGCAACAGTATTCAACTAGCTTCAGTGCTTGGCTTCCTCAGTTAGCTGCCGATTTTTGTCTACATGGAGAAAATTTCGCTGGATCAGATCATGCCGATTCATTCGAGAGGCTTTTTAGCTTCTTCATTACGTGCCAAACTCTCACAAGTAATCAAACTCTGCTAAGATTTTTGGTTAAAATACTTGAGTCTGAAGGTCATCCCTATGTAGAAGTTTCGATTATTATGCACGTTTGGCTTCGCAGCTTAGTCTTACTCACAGCTAGCCACGAAGATGTAAAAGCATTAACTAAATATGTTGTCGAACTACCTGAATTTTATGATATAACGCAGTTAAATCCATCAGACGTAATATCGGCTAAAGAACCGCTTTGCATTTTTATAGCCGCAGTCGGTAGAAAATATGAAACTTGTGATAATTATCAACAACGTTGTAAAATTGCTGATACATTTAATAATTACTTGAAAAATTTTGAAAAATGGCTTCAATGCGATGAAACCCAGCCACCCAAAAAGGCCGATACAATGTTTCGCTTTTATAGCTTCATCGCTTTCGTTATTTACAACACCGCTCCGATAATCTACATCAAGTCAAATATCAATTGTTTTTTTCATATCGCTATCACCCGCTACATCATGCCTCCATCCGTACAAATGGGCAAAGTACCAGAACCAAAATTTGCTCATACGGTCCATAAAATATGGCCTATACTTATTCAAGGTATAGGGCGTTTAAATTTTAAAACTGATCCTTACATTTCGCAAACGCTTAATGAAATATTAAAAAAATGGACACCATACTTTAAAATATCTTCAAACACACGTTTGGTGGCGCGCCCATTCATTAGCTGTTTGCAGGCTGAAAATAAAGATTTATCTCTTTATATCTTTGAAAAACTATCGACGTTGTTTTTAGGCACTCAAGGACGCCAATCCGATCCTAATGCTTGTTTAATTATAACTATCTATCAGGAGATGGTTGACGTTATATCATCCTATGATCACAATAATAGGTGTGAGGAGCAGATGGAAATTCTACTGAAGAGTTCTAGCTTAGTAATGCTGGAGCATATAATTATGGTGGAGGATTTGGTTCCTAGTCGTTCCTTGATGGTCGATCTTTTCAGAAACATCATTACGAGTTCTATATTCCAAACATCATCAGTACTAAAAAATGTATTATGTGAATATTTACAAGTGATTACCTCACGCCATTTAGCCTTTTATACATTTTTTTACTTTGAAATGTTATTCAAAATTGGACGAATTTCTTACGAACTTATAGAACAAATTCTACCATATCTAACAGAAGAAATTCGCGTGGTGGAGCAAAAACGTGGAGTCGTCGGAGACGATAATCGCATACGAAGTTATTTGCAAAAATTAAAACTCTTAGCTCCACCGACTACGCAGAAGTAAATAAATTGTTAAGATATTTATATCATGGTTTTCTTGACAGCGCAGGTTTATTTGTGTCTCTAAATCATTGGGTTACGAATGCAAACGTTAGCGGGAACGTTTTTGAAGCGCGTATATTTTAAAGGTAGCTCCCACTTGGATATGTTTTAAACCCTGGGAACGCTAATACTTTGAAAGTCAAGGTGATTAGGTAAAATAAGTTATTATTCCAGTTTATGCCAATTTTCTCATCAATTTTCTGTTAACTCATATTGTATGTTTTAATATAATGCAAGCTTTTAAAGTAAAAAAAAATTAATGAACTTTCAATTAAACCTATTGTACTATATGTTAAAATATAGTCACATAAATTTATTTGATTTTTATGTATCGAATCTTTCAATGTCTACAAAATCATAAAATACTTATTAAAAACTAAACGAGAAAAATTAAGTACAAGTCATAAATTATAACAGAAAAATTAAGATAAACATTTCAGTTCAGCATCCCTTCAACTTTTCTAGTTATGCTGTCTTGAGATTCTCATAATTGGAACCAGCAATGATGGAGGTCCCGCTTGCCTTAAAAATGGATGCGCTAATAATTCAGCTGCCGTAGCTCTTTGGGCTGGATCGCGCACTAGCATACGATCCAAGAACGACTGCAATCGCGGGGAAACTTTATGTGTATTCTTTAAATTGGGAGGTTGCATGTCCCGAATTCTACGCATTGCTTGTAGTGGCGGCTCATTGAAGAATGGTGGCTCGCCGTCTACCATTTCGATTACCATTATACCGAGAGACCAAATATCTACCTCCGGACCATAAGGCAAGCGCGATATAACTTCCGGTGACATCCAATAGGGTGTCCCCACAAGAGATTTACGTTTTGGCAGTTCTTGAGACACTTGAGCGCAAAAACCAAAATCAGACAATTTAACTCGTCCATCAGCTGCCAATAGTATGGAGTCGGATTTGATGTCACGATGAATGACACCCTTTTAACGTGTTTTAAAATTGATTATTATAAAAAATAAGTAAAAAAAAGTTAGTCGAATCATTACCTGTGAGTGAAGATAGGCTAGAGCTTTGAGACATTGTTTACAAACAGTTGCAATTTGTTCTTCATCCATTCGAGAATGCGTTACAATATCAGTTAGGGCGCCACCTTCTAAATATTCCATAACTACCCAAAGTTCATCGTTGACCAAGAAACTAGAATACGTTTCAACAATATTTGGGTGGTGATAATCACGCATAATGACCACTTCGTTAAATAGTAATTCCCGTCGCTGTTGTTTTCTCAAGTCCATTTTCTTAACAGCCACCTGCCGTCCTAATTATATTAGAATTTTAATGAGAATTAAACGTAAAATAAAAATCATAAAAATCGAAATTTAAAAAACCTGTAGATTTGTCTGTAGCGATGCATACAGTTCCGGTTGATCCTTCACCAATTTTCATGAAATTATCCAAATTTTCTCGAGGGTCTCCAGCAGAAACTACCATCTGCAGCGCTGCACGAAACTAAATGTTAAGAAAACAAGCTCCGTTACAAATTTTTTAATACCTTGCAATCGTTTTTATATACAAAGGACAAATATACCTGATCATGTGTTAAACGTTGTTCCTGCTTTGGCGGAGTCCCAACTCCAACGCCTTGAACTAAAGAATTATTACCTCCGCTTGAGCTAGAAGCCCGTGAACTGCTTTTGCCTCCCTGAAAACTATTGGGGTGTTGGTTTTGGTTCTGGTTCGGATCCGAAGATATTGTGTTGGCTGGAGATTTTGTTAGTAATAATTGTGATTGTTGTGTTTGCAGCTGCCCGGGCCCATTATGCATTTTATTCTGTTGCTGATACGATAAGTTTGTGCCTCCAGAAAAACTATTATTTATATTATGAGTATGTGGATGCTGATTTATGCCGCTTCCTGACAAATGCATGTGTGAAGAAGTGCGGGGTGAGATTGCCTGTGAACCAATTGGAGAGCTCTGTTGCGCAATTAAGGTCACGTTGGAGTGAAATTGAAGGCTTGGAGCACCTATAACGTTTGCGCCGCCGCCATTTTGTGGAATGGAAGTGAATACATGTTGACTTGATTGAGTGCCGCCTACTGGGTAGGTATTCCCACCTGTTGGGTAGGGATGGCTGCTATTCAAATGGGAAGTGTTGGGAAGTATTTGGCTAGTAGTTGATGATGTTGCCGACAACTCTTCAGGGACAACCGGTGGTACATTCGCGTTGCTGCGTAAATCCCGGCGGATACGTGGTGGACTTGAGCTCCGTAATGAATTGGAGCGCGCAACATTGGAAGTTTTTGGTAAAACGATGCCACTATTGTTAGAAAAACCTGTATTTACCATACCTAAAATATGTGAACCAACCGCAGTACTATTTAGAGACTGCGTTTCAACTTTATTATTGTTTTGATGAGGACGCACTATTGTTTTTAAGTCAAGAATTTCCGTGGGTGTAATTTCAGACGGATCAACAAGAGGTAGTGGTCGATTTGTTGACTTCAATATTTGATTGTTTCCAACAATTGATGCCCACTGCAAAGGAAGACCCACGTACCGCCCTTCTCTCTTATCAAATCCTGTGTGTACGCGATGTTCAAAATTGCTGGGCATTGATATCAGTGGCTTCTTTTTCTTTTTTGAAAACATTTCCTAATAATTTTTGTTCGTAAAATCACCAGAACCACAATAGATATGAAATCGAATCGGCCTATCAATTTATTGCTTTTACTTGTTTAACAAAAAAACTTATTTACGGTGAAATTAGAAACACAAAGCAAACACAAAACTACAGCAATTCAAAAAAGGTGTCAAGAAAGACTAATAGTATTATTCACAAGTTCACTTTTTCAGAGACGACGTCGTCAAGAACTAGTTTTTTCGGCAATATTTTTTGATTAGTATTCACAAGTTCACCTTTTAAGACGACGCCGTCCAAACAAACGTATTTGTTTACATTTCTAAAGACGACGCCGTCGAGCTCTGAGGAACGATGTGAGATTGATTATTCACAAGTACGACATCATTGACGACGACGTCTAAAAATTGGACGACACCTAGGTAGGTGTCGTCTTCTCATAAAAATGAAATTTTTAAAGCAAAATATTTTATGATATTGCATATTTTCAAAATGTATTTATTATTTACATCTATTTGTTACTAATTGCATATTATAATGTTAGTATTAAAATAATTCAATACTTAAAACACAAATTAATGATATTGTCAATTTTACTCATTTAATTAATAAAAAGAGAAAGAAAAACAAGATTGCTTTCTTTTAAACGAAAAATGCGTAAATATAGTGGAATTTGTGTCGGTATCACTTTTTTCAACATTTCAACGAGAGTGAAAAGTAACAAAAAAATTTCAACAAGAGTAAATGAAACACATGTATTGTGCATGCGCTAGAACAAAATAAGAATGGAGACGACGACGTCTCGAGACTCACCTTTTCAAAAAGTGAACTTGTGAATAATAAAATTTTCACTTTAGTGAACCTCGAAGTTGGACGGCGTCGTCTTCAAAAGTGAACTTGTGAATAACGATGTAATTTAATTTTCCATTAGCTTATGGGTGACTTTCCGAATTAAACGTTTTTTTTTTCTGCCTTCATTCAGGTGTGTTCAGGTGAGTTTTGATACGTTCAGAGAAACTTTGTTTAATAAAATTATGGCATCACACGGTTATATTCTGAACGTACACCATAAGGCGTGTTTCTCGTTTATGAAGAGAATATATATATTTAAATTCATCCTGCGACTAATTTAAATTTTAGTTATATTCAATATTCATAGAAGAGAATTTTATTAGATCATTAGGCTCTGAACAAAATACAGGCAAGATCTCTTTATACACAAAAGCCAACTATTTTCGCCCTCGAACACCAATTAAATTTCAAACCACATAATACAACTCTAAATTAAATGGTGAGCGTCTATTTGGGTCTAGAGCACTTCCACATTTCGCAGAATCGTATTTTCATCTTTTTTACAATTAAGAAAAGAGTATAAGTTCAAATATTTAAAGCGCTGAAGAATGGTTTTATTTAAATTAAAGAAGCAGTTCTAAAAATGTTAAATGCTGATGGACAAAAAATTATAACATAAATATTACTTATAATTCAATTTTTAAAACAACTGATAGGTTGAATTTATAATATAGTTAGAAGCAGTCATCGACTTGATGTAATTATTTATGTAGGTAATTCCTTTTAACCCTTTAGTGATGTCATACCAGCACGCATAACTTCATCTACCAGCAACAGATTGCTGGCTATAACGGAACATGAATTCAAAATTTGTTTCTTTACAATGTAGTTATCATAGACACCCAAATCAGTGGGTTTCATTGGCTCTCCACTGACTAAATCCAAACCAACCGAATCGGGATTAAGTCGATCTTCCTCAGTTAATTTAACGATGGTATCTTGAGCATCGTAACCGCTATTTATAGCTAAACTTTTTGGAATAACCAATAGCGCCTCAGCGAATGCTTGTATTCCAAGACGCACTTTACCCTTAACAGTATCCTTGTACTTCATAAGAGTATTAAAAGCACGAATTTCGAAAGCTCCTGCACCAGGGATAACGCATTTGTCAACAATAGCATTGTTTATAGCTCTTAAACCATCTCGAATAGCATCTTTTATCTGCAAAATGGTATGTTTATTGGGTCCTTTAATTAGAATTGTAACCGATTGTGGATTCCTGCATTCCTCAACGAATGTATACTTATTTTCGCCTAGTACGTGTTCATAAACAACACCAGCATAGCCCAAATGTGATTCTTGAAGATCATCGAAAGAATTCATCGCTGTACCACCACAAGCTAAAGCTAAACGTTCCATATTCCTACGCTTTGCACGACGTAACGCTAAGATGCCTTCTTTTGCCAAAGCATCTAAGGACATGGGATCGATACCCTTCTGATTGATAACCACAAATGTTTTATCGCTACCATCACATAGTTTGTGCTTTAGCTCAATTATTTTCTTGACACGTTGATCAATGAAATCTCGTTCGGCCATCACAAATTTCTCGCGTTCTTCTGAGGTTTTGTAAAAGAAACCCGAATTCACTTCTGATTTCTCATATTCGAGCGAAACATTACACGTCAAAATGTAAGCCTTCTCCAAACGCTTTGGCATATCCGGATGTCTACCGCCATGATCCATGACAAGACCTCTCACCAAAGTGGTATCAGTAGCAGTTTTGTGTTGCATTTCCATTAACTCGATCATATGCAAGTCAATCTGTTGATCAGCTTTACGAATTGATAGGACCGCATCGACACAAACTTCGGTCAGAATGTCAGCCAATGCAGGATGAACTTTTGTTTTCAAACTTGTATTGGCAATATCCATGAGATTTTTTTTATTGCTATCAATACGAATTTTCATGGTTTCCAAAACAGCTAAAGCTTTCTCTTTAGCCTTCTCAAAACCTTCGGTGATAATGCGTGGATGCAATCCTTCGGACAGATATATATCAGCCTGCTTTAGAAGCTCACCAATAAGCAAAACAGTGCAAGTGGTACCATCGCCAGTTGAATCATCTTGTGCGGTACTTGCCCTAGCAATCATCGAGGCAGTCGGATGTTGAATTTGCATTTCATGCAGCAGAACATTCCCATCCTTAGTAATTTTGATGTCACCAGCACCAGAGACCAACCTTTATTGATCAAAATTATAATAAATGGTAAATATTTTTGGGCAATACTTTTGATAAAATTCCGAGG
>OZ016504.1:237726-252726 GCA_963966595.1 Physocephala rufipes | reverse complement strand
TAAATAATCTGCGCGTGGTACCCGTACTCTGAACAGAAATGCAGTGCCCTCAGATCCCTGTCCAGGATCACCTCGAAGCTTCCAAAATTTTTTCCGAGAACGCACTTGAAGTATTTGTAGTTCAAGTTATTTAAGTGGTGATAATAAATAATTTCACTCGTGTCTCATCGAAAGTAAACTGTTAAACGTAAAATATCGCGTTTTCCACTATGAAGAAGCACGCGTTTTTCCACATTCGCCAGTCTCAATTTAAAGTGAGCTTTATCAATTTTCATTACCTCAGGAATCTCCTTAATATTGTATGCAAGTCATGCTATGCCTGCTGAGGTTTTTTTGTGAAACCTCCAATGGCATCGAAGGTTGAGTGAATTATTCTTATAATCGACTCATTTATTGGAATTGGATCAAGCTCTTGACTCAGTGCAAGGATTCTCTACACATTCGTGAAATTAGTTGAGCGGATCTTGTGCCACATATTGATTTAATAGGGCTCCCTGATAAATACGGCCTTCTTTTCCAACGCTTATAGCGAACCGTTTCTTCATTTTTCAGACTCATCTCCCTGCCCGCAATTTCATTCTTTTATTGGTAATATTTGTAAATCGGAAACGGTGGATAAAACCTTCGAGTGTGTCGATTGTGTATTTCACTGTACTGCCCTAGTCGCAATTCAATATCCTCAAAATTATCAAGAGCTTCAAAGAATGAACATCGATGGAGAGAAAGTCTATTCATGGCATCATATCCATTAACACTACTTTACATTTCTACGTCAAATTTACAACCAGACTTGCAATTTTTAGAAGTTTCCTATCTCATTATTTCAGCCGGAAAGTTTCAAAAATTGTTTGCACAGAAGAGTACACTCATAATGCTGGCGGGTAAGGTGTGGTGACCTTTCTTTAGAGCATCGACAATTCGAGATATAGAGAAATATGGTGTATTAAAGATAATGGATATACCCTATTTATACAAAATTATTTCTACAAATGCACAAGACGGAAAACAAAACAATAACAGCAACAACAATTTCTATGACCGTCACAAGGCGGTCAGATATCACACTCGTGTCTCACTACCGAAGATCGGTCACGCTGACAAGTGCTGATCGAGTATCAGTTTGGCTCTCGAAAGCGATAAAGCTGACAAATGCTATTGGCTGGTGCTGTCCCGCTAAAAATGTGAGGACTGCAAATTAGCACACTCCGTTGCGCAATTTCCTGTTGCGTCTCATTTTACTTTTACTATTAATTTAATTATTGCCTTTTTATTATTGGTTGTTATTTTTTATTTTACTGTATTATTTTACTATTCATACCGCTGTTTTCATTAAATAAAGTAAAGCTAGTTTGCGACCATCGACAATGAGTTTCCTTACCGCTAACTTATGTTAAGATTCAAATGCCTAACACAATATAACCAAAAGGAAATAGATTGCAGTTAAAGTGCTACAATGAATTTTTTCTCAACGTTCCTCAAGTCGTTGAGGAATATAAGGAATAACACTCCTTGTACATTTTGGTGACCCCGACGTGATCTAATTCAAGTGTTGGATCACGGTAAGCAGTTCACAACCATGGCAAACCTACAGGAGATTTTCCAACGCAAATAGGACATTGGCGGAGAAATTGGCGGATCATAACCGGTTACAAAAGGATCCATCTACAAGGAAGACATCAACGGCTTACTATCAACCTAGGTTTGACAAGTTGAAGAGCCTTGCTTCAGACTTTGATGAGGAGGATACTACTTTGCAAGCTTATTGTGTGGATCCGTTGGAACATCGCTATTTTAGGAGGACTATTACAGCCAGATAGCTTATTTGGCAAAAAAATACATGAAGGAGTTTGAAAAGAATCTCAAAGTCCTAGAAGCGTTAGAGACGAGGGAGGCCACTCAAGAAACTCACCAGTTCAGACAAGTCCCATTGCATCCCGATCAGGTAGAAGCATAAGGAACAAAAGAGGAAATTCAGAAACCTCAAACGTTTCAACAAGTTCATTTACGACCCGAGGTGATTGACAAGAAACGTCTGTCAAGCGTGCATAAGTTTTAGTATTTGAAAAGCAGCTTGATTGGCGAAGCTGAACGAATAATCAGTCATCTGTCGATGACTGAAACCAATTATCAAACTGCATGGAGCATCCTGAAAGATAGATTCTATATCAAACGCATTCTTGTAGAATCTATAATCAGAAAGTAGCTGAGGGGCCGCATATCGATTCAATATCAGCAATTAACATCAAGCAATTTCATGATGTTACAAAGAAACCTCTACTCGCACTGAAAAATATCAACATAGACACAGCTTCGTTGGGTCCATTACTCATTCATATTCTTCTAAAACGACCCTCAACATGTTTCGATCATTTAAAAAGGGTGATAAGTGTATCAGACAACTGATCACTATCCGTTGGTGAAACTCCTCTTCGAGAAAATTCATAAAGAGAACAAGCATTGCGGGCCTCAGTCACGTTTAGCACAACCAAGGTAACGTTTCTGGGCAATCAATCGCCAGAGCAACAGCGCTGCATAAAGTTTTCTAAGGCCTCAGCTGTCTCACCAAGTTATGGAAAACTTGCCAGTTACCCGAGTGACTCCGTCGCGACAATTTGTCAACACCGGGTTAAATTGCTGTGGTTCTTTCTGGGTTCATTATTAGATACGAGGAAAGAAACTTTGCAAGGATTACATAGCTGTTTTCTATTGCTTCGCCGCGAAAGCTGTCTATTTAGAATTGGTTACAAATTTGACAACAGCGGCTTTTATTAGAGCTCTAAGACGTTTCATCAGTCGGAGCGGACACTGTCAAAACGTCTATTGTGGCAACGCCACGAACTTCGTTGGCGCAAGAAATAAATTAGCAGAGTTCGCATGCGCAATTTATTCAACACACGGACACGAAAAGATAGCAAATGAATGGAGCATTAAAGGTATCAAATTCGATTTCATTCCTCCAAGAACACACCATTTCGGTGGTTTATAGGAGGCTGCAGTGAAGTTAGCAAAGCACCTACTGTTAAGAAGTGTGACAACTACATCCCTTACATACGAAGATCTGGAGACAGTTATAATTGGGATAGGGGGTATGTTGAAATTTAGACCATTAACTCCTATGTCAGAGAGCCCTAATAATCTCACAGCTTTAACTCCAAGACATTTTCAAAATGACGTTAAAGCTGTTTCACCGAGGCAAATTTGTTGACACGGTGGAAATTGGTCTCGCATTTGAAGCAAGAATTTTGGAAAAGGTGGTCTCGAGAATACCTGAACGAGCTTCAGTAATAGATGCAAGTGGAAGGAGCAATACAAAAATATAAAATCTAGTGACATGGTGATCGTCAAAGAAGATAATGTTCCAGTCATGCAATGACCTTTAGGAAGAGTAGCAAGGATCTACTACGGAGATGTTGGAGCTGTATGAATCGTTGTCGTAGACATGGCGTCTGGAAAATAGAAACGTCGTCGTCATTGTGCCAATCGATTATTGAAGGCAACCTAATAGATCAAGAAGATTCAACTGAGGTTCCGGGGAAGAGGAAGAAAACAACAATGTCATCGCTGGAACCATAACTCTGATGTTGATGCTTCCAACTGTTATTGCATCCGGAATTGAAAGTTACAGTTCAACTCTAATATCGAGGTGCATTTCGAAGGGATCGGACAAAGATTTCTAGGACAGAATGGAGACTCTCAGACTCCAGAAGTCTGAGATCTCAGAGGAGATCTCAGACTCCTTTCAAACGGAATATAAACTGTTCATAATTTATGCCAAGATATCCAAGAGATGAGTACGTTCGTAAATATGTTAAGCAACCTAGAATACACCGAATCAGGACTTAAGTTGCACATTAGCCTCTTGAAGGCCACCAGTGAGAATGAAGAAATTTGCACGCAGGCCATTAATAATCAGACATCAGTAATCGATTCGACAATCAATATATTCAAGCAATACCAAACAGGAGTTATTCAGAGAAGTTTCAATTCAGAGAAGTTCAAACAGCAATATGAGAAAATAGGATGGAGCAAAACCAAATCAAAACGATTCAAATGTTCACCGACATGACTGCAATAAGTACAATCATCAATCTTGGATATTACTGCCGACTCTCATCACGGCAAAATTGGATGATATTATCTCCTATTCAGCTGCGAAATCAGCTGTTCAGAATTCGGAATCAACTTTCTGGGTATAAATAACTTCTGGGTATAACTTCTTGCAGGTTTATAAATTAATGACTGTGTCTTTGAATCTATGTCTTTGACCGCTATAGGAGTTAATCCAGTTCGAACTATACAAAATGTTTCCCATACCCAATGCTATTCACGGCGGTATGCTTTCCATAAGAGCCTGTAATGACATTATAACCATCAATCCACACAAATATTACTACTTTCCAATGAGTATATTGGAGGCATTTGTCCTATTAAATAGAGACGATTATATATATATATGGGGTAATATTTACTTAAACCATAACATAGGTGCAGAAGCTTGCTTATGTGAGGTACAACTATTCAACAACGATACACCTCTGCACTGTGATGTGGTCCCTGTAAACAGCAATTCAGGTTGGACTCCAATAAACAAGAATAAATGGATGTATGCTTTGAGAAATGCTATACGCGTCACCACAATATGCAAAGAAGAAATGAGACAATTAATATTGAAAGGGTCAGGAATTCTAACGGTGGAACCGCAGTGTACCATCAAGAATAAATCGTTTATTATTCAAGGATAATTACAGCGTGATTCATTATCCATCCTCACTGAAGTGACGCCAGAAGACATTTATCTGAACTTCCATAAAATGAATGAACCTATCACGAACCTCTCAATTGAGAAATTTATGTACTAATTTATTTATGTGTTATTATGATCAGAAGTGGAGCATTTTTCATAGAAGTCTTGACCTGCACAGGTTACAGTACCATCAGTCGTCGGTATCGTATTTAGTTTTAGTGTTGGCCATCATTTTCATCGTTCGAGTGACCTGGATAAAAAATTTAGAACGTCTGAGGAAACGAAAAAACACAACGCAACAGACAGCGTAAGTCAACTTCGTCAACCGACTTCGTAGTCAGTTTTTTGGACTTCATTCAAGGCGGGGCAGGGTATGTACAAATGCTCAACAAAGCGAAGCCAGCAGCAAAACAACAACAACAACAATTTCGTTGACCGCTACAAAGCGGTCAGATGTCACACTCAACTGTTACAAAGCGGTCAGATATCACACAGATGCCGAAAATCGCTTACGCCGACAAGCGCTGATCGAGCATCAGTTTCAAATCAGGCACAAGAAAATATCAAATTTCGACGCTGCTTGCATCGCAAGAAATAGAAATTGTTCTATTTTCTTGTGCATATTGTCGATCTTCTTGTTTTCGCTGTCTTACCCAATGAGAGCTGCGTTATTAGAAAGTACGGTAAGACTGCGGACCGAATTTCTGTGTTTACAACTTAAAAACTGTGTCTACACCACATATGTTACATTATTAGGGTAGCTTTGAATAACTTTGGAATATATAAAGAACACAATGTCCCATTTTTTATAATTCACCTATATTTATGAGTTATGCCAAGAGCATATCTAAATGCTGGTCAATTTCTTGAAATTTCACTTTTATATATAATTATTAGGATTACGTACACATATTTATTTAGATACAGAAAGCATCCTACTTCTAGTAAAACTAATAAGGTAAACTAATTTTCGATTCTTAAATGCCTTGACCTGACACAGGGCCTTTCATCACAAACTTCCAATGGATATCAGGAAAATTCTAACATTTATACAAATAATTAAAAATATGCTTTGATTACTTAAATAAACAACAAATACTTAACACGTAATTTGGAATCTACAATTTAACTAAGCATTGCACTAGACACAAACTGGAACATTTAACTAAAATAACATTTTAACCAAATGGATTCCTTCATATTTTCACTTTGCAATATTTGGAATTCAAAAGTATATGTTCTATATCTTATAGCGAATTACTCAGCCTTTTTAGCTGCCTCTTTTATTCGACGCTCCTGACGTTCCCGTACATCCACTGCAATCAAGTCTAAACTGGCAACATAAGCATGCATACAAGAAATCAATGCCTTTAGCACAGCAAAAGGCCCCGCAATGATTGCGATTGTTTTTATTGATGATAGTCCCATTACTAACATAAGTCGATTAATTTTAAAAGAAATATATAAACTGATAAAAGTAATTTCAGTCTTATTGCATTTCAGGCACTTACTCATTGGTCCATTGGTAAAATGTAACAAGTACAGACAAATATAAAAGAGTTCATTAGCACAGCACATAAAAGTAAGAACGTCTTTCTTATAATATATACTCATAATGAAGTTATCACTAACTTTATGAGAACTTCTTCCGACGAGAACGCTCCTAAAAATAAAAGTGTATACATTTTAGGAGGAATAATATATTGGAAACCAACCGAAAAAACATACGTTTGCATATACAGCCAATGACATGCGATGTCAATGGCCATGGAAAGTTGAAACCAAAACATATATTTTGGATAGAAGTAACTCAGTGTGACTAGAAGACCCATAGTACCACAACGATCGGTAAGCTGATCAAGCATAGCTCCAAATCGTGTACCTAAATAAAAATCAAGTTTAGTACAAAGATTATAAAAGTAAAGCAGAAAATGAAATCTTAAAAACGTTTTATCGTAGATTTTCTCATTTTTAATTTTTATGACAAATTATTGGAGAAAATAACTTACAGCCTAATGAGAAAGATATTTTAGAAGAATATGACTGAATATAATTAAATTAGCTGCGTGACCTACATGGAAGCGAGTGCGCAGACATTATGAACTATTTTTTAGTAGAATTTTACAGATATTTACAATGGTTCTATGTGATTGTCAAAATTTGAATATTAATATTTATATATATCTATTTGTGAGGTTTCGAGGTCATTATTAAGGATTTGTATCAAGTGTTACATCGATTTAATCGAAAGCGATTCAGTTGCAAACAGAAATTCTCAACTACTTATTCTATTGATAATCGTATCAATTCAGCTCACTCTGATCGAAAGCTCGTGCAGCATGTCCATCAACAGCATCCATTAGTGCACTAATTACATAACACAAACCCGAGACAGAGTAATTGGTGGCCATGAACCAAAATGAAATAAGCGCCAAGACAATTCTTCCATATCCTGTTTGATATTAAGGAAATATTAAATATGCATGCCGATTTTCTAATTAAATTGCAGAAATTCAGGTTCACTAATTAAATTACTATTCCCTTAAAATTAGTTTTTATACGCGACAGAAAAAATCAATTTCAGTAAATTATATTATGGTTTACATATTCACCGATTAAATTTGGTATGAAGAAAAATATCTCATCGTGTTGGGAAACAGCCATGACTACGACTGTGTTCTAGGGCTTTAATATGTGTTTTATATTAATTCAATTTACTACAAACAAATACCGAACTACTCAAGCGACTTTTTCCCTTCGAATGACTAGCAAACAATTTCGCGGTCGCTCCTGTATTGTTGCGTTCTGGAAAAACATTTATACCATTTTTCCATTTATTGTAGTAAAGAAAACAAAAATAAACATTGATGCAGGGGTGCCAATTTAGTCCAAAATTTTAAAAATAAATCGCTTATTACACAAAACGAGACAAATGCATTTCTTCGTTTCACTTTTGTGTTCCTCACTTCCTTGGCAGCTCGTTGTTGAACAGCAGATAAAATTCCGTTGTAAACGAATAAACAAATGTTGTTAGTCCTCGAATTCTGAGGATATCTCTGTGGAATCAGTGCGTTCCTGTGGAAAACTGGATGCTGAAGCCGAATGTTATGGAGTGCCGGTACCGAAACAGCTAGTGAATAGCGCCCGTAAAATGTAAGACGAAGAAGAAACATAACGATAATGCCGGCCTTGACGAAAAACGCGCCGATGTCGGTAAAATGTGAAAAACATTTGTGGTTCCGTCAGATTTCCACAAAATTTTCGCCCACCATTTTACCGATCATTTCCATCTTCGCATGAAAAGCATGGAACTGTACTAACAACAAGTGTTTATTGCGTTTGAGGCAAAAGTGACTATAATTTTATCTGTTGCTCATCTAGAAGCTGTCAAAACAAATTGAACAGAGGGCAGCATAAAAGCCCGGCGTAATAAGTCGTTCGTCTTCGTCTTACATTTTAGGGACATAAAGCATTAAAAGGACATAAAACGAAAGAAATCTTTCGCTTGGATATGGATCAGAGATAGAGAGATGGGAATCTCCAGTAAATGTAACTCTGATTTTGGTTTTTGTAAAGTAGTGTTCGTGAGTTTCAGACCAAACAATCCTAATAATTCATGGAAACCGAAGTTACAGCCCCATACAATTCACAGAAATGTAAGGTATAGACCCAAACAATATTTCTGTTTCAGGCCAAAGTGACATTCCCGTTTACTATTCCACCACCTTTGTTTTCATATTCCAACCTAGTTGTATATTATAAAACTAAACGTCAAATTATATTTCGTGTGCACTTTTATGTTTCACGCTGTGACATACATTGTATGCAAATTTTGTTTTTGACCATAACATCTATATGTCAATTTATCAGCAAAATTATTGCGATATAAGCATAGAAAGATAAAGCGAAATCAAGGGCCTTAAATGTAAAACGAAACGAATAGATAGACTGCGACGTTGATTTTAACAGTGTGAAGATATGTCTTTATTACACATAATTAAATAATTACACAATTATTTACTACTGAGTTGAGGGACCTACTGCTCTATGGGACCCCGTTACAATCGTTACAAAAATCACACCACTTTTGTTTAAGCGCAGTGAAACAAGTTGTTGCCTTTTTCTGGAAACTGGATGAAAAAACAATAACAGCAATATGGCTCAAGTTCACGTATAGCAGAGATCTCTGACGTATAGTGTGCGTGATGTAAACGATGCAAAAAATATATCTTAAATCACTTTTTCGCGTGGTGTATTGAGAGTGTCCTATCTCCTTATATCTGCCTCATCACACTGCATAAAGCAGTCGTCATAATAGCAATAGCGTTCCTTTTGATATTCAAACATCTAATAAGAAAATTAAAGGAATGCACAAGCATGAAATTAATGTCATATTGCTTGATTAGAGTCACATGAAAAAGTTATTTCTTATGGCATTTTCACACCGCCTGTTTTTAGGCCCAAAAGTGTTTAACTTCATGTTTATGCATACAGATTAAACATGTTTTCCACAAACATTTAAGGCTCAACCATAATGGCCGTAAGCGAAATTAACAAAAAAATATGTGATGTGCGAGTACACGCGAATCATACTGAGTGACCATAGTGAATTAAGAAAAGCTTCGTTAAATTCGGCAACATTAAGTAACCTTAATGTGACAGCGAAACTGGTCGCACATAACTTAACAAAAATTAATATAAACAGCTTTTTGTTGCCAGATAAAATTTTTTTTGACGATATCCGATATAACATTTTCAATAACTTGTTATTTTTGCAATTGGCAACATCAACAATGGCGGAATTTATTACACAACAGTTGTCAATTTTGTTAAGTTTTTGTTAAGTTTATTATGGGCAATTCAATAATTTTACAAAAATTAAACTTCATTGTCGTTAACTTTAGACATTAACTTAATTTCGCTTACGGCCATTATGGTTGGGCCTTTAGAGTTATGAGAAAACCTCGCAATATAAATAATGACACAAATCTTTCTTATTCTAACTTTCAAATGAACATGCTGCGAATTGTCAATTAAACAGTAATTTTAGATTATACATTACGGACTAATATCACATCATTACGTTTTTCTGTTTTCTATGTACAATAGATATAAAGTCTCAGTAAGGTTGAATTGAATTGAAAATTTTTAAACATGTTCAGTAACTTCAACACCGTCCTAGACGCCTAAAGTTTGGCTTGCACTTCTGATTACATCCAAAAACTAAAAATTCAAAAGAATGGCATCACTAGTTACAATTTACATTAGTTTATGTAAAATGAAAAATTAAAATATATGCGAAAAATATATCAATAGGAAATCATGAACTGTCAAAGTAAACATTTAGTAGGTTTAAGTTTAAAAAGCCAGTGCAAACTTGCTTCAGATAACCGAAGCGTCAATTCAGGTCAAATACAATTCACCAACGAGCTCGTAAAATATTTGTAAATAAAATTGTGATGAAATTTGTTCTAATGAATCTCTTGGTTTACCCTGTAAACATTTTAATGAGACTATCATATTTTTCGTTAAAATTATACCATCAGCTGGAAGAAAAATGACGTTTGTGCTTTACTTCTTCAGCTGCCAGATCTTCCATAAAAATTAAAAAATGGAAATTTCACAATGCTTTACTAAATGGAATATGTTGTGCTGTAAACACATAGATATTCGCTGCGAAAATACGGTACGAGCTTTTAAATAACACGGCGTATCATTGGTCAATACAGCGAAAAAAATAAGAACAGCACGATACGCACCATAAAATAGATTGTTTTCTATTTTTTTTCCGCACCGAATTTTCATGTGTTTACAGCTTCACTGTAAATGAAGCATTTAAATTCTTAATCATAATGTTGAATTTTGAGAGTAAACATTTATTTAATTACAATACAGTAAAATATCAGTATTTATTAATGCGGAACTAATTTTTTAATTTAGTTGGTGGGAATATTAATAAGCATCTCAGATGTGTATATTTTTGGGGGATTTGACAACCGAATTTGATGGCAACAATGGCTTTTCGATTTTTGCAAAATGTACATTTTCGACTATATCGCTAGTAAGATATTTTCTGGCCATGGACGTTTTCTTTGAGGAGTGTTAGCCGATATTGTGTGCTATAATTTTGCTAAATAGCCAAAAACAGTTTCAAAGCTAATTGCTAGTTGCAAAGTTGAAATACTCCGTAGATTAACGTTATTTCCTGGATAAATGCCAGGAAAGCATCAAAGTGAGGATTGACAAGTTTGCCCTGAATAAGAAAAAAGAGGTGGAAGTGAATCTCCTAAAGCAAAAAAATTTTTTTAAGAAATGGAAGCATTAGGAGTAAACTGCGAAATTAGTGGCTGTCATATAAAATTATATTCCTTAAAATACTATAACGTGAACAATTATACAGTTTTGGTGGTGCAGAAAAACGAAAAAATTGGAAATTTCAAATGACGTGTTTTGCTGTGTATAACTTGGGCATAGACAGTTGCATCTGCTCCACAATTAAACAGTGATTTAATGATTGTTTGAAATAAAAGTTAATTGCAAAAAGTAATGTAATCATCAGGGAATTAGTTGTGTATTGTAGTATAATATTTTCTTGCAGAATTCAGTTCGAATCCTTTTGATTTAGAACATGCAAAAATATCCCATTGCTTCTCGCGAATCGTATGTTCGTATATCGCATTTAAAAATTTCCCTTTCACTAGCTATCTCTTTCATTCGTATTAAACATGAGATTTTAAATAATGATTTGGCGACCGACGATATTTGACTGATTTTTGATTCTGTATGTCACCGAGCAACAATTTTATCAAAATTATATTATTTTTCGGGCAGCTGCGGGTACCTACTAGTCAGATAATCATACACCGGGTGGCGTTATTGAGTACTATTTGGGAGGTAAACCATATTAACGAAAAAACCACAGAAGGTTGCCAGTGCCTCCAATCCACTGGCAATTACTAATCGTCGTATGACCGCACGCCATAGTGAAAATCTAATTTTTAATATATATAGTAATAATTTATTTAGTGATTATATTTGGAGAAGACAGAATGTCGGCAACTCGAAATCACTCCGGCCGTGTAATTTCTAATAATGTGCATAAAACTGCCTTGACTTGATTCCAGTAACCCTTTACTTTCCCGACTTGGATTTGGGAATTCCTTTAGGCCCACATTTCAAACATCTGGCTTATCATCTCTAATGGCGCTCATCTAAAACTAACCTAAGAAAATGAACAATGAACAAAAACATAAAACGTCTTCATCGATTGTCTCGATTGCCTGTTCCACATTAAACACACAAATTACAACGACCACATCAACCAAAACCACTCCAACGTCAACAGCACCGCAAACATCAGTGCATCATCGTTCATTACCGCAAGCAGCAGTGCCTACCTCGTCGTCGACATTATCAAAATCATCGACCTCGTCTTTGCCATTGCTAGCAGCGGCAGCTAATCCATCAATACAAGGGCAAAGTTCATATCCATCGGATAAGAGTGGTGTCCACATTAGCACCAACGTCACCCCAATGACTGATGATGGTGCAACATGTCAGCAAAGAGGCGATCCAGACGACGCATCGGCCAGTAGCAAAAATTTTGCCGTTACATTAAAAAAAGGAGTACCAGTTAACACAATTGCAGACACAGCAACTAGTACACCACCAGCTTTAGTTGCGGTTAACTCAACGCCGAAAATTGCTGCTACCACCGAAGAAACAAACAACAGCATTTGTCATACAAACGCTGAAAAAAAGGTGTGATATATATATATATAGTTAATCATATTATATTTTTATCATTGCGTCAATAGAAGCAGAATATTTTTAATTAAGTTTTGGATGGAGTGTATTTTAAAAAAATGGCAGTTAACTTATCAGTTTATTCTGCAATTTTTGGGGCGGCGGTGTATTTTAAAAAAAATTGCAGTTAACTTATCGGTTTATTCTGCAATTTTTGGTTTATATGAAACTCGAGATTAAAGGTACGTTTGTACATGCACAGAATAAAAATTTGCTAAAAATCATTATCTCAACTTGATAAAATTTTTCGTTTGTGGTTTGTCCCAGTTTAATTTGATTTTATACTATAACTCCGCTATTATTCGGAGTATAAAACTGGAATAAAGTACTGAGAAATAAAAATGAAAAAGAATTTGCTAAATCAATGGAATAGGATTACCGCTACACAAAATCACCGCTTTTTGCAAAATTTGTCAATAAACAAAAATGACAGTTTTTGCCGCCCTTGCCGTATTACCGAGAAATACGTCCTAAAAATTTAAGATCTTGCCCACGTTTATATCGACGTAACATCTTCAGTAATTTCTACTGCAATAAGGATGGCTTTTGTTGAGGAATTATCCTTAACGAAACACAAAAGATTCTGTAGTTTAGGTTTAGTTTAAGAATTATAGCTTTTTCAAGATTACCTATGCTTCATAAATCTTATAACGTTATATTGTAAAGTATATAACGTTATAAATATTTATAACGCTTTTAAATTGTGTAAATTTACATTTTACCCAAAAATTTCACCATCGAGGAAAATTTAATTTTATTTTTGCCACTAATAATTTCTTTACCATACTCAAATCAGTTCATATTTCAAAATAGTACATCCTTAACTTTCTTCAAGTAATTTTGCATGAAAATTTTGGTGGATAACTCTTTTTCAAACTTTATGTACTGTGACTACGTTGAATGAATTTTAATACCTTACAATTTCATTCATTTTCTAAATTGTTATTTATGCAACCATGGCTGCTTTTAAACTTCATTCTACCCTAACTGGGGAGCGTTCTGCAAAATTAGGATTGTCGTCTTTACCGCGAGAAAATACTATATACGAATACCTTTTACGTAAACAAATTAAAACAAGGTTACCGCTATACAAAATTTGATTTCATAAAATGTCTGTTGTGGTAGACAAAAACGACATCACTGCTTTTGTCGCTCTCGCCAGATTTCTGAAGAATACGTCTATAATATTAATTTTTTCGCTCATATCCCGAAAACTGTAACAAATAGTTGTATGAATAAATCTTTTTTTATGTAAAATGTCTGTTTTTCAAGAAAAATCTCCATATACGCTTTTGCACTTTTCTTTTTGTGTTTATAAAATTTATTCTCTGAAAAATGTGTAACTAACCCCGGGAAATCAGTATTTAAAAAGAAAGGTTGTCTTACTTGCTGAGCATATTTTTTTCCACCGATCCGTGCAGTAGTTTAAGATAAAACACATTTTAAAGGTCAGAACTACGTGTGTATATGTACTTCTTTGCAGAACACAACAGTGATCATGATCATGTTTTTTCACACGACAACACTGACAACTATGTAAATATGGATGGTTTTTTATTGCCGATATGCATATTTTTACTAATGTGGAAGACATCTATACATTATTTAATAATTATCGAGCGCTGTACACTCAAAAGTTATTTATATTAATTTTTCCACTGACTTTTATAAAAGACAATAAACTTTAGCTAGCAGCATTTTGTCGCTAATCAATCTTGTTTATTATAAAAGTAATCATATATGGCGGTCTTCAACCGTCGCAAAAATCGCAACCCCCACGTAAAAAATCCCGTAAATACTCATATATATAATATTGCTTGCATAAGAGGTATCCTTATGTAGCGTCTTTCGGCCGCAGCAAGATCACAACAATCAGCACGTAGAATACTCCCACAAGTATAATATTGTTTAGATAAAAAGTTTATATGCATTAACGAGTGTATATACGTTCAAACCCTCTACGTTCTGAAGGTTGTGATCATTCGCGCGACCGAAAGCCGCTATATATGAATACTTTTTATGCTCACAATATTATATTTAGGAGAGTATTCTACATATCATTACTTCATGAAAACAAAATTGATTAGCGACAGATGTCTGCAAGCTGCAGTTTATTTTCTTGGAAAATGACAATAAATTTACTTTAAAATCAATGGAAAAATTAGCGTAAATAACTTTTGAGTATACAACACTTGATAATTATTAAAGAATGGATAAATGGATTTCTTTTCACAGCACTAAATATATAATATTTATATCGGCAGTGCAAAACCCTTCCATATTTACGCAGTTGCCAGTGTTGGCGGGTGAAAAAACAACATCATGGTCAGTGTTGTGTTCTGCGAAGAAATTTTTATACATAAGTAGTTGTGAGCTTTAAAATGTGTTTCCCTTAAATTACTGCATTGATTTCGATGGAGAAAGCGTTCACAGCATGTTAAGAAACTTTT